>JAFIDM010000007.1:32007630-32021530 GCA_023159025.1 Thereuonema tuberculata | reverse complement strand
GAGCTGATACTCTGGGACGGCCGTTTTCGAGCTTATTAGGCTCTCCTGCACTGGCTGAGGTGGATTGCTTCCAGTTATAACTTCGTAAGTTGTAACAGACTTCACCGTCTATTGTGAAATAATCTCCTCAGAGTTGTGGTGGAGGGAAAAAAATATTTCAATTGTTATCATTCAATGAGTCTAGTACAGTCAAACTTGGATAATTCGAATTATTTGATCGGTCCCTAGAATTCTGTATTAAAATAATGTTAAAAAATCGTGGATAATTCGAATTTTTCGTACATATGTCCTTAAAAATATTACGGGAAAAATTGTTCCTGAGACTTTTCTCAGCTAAGGTGAATTATTTATTTTAACGATCTTTCTAAGGAAAACGGTCTAATGTAGAAGATTCTATTTTTGTATCAATTGATAGGTTGGAATCATATGCTATGTCTCAAAGATTGCATTCAATAAAGGAATTAAAAATATCTGCCTTTTTTCTTAAAGTGATGAATAATTTAAGCTAGTAAAAAAAAGTAGCAGTATTCTTAGATTAAAGTTGGTCTGTTAAATCTTTGATCGTGGAGTTAATCTTTTTTATTTATCTCTTCTGTTTCAGAGAATATATGTAATTCGAATTTTTGGATATTTCGAACTTTTTCTCTGGTCCCTTCAACTTCGAATTATCCAAGTTTGACTGTATTGAGATTTTTACAAATTTTAAGTCATGTTTAAAAAGTTATTTCACGAAATGGAGTAGATTTCTCTGGCAACAGAAAAAGCTTTAAAGAAAGGATGGGATTCCGATTGTCTTGTTGTCTACTTTGAACCATCTTAAGTAATTGCCTGGACGAAATTTAAAGTTACGTTCGATTTGATTGGAACATGAAATATTTCTCAAAGAGGATCCATAACTTAATTAAAAATTAAAAATGTGATTTTTCCTAAGCATTTTACATATTACCTATTAAAATAAATGTTTATATATATTCAGTTGTTTGAAAGAGTGATTATTATCTGGAAAACAATCTGTCTACTGTCTTATTCACTGAATTCATTGATATTAGTGGTCACGTCTCAGTTGAAAATTTGGTCACGAGGTCTCTCCCATTCCAAAATCCTTCCCCTTTCTTATTGGAATGAAAATTGCTGCTGTTAAAAAGGGAGGGGTAGGGATATTACGTGATTGGTACAAGCAGCGCCAAAAATAAACTCAGCCAAAATTATGAGGCAATTAACTAGTTGGTTCCATGTCACAATGACGCAACAATTAAGAATTATGATGTAATAATGAGGAGATAATAAAACCTGAAGAAAAAAGATGGGTTGAGAAAAAGAAATTTAAAATTACTATTTTAACAGCAGTTACTAAAAAATAGTAATTAAAGCATGTTATTTGTAAGAAAGTTAGTACAAATTAAATTTTCCGAATTTTTAATACAGTTAAGCCAATGAAAATACTTAATAATTCACTTAATCTTAAGTAGATACGAGACATACACTTATTACAGAATGAACCACATGACAATGCCACTGTCCAATAGATCTCCTAGGAAAGAGACTTATTTAACGTCTTTGTCCTCTGTTACGTAATAAAAAAGAAAGTTACTAGAAGCAGCAGCAACATAGAAATACAAGTGCTTCTTTAAAGTAGCTGGAGGCTAAAACATAGCAAACACTAATTCTTGAAAAAGAAAATCATTTTCTCTGATAAAAGATTGGAATATTTTGCATCTCCTGTAATACTTCGTCTGTTGTGGGTGGCAGAGCTTTCATTCAGGTTGGAATTAGGTCCTTGCAGGTGAGTTCATAGACAGACTGTAGGGTAGACGCGCAGGTGCCACAGAAGGGGCCACGACGACCTTCAACAACAACTTCGGGAGGGGGGAAGGAGGTACAAGAGACAAGCCATCAGGGCAACAAGTTTCCGGATAGCCAAGTAAGTTTTAATAAAAAATGAATTTAATAACCAAGTGGGGAGAAACAAAATAAGCAACAGAAATCATTGTATTTCGTATCCATTTCATCACAGGCAAGAAATTAGAGAATAGTTGGTAAATGAATTGATTTTGGGAAACTTACTTCAAACATTTTTGAAACCCATGCACTCTTATCAGAGAAAATCGTGATACTTATATTAAAAAACTGCAATAATTTACCTTTGATACCAGTTAATATTTATAACAGCAAGCATTAATAAGTCCAGAAGAATGGTACAAAGTAACTAGTGAATTTCAATATTCCTTAATATTCATAGGTAGGCCAATGGATTTTTTAAGGAATTATTTCTGTTTATCTAGGGACTAACGAATTACTTCAAAGGGTGGGTTGTTTTTATTTATCCCATGGATATTTCTTCCAATTCCTCCTCCCGGATTTTCTAATCACTTTTGAAAATCCAATGAGTCTTAAATGACTGTTTCTCCTCCAACAGATATTTGCATTTAGAATAAATGGTCAACAAAAAACATTCGCACTTTAAAATTAAACGTTTAACATTTTTAGAATTATTAAGACTGACGTAAGAAAGAAATACCTCCTATTTAATAACTATTTTTCTAACCAATACCAATTCTATAATTAATTGAATGTTAAAACTGACTCAAACCCAAAATTACTGAAAAATAATGTTATTTATAGTCAGAATTATAACAATTTATACAAAAATACCCAAAACAAATTAAATCAAAATAAAGTAGTATTTGCTCCGAAACGAAAAACAAAGAAAAACTAATCATCGCTTAATTCGAATACCACGATACAATATACTATTAATGAAAAGTTTCCTAATATAAGAAAAATAATTTACTACAAAAATTGTATTTATGTTGTAGTGATCAACTTACTTGTGCTGTTATTATTAATTGGTCCAGTATTTAAATCTTGTAGCAATTAATATAATTAATGATTGCCAAAATCTTATTTATTTAATTTCATTTAAAAAAAATAATTAACTTTTTATAGGATGGGGGAGACAGAAAAGCTTTCGAAGTATTAAATCAAACCCCCCCCCCTTCCCAAATCAAACATTTCAATGCCATGAAAATAAATAAATCTGTACATACATATAAAAGGAAGAGACCTTATAAGCCCTTTCTCTCGGTACAATTTTTTTATGGAACCACATGAGGTACAAATGGGATAAATATGATATCAAAGTAAAAATCCTCATGTGGAGGAGTGAATGAGCATGTTGATTCTTGTGAATGAGCATGTTCATTCTTGCTAAAAGTAATTTTAATAAAAATTCATAAAAAATTGACGCCTCCTGGATCCCCGTTATTGCGTCCTTCTACAACTAGAAAGTGTATGAATCCATTCGCATCTTAATTTAATTTTCAGTTAAATATGATTAAAAGATCTTAACTAAGTGGCAATTCAGAATAAATTATGATTAGGAGAAATATATTTCCAACCGTTGAATTTCTACGGGTTCCTACTTGTAAATAAATAAACAGTAATGATGATTCTTTTCTTGCTGTTACGAATTAGTTCCACTTCCAACCAAAGCCAAGGTCATTTCAGGTTCACAACCCCTCGTGAAGGGGTGGAAGTGGGACAGGAAGACTCCCATCCTGAGGGCGAATCGCCAGGATCGATTTCAAAGAAGAAAAACTCAGTCTGTCTAAAGTGTTTGGTCATTTGATATTAGGTAACAAAACAAATATTCTAAAATACTTAAAGCAAATAACTGAATTCAAAATCCATTTTGTTTTTAATATTTGGTTAAATATAAGTTTTTTTGTTTTTTTCCATTGATAAGAATATGCTTCATCATAGGAAGTAAATTTAGACGGGATTGAAAATTAAAAAAAAAAAAAAAATAAGTTTAAAAGATTGTTAATGAAAAGACTATTAGAAATAAAGCTATGAAATAGTACATTTTAAAAGAAAGTTAATTATAAGAAAACGAATTGGGAAAAACTTAGAGAATATCGGATAAAAGAATAATGAAATATTGTATCAATCCAGAACAATAGTAGCAAGAAAAAGGAATTCATTACATCTCCAATTGATCAGAGGACTAAACCCCTCCTACAAAAGTACGAGACACTACGCAGACAATCCTTTCTCAGATCCAACTATTCAGGCAGGAGAAGAAATTATGACTTGCACAGCTCAAAAGACACGGAGTAACTTAATGGAAACATAAGAGCCTCTAAGCGGAGAATCTAACAAAAGATATAACAGCGAATCAAGTGAGTTAATAATTACATCAAAAACAGCTGAAATAACAAGAATACAAAGAGAAAACAATTTCCTACAAAAGTAGAAGACTTAGGCGATCCTTATGACGCCCAACAGAGCAGTCAAAATAAGAACAATTAAAAAATAAATAAATTAAATCTCTCCAATGGTTGTTGAAGATATTAAACTCCTGTGTGATGAAACTGAAAGTGTCTCAAAATATAGGAGACAGCACGGCTAGTTTTTTTTTGTTTTTTTTTACGAAAACCCGGGAAGGACGCGAATAATCCAAAAAAAAAAAATTGGTCCTGTTTTGTTACTCGTTCAAACTTCTCGAAAGGATGGTTTTGAATGTGATTTCTTTGAAGATCAGTTTATTCCTGAACAAGGAATAATTGACACCTGGCATCTTGTGATAGCCAGGTTCTAAATTTGATACAATTTATAGAAGATGGGTTCGAGCAGAACAAAATTACTGTCTGTTGCTTAGTACACAATAAATCATAAGAAGCTTTTAGTAAAAATATACCAACTAACAGGAGATTTTTAATTGACATCCCTTCTCCAAACGGTTTTCAAGAACCGTAGATGATCTAAAGAGTAAAAATAGCAGATGGAGGAATTAGAAGAATGGTTTACCATAAGATATGTGTCCTGGCAGAGATAACAAGACAAGGCTAACCTATGAAACGCGTGCCACCTACGAATACGATTTAGGTAGCACACCCGCATGAAAACATTAACATTAAATAAAAAAGTTTTCAATAAGAAAACCAAATGTACTTAAATGATGGTACCCCCCCCCTCAATATCAAATTCAGGGCCCAGGTACCAAATGAAGTAATGGCCACTCCTCCCACATTATGGTCAAAATCACAGTTTCTTAGCCAAAAACACCATAGGATTTCCTATTTCTCCCTTTAAACATGCCACACACAGTTAGCATTATTTTAAAGTAACTTAATTTAACATAAACTTTTTCAGCTCTACTCAAAAAATTTAGAAATGAAGTTTAGAAAAAATTTGCTTCATGCAAAACATTGTAAAGCAGAACGGGTAAAGTGGACAAATAGTTGACTTTAATTAAAACAAAACAAAACTATTTGAATTAGCCTAAGAGCTCAGCCCCTTTGACGATCGGACCCCGATGGACCAAACCCTCTAATGTTGGGGTCCCGGGGACCAGCTAATAACGTATTATGAAATATAATTTAGAGTCATAGGGGTTTCATGACAAAATGCTAATTAACAAACACACAAATAAAAAGTGGAACGCTAGATAATGGAAGCAATAAACCAAACTTTAAGTGCCACCCTTATGCCTGCTCTATACAACCGATATCAATAGAAACGACAAGTTTTGTTTATGCTGATGATACGACTGTGGTGGCACAGGGCGACAGAAGGTAGAAGATAAATTATCAAGAGCAATGAATATAAAGCCAACACACAAAGAAAAAATTTTTTATCTTGTTTTTATGTTGACTTTTTGTTTGCTTCTCAGTTATTTTACACACCTTAATCTTCTCTCATAGCAATGGATTAACCCATTATTAAGATAAAAATTTCTTGAAATCAAACTCTAATAAAACTCATATAGGTGCTTTTAAGAAATCACGAAGCTAGAACAGATTAAATATCCACTGACGAGACACTCGAGCTGAATAACCTTCAGACAGTATTGTCTTAACACTAGAGGTAACCGCGAGGAATAATATTATTGGAAGTTGATAGGAAATACTTGGGGTGTAAAACCCTCTGTTTTCCGGCTGCAGAGTATGCGGCACCCATTTGGAAGGCAACTGAGCATATGTCGACTGGTTAGTAATGAAACGATTCGCAAAATAACGGGATTGTTATAAACGAACCCCTACTGAAAATTTAACCCTCTCATATCCATAGAAATGTGGCAGCAGATATAAACCTGTTAAATTGAAACACAGATTCAGGACGAGTTTCGTAAATAGAACGGAAATTTTAGTTTGAACACATCCACTAGAAATTCGTATTAATAGATGGAAAGAAGAGGTTTTATCCGAACGGACCTTAAGGAGCTCAACACTGACTTATCCAAGACTTAATATATCAAATATGTACGCGATTGATGACTTGGTGATGGGGACTGATCAAGTCATTGCAACTCATGATTATGGAAAAATAAGATCTGATCCGGACTAAGATTTCATGTGGATATATTATAGTGTGTCCGGATCTTATATATAAACATAATTATGAAATTTAGAAACATCGTGTTGACTGTCCAAAGATAGAAATTCTTAACTTTAAAGTATATTTTTATTTTACTAAATTCCGTTATGTTTATATATTTTTCTTCAAAGCGTTTAATCTAAATAAAAACAATCCTCCATAAACAAACGAAAACTTACGTTCTATATTTAACAACAAGAAATTGTTGACGGTCTGAAATTCCCATTTCTATTTATCCTGACAATTGCAAATACATTGTCTCTGATACATGTGTTATTAATTGTCTACAGTCCTTCCTTCAACGAAAAGAAAACAACGACGATCGAATTCTCTATTTCGAAAATATCAACTGCTTCACTAAAGGAGTTTTAAATGATAAGCATTCATTGGTTTTAGGCAATCTAGGACCTCATGATCTCGCGAGCCAATGTGTCAAAGTTTCTTTGGATGAATGTGAAGTCGAAGCCGAATTTGTTAATCAAACGGAACCCGTCGTTTTCATTTAAACTTCTATCAATGAGCCTCGAGCAACCTAAAAGGAATGGACAGAGATTGAAAAATATTGCGTAAACTTAAAGGGAAGCGAATCTTTCCATCCATTTCCATGACATATCAAAGGAAGTTTACAACCTTTTCAAAACAGAAGAACACAAACTGCACAGACAGTTTTTCATTCAAAAATTTCTCTTTCCGATTTTGGTAATAAATAAAGAATTATCTGAGATGACGCCCAACAATTAACATTGCTGACACAGATTGGCTGTGAGCAGCTGTTTGGCCCCGAAACAAGTAAAACTTATCAAAAAAGGAACATTTACCTACTCAAGTTTATAGAAGTTTCCTCAAACATAAGCAACTTCAGTATTTACGATAAGTACATAAGTTAACTAGGATATATTTGTTTAGAAAAAGCTATGAAATTACAATGGAAGAAAGAAAAGACCTACGGCAATACAAAACAACTTACATATTAAAAAGGTGACCAGTAAGATTAAGGAAATATAAATCCACTACTGATGTTTGAACGAACGGATAACTTGATAAACGTCCATTTGATCAAAGACCAATCCAGATAATCCTGAGAGGAAAAACATAAAATTCTAATGCTCTATCATTTTACAATATTTCATAAAACTTCACCCATTTTTATTAAATATCAGTTGCAATTTGAAACATGGTTTCATTTGAATTGAGATAATTAATTTAATGTCATCAATAAGAAAGAAATGCCTCAAAAACAAAACAAGCGGACGAAGATAAAGAGAAACCATTTGCTTGTTCATCAGAAAAAGTAATAATGATTTACTGGTACAGAAAAGCACAACATTTACAAAACACAGGAAACCAATCTCATTTTAGAAGCTGTTTCAAAATCTTATAAACTTCAATTTTTGCGTTGAAATCTAATAACAACAATCATTATTATAAACAGAGAATTATTTTAGCCTTTTTATAAACCAGAGCAGTTTTTAAAGTTAATCTACAGAAAGCAATAGACAAATTAAATAGTTTAAACTAGTAAACACGGAATTCATTATTATTTCTAATTGTTCTTCTCATTAAGGTGTTTAAATTCAAGTTACCTACAACCAAGTTTAATTAAGCCTAAAGTCGAATCTGAAAATGAAATTTCAAGTAGTTCGAAGCCTTATTGTTTTAAGACAGCCTTTCAAATAATTAATCGTACAAACAGAAATCCTTAAAACAGGAAATATTATTTTGGAATAATATGTTTCTTTTAATTTCGTTCGGGGTCGTCCATTAATTACGTGAGGTCAAAGGAGGGGGGAGGGGGGTCAACGAAAATCTCACGTCAACTTTTTATTCAACGAATATACGTATTATAATGGATTACAACATTTTGTAATATTGACTTTTTGAAATCTCACGTGAGGGACGGGGGGGGGGGGGGTCAAACCCCATCTCACGTAATTAATGGACGGCCCCTTCCGTTAATACTTTAGAGAAGTCACTCGAAAAGCGTTGATGGAAAATTAAAAATTAAATTCCATTGAAAAGTGAAAATCAAATGGAGGAAGCAAATGAATTTGTTTATTGTTGGCTTCTCTTAAGTCCAATGTGTGTCTATTTCGAGTTCCAATGTAAATGTGTTGATTAAAAGCTTTCTGTTTCTTGTAAACAAGTGACTTCTTTTGGCAAACAGTCAAAAAAAAAATTTTTTTTTAAAGCGAAACGAAATAACGTCAAGGGATTTGATAACTATTAAGAAACGATAACCATTCCTCTTTTGAGACCAGGTGAACTTAACATATCACATTTCTATCCAAAACTTTCTGGAAAGAGATCAAAAATTCCAACGTCAAAAATAACTGTTATTTATGCAGGAAAATCAAGTCGAAGAATATAGAAATTGTTAGGTTTCTTCAGGGATGTTACTGAGAAGTGAAGGCATACGCTGAGTGAATCAAATTGTCAAATTCGGCTAAAAAACAATCAAGAAAACCATCCGTCTCAGATTTCTAAACACTTTTATAAACAATGATAGTGATGTCTATTTTTTCTCCATTAGAATAAAGTGTAAAAACGAATTCTATTTATGGTTATTCATTATTAGGAGAGGAAATAATACCGTTGTTTTAGAAAGAACTGTTTTTTAAATATTCTCGTCTGTTCTAAATTGAATGAAAAAGAAAATTATTTCATTGTTTTTCAATGTAATAGAAAATAAAGAAAATTTTATATAGCCTTATATACTAAGTAAAGCTAACACTAATATATCACTGTAGAATCACTTCTTTTGAGATAAAAATAAAGCCAAAGACAGAACCTTGATGATCTTGAGGCCAAAACTTCATCAATTTCTTAAAAGAGTGTCTCGTAAAATGCAATATTTTTAGACAGGTGATATTTGTTATCTATCCATTGGGTTACATTTCGTTTTTCTTTTAATTAATTTAAATATTAATGAAAGTCATTTTAATTTAAACTATATTTTTATAAGTTTGTTCAATTAGATCTTGTTTTGCTTCAAAATGAATGAAAGTCAGATGCGAGTGAAATTCATTCTCAAAATGAGACTCATTTCAATGGAAAACAACGAATTATTCCTTTTCTAAAAATCTCAAGCGCCAAACGCTACAAATAAGTTTACTAATAGGTATCAAAACAATTTTTAATCTAAAATATTAAAATTTACATTGGGTTAAAATGAATTGAAGCAGCTCTTCTAGAAAGTCCCTCAAAATATTTTCTATTATTGTTTTTTCTTTAATATTAATAGGATTTCCAGTTTTCCCTTCAATTTATAAAACTCGTATGAAAATCGAACCATTACATATGATTAAGGGTCTTCTCTAATGATACTTGAATCTCAACTGAGCAGCAGCCAAAGAGATGTCCTGAAAAACTAATGGCATCAAAGGTTCACTCAAGTATATTTAATCCAGGACTAATTTCAAATAAGAAAAGATTTATAATTATTTTACTTTTAAAAGAAATAAGGAAATAAAAGGGGAAAAAATAAACTTAATAAACTAATCATTGACTTAATTTCAAAGGAAAGTAAATTTACTTTTCTGAAATTACATTACACTGAAATGAAATAAGACTGAAAAAAATTATTCTTCCGTAATTTCGTCACAATGAATTTACAGATGAAAAGCATTTATTCCAGAATAAAGACCATTCGTCAGCTGCATCTTGTTCGGCGGTCATTGAGAATGCCACGGAATAAGTGGACTGTGCCAATGCACCAACGGGGGTGGGAAGATGCAGGTAGGTATGGTACGTCTGGTATGTGGGTCTCGGGGGAGTCGTCGTCAGGAAGCCATAAACACACCCTCAAGTACTGGGAAAACTCGGCTTTGATCCTCCCGGGGAGGAGCCACCACTGTCTGCACGGAAGCTTTCAACCGATTGCCATGACGTCATTACAGGTCGAAGGTCAAGGCTAGTGTTCAGGCTCAAAACTTTGGAGAAAAAGTAAAACTGAACCAGTTGCCATGACCTGTATTTTATGTTAATGCTGACCAGTGCCGTTAAAATGATTGTATTTCTATCGAGGCAAGAATCTCTGCTAAGATAAAGAACCCCGACTAAATGAATTGTCTCTCATTAAGCCATTAGTGTGGAGAGTTTATTGTTAACTGTCTCCGAATAACATTACATGCTTCCATTTTTGACTCGTTTCATGCTGCAATGATATTTCCCCTTTCAAATAAATTTTATTTCTCTTTTTTTTACTTTCTGGAACATTCATTCAGTTTCCAGCCATTTAATTTCAAGAGATGAAAAACTCCTCCTTAACTTCAACATTTAAACAAGGGCTTTAGTCTCCAAACTTAACAGTGAAATGAATTCATTCAAAAAACTGTTTTCAATGAATCTATTCAAGATTTTAACAACGCCACAATTCAGGTTTTATTTCGGAAATTATATTTCACTTTTATTTAAAAAAACTTAAATGTTAAAAATAGGCAATGCCCTTCGAAGGCAGGGTTGGGGAAACCCGTTGTGTTTTATTAAAAAATGCAATCTATCGCAAAAAGAAAATAGAACATGGAGTAAATCCAGACAAGGAAATTAACGTGCGTTAGTACATTTTACAGTAAAATAAACCAAAGAACGCACATAACTAAACAAAACAAAACACAAATTCACTGAGCTATTTTTGATATTAGTGCTGGAAATCCACTTCCATATTAGCATCCAACGTATTCCATTTTACCTCCTTTGATTCCAATGATCCTGTTTAAGAAGACCGACTCCATATGACTGAATTTCATAACTGAAGCATTGAGGGATACAACACTGACCTTTGTTCAGTTCATTAATCCTTGAAATAGTCTAAGGAAGTCTTCAATTGAAGACACCAAGAATTCCACCATCAACTCCTAATTTCAAGTAGAAAGAACCCACTTGAAAGTATCTTTATAGCATTTCATTAATTACAGAGGTTTGTTGTAGGAAAAGTGCTTTTTTGATAAATAGATCCCTGTATATAAACGTTCACATGGTAAGATATTTTTAACATTTCCTATAAGTAAATACTGGTGGGTAGTGAAAAGCAAAACGAAACAGGAATAGATCGTGAGACCTAGGCCTAAAGTAATGTTTCCTTTTATGTCGATTTTTTTCCCTACCCCCTGTCTTCTACTTTTCCTGTAGGGTAGAGAACGCAGGGATGTTCTCCATTGGTCAGTTACCCAATTCTATATACACAAAACAATGAGTTAATATACATTTTATTTGCTTTTTTTTGTTATAAGTTTTATTCTTTATGCGGTATCTAATTTTTTTCCGTTAAATTTATTTCAGTTAATAAAAAAATAATGTTTCTCTGATTTGATATTGAAATGTGGACAGTGAAAAGATGGAAAACAAAATTTTTAATGCAATTTTAAAATGAAATGTAAGGATCTGAACTGCATTCAATTACCCTTTTATTTTGAATGGTGCCAAGAATCCGTACTATTTATTATTACGCTAATGCAAAGCGAGGGAAGAGAAAAACACCCACACAAATCAACCCCGTAAATAAATTGGTAAATGTTTACATTAGTTTCGTTGCTCGTGTTGGCGTCTTATTTTCTTTAGGCTGTGATTTATGATAGAAGATGAAACAACATGAATAGTGACATCAATTTCAATACAAAATGAAATAAAAAGTTGTTGGTGGTTGTTTTTTTTTATGCTTAACAAACAAACTTCACAAACGACTTAATAGCATCCAATTACGTATATTCAACTTCTTTTTTTAACATTTTGAAAAACGTATAGACGAAGAAACAAAATTGATCAAAATAGCAGAAAAATTAATATTTCAATTGAACTCTTTTAAAGTTGTTAATGATACATCAGAAACCACTTCTGATTATTATGTCAGTAAGAGTTTGTTTTTACTGAAGACATCACTGACACTTGAGCTCTGAATCTGTCTCGTTTTATTTTTTAACTGTTAAATGAATTGCAGTTAAATATCTAGAATTTTTAAAGATATTACCAATGTGTCAGTCATTCTTTCTTCCTTTTTTCAAATAACTTTAAATATTACAGTATTAAACAAACCTCATCATTAATGAAAAATCAAAAATTCTTCTTTAATATATAAATACAAATAACTCATAATAACTCCTTCTTTCACTTAAAACATCTTTAATCAATATTTCTACTTTTTCAGCAGAAGTCTTCTTCATGGAAAAAAACTACAGAAAGTGTAGAGAAAACCTAAGCCATCGTTCCTATTAAAATAGGAATATTTTTGGTATTTCTTATTATCATGCTTTCCATTAATTTTCTTATTGTCCTTTTCCAAAAATAATATTTTAATTTCATCACTAATGTTGTGACCCAGTTTACAGCAATGATCCGCTACATCTGACCTTTCCCCTTGTTTGTTTTTAATGCAATAGAACACATCTATTGCATTAAAGAAATGTATCTACAAAAAAAACAGCAAAAATTGAAGAGTTTAAACAATTGTAGAAATATTTTTGTCAAGATAATGATCATAGATTGTAGTATAACAATGGTTAAATGTCATTGCGTACAACTATGTTTAGGAAGTGTATATGAAATGTAACACCTCGATATTTATTGTTAATGATAACAAACTTGAAAAAGGAAAAAAGAAATGTTTTTCCGAAAATTCGTTTTTTCATTAAAATATATTTTAAATATATTTTGAAAAGTTGGTGATGTCTTTTATTAATTATGCAAGTGAATAGGAAAGAGTTAAGGAAGAAATACGGAGTCTACATTTTTGTCAAATAATTACCATGATTTCCAAGTATTCTTACTTTTTTTTTGTTCACTTATTCATAACCTCAAAAAATATTAACTAGATTCTCTAATACATGAAAAGTAAATTAAAACTTTCTTCTTGTTCCTCTATCAGTGTAATTCACTTAATCAGTCTATCCACAACGAAAAACGTTCAAAAAAATCTCAAAAGAACCTGTCTACAGTCAATACATTTACCTGTGTAGGCCATTATTACTATTACTTTAGCATTTTGCTTATTTCGCATAAAACACTCCATTAAAGGCTTAGTTGAAACAAAAACAAATCTATTTCTAATTGTTAACTATTGGTTTGGTAGGCGCCGAGCGAGGTAGCAGGGTGGGAAGAGAATGCTGGAGGTCAATGATTGTTAGAGGGTGGGGTGGTACCAAGGGCAAAGCTTCTCCTTCAACGGCAGATTCCAGACGAAGAAGAAGAAGACCAGCTCCTTCCGTGAGGCCACTGTTAGGTAAATGACAAGAAAAGACAAACTCAGTTACCTATTTTTATTTTACTCAAGTCTAATCAACCATTCGAGTTAGTTTCTAAAATAATCATTGTTCATTGATTCAGAATTAAATCTCTTCAACCAATGGCCATCACAAAGACATTTTACGTCCGTTTACCGTTTTCTCATACTGTGTATAAATAAATAAAGCATGAATAAATATCAATCTTTCCAATTCTCCTAGTAAATATTCCATAATAAATATTTAGTTTTCCTACATTCAACAAAAACTAATGAAAAATTTAGCAGGCTTTAAATGAAATTAGTAAAAAA
>JAFIDM010000007.1:31969410-32002630 GCA_023159025.1 Thereuonema tuberculata | reverse complement strand
AACGCCGAAATCTTAGCTCTAGCGTTCTTAAGAGGCCTGAACTTTAACTAAAATATCGGCATCATTTTTGAGGTCTTCCTGAACACAATGTTTATCATTCAAATTTTCTTAAATAAATGGTTGAATCTCAACAACGGCTTTCACCAGTAAATTCAGAAGAAAAAAAAATAGACGAAAAAAAAATTATTTTCTATTTTACTGATTGTTAATGAAAATTTTTTAATAGAAAATCTAATTCAATTTATATTCTGACCTTTTTTTTTCCTAAATTAATATTTTGTGTAAGTTAATTAGTTTCTTTAAAAGCAAGTTTAACGTCCGTAATTATTCATAAATAGAGAGAGAAATTCGAATTTCTCTCTCCATTTATTAATTAGTTTCATCATTTCATTCAGATTCAATTCCAACTCTTCTGTTGATGTTCCTGCTATTATTAAGAGGGCTTTTGTGGTGAAAGGAACTCACTGAAACCTTTTACACCATTGGCATTTTTAAATCACTTGTTATCGGCGGAGAAAGGAATTCAGGTCAGAGTAAAGGATGCGTTCGTCACATGATCACAGCACTTACACATTCTCTCGTTTTGTGGAAAATATGCGAGTTTTCCGCAAATAGCGATAACTATACACACACACACAAATAGTCAATTCAGCTCTTTGCCTGTGAGAGGTCCTTTATGGACAAATCATACGGAAGTAGTTTTGATTTCTGAACACAATAATTGGCGCCCTCTGATTGACTTCTGTTTTATTATCGTAGAACAGCATTAGAGCTCGATCTCAATTTCAATGATGAATTATTATTATTTAGTATCAACGGTGGAGTAGTGACGTACTGCCAAACAAAGAATAAAAACAATTTCAAGCAGTGACGTGACTTTCGCCATTGCTTTAACTGAATGTAAAGTTATTATGAATTAAGTATCATAGTTACTTAAATATATCTTTAGAAAATAAATTCATTTTGTACATCATAATGTGATGAAATTTTTCTTAAGATTTTTCTTTTTTGTTGAAGCGGCTGTCGCAAAGGATTGTTTGTCTTCGAAAATTCACAACTTGAATTCATAAACACTCCAGCTTCCAACTAAGTAAGGGATTCTAAAATACTTCGATATTTAAACAATATGTTCTTCAATGAGGGATTTTTCTGTATAAGGTTGCACTCAATATTTCGGCTCAGTTCCTTGAGTCTTCGTCAGGAGATATTGATTGAGTGTTATATAGAGTTTAGAGCTGTTGTTTCATCAATGTTTTGGAGAAGTTGATTCCATGGCCTCTTCTCCGAGACACTGAACAACATCGGAATTGGACTTCTCCATTACACTCTATTTTTCTCTTACATTTAGGATTTTTTTTTTTTTTTGATTAATGCAAAACAAACTTTCATTGATTGGGGAAGCGATCTGAAGGCGTAAAGATCGACGAAGATGCATAATGAAAAACGAAATTACTTTTTTGTCTGAAACGAAAACCATAACGAATAATCTTTTATTTCCTTTGTCAGCTCTAGATTTTACAAGTTACAATTTAACAAATCAGATTCAAAAACGCAAAAAGACCTGGGTTTCGAATATTTAAGTATTCCTATGCTTCAGCTAATGTTTACTCCCAACTTATTATATGAACACAAGGAAAACTTTACTTTGGATTTATCAATTCAAACTAAATCAGTTTTCCCTGTAAGTATTCGAATTTCTTCCGTTCAATAACATTCTAAATAAAAAATAAAAATAATTATCAGCTTTATTTCTTTGGTTAGATAATTATGTAGCAGTTTGTGGTCTTAGTTTCCAAAGGTAAAGATGTCCGAGTCAGTCTTTTAATTCTTTTGTTATTTTCGTAGTCTTCAAACGAAGATGTTTGCTCCGTATTTTTAGTCAGTTTATTGTAATTCCGCAGTTGCCACCACCTGGAGAAAGCAGCAGGGAGAGGAGTTTCATGTGATTCACTCGGTGATAATGAATAAAACAAAACCAAAAAACAAGGAATGACATGCGAGTGATATCATCAACATCCATTCTAACGCTCTGAGTTGGCCAACATTCAAACAAAGTTCTGATCCATTAGAGGAGAAAAGTTCAACAGCTCTCAAGTAAACCAACTTATCTAACTTTCAAACTACTTTTATCTGCTCCTTGCCAAAAAATTAAAGTTTACTAAATTTCCGTGAAATAAATTTTAACAAGTTTCCTATGCTTATTTTTTATAATGTACAAAAAAATTGCGTCAAGTTCGTTGTTAAAAATAAATATTAAAATGTACAAATGAAGAAATATTTTAGTCATAAAAGTATTTCTTCATTTGTACATTTTAATATTCCTTTATTTAAACAACGAACTTAACGCAATTTTTTTATATGAAAACAAAGGCTTTATGATGTTATTAGACTGTTATAATTGTTTATTGTTGACTAAACTCAGCTCCAGGAAAAGATCGGGAGTGACGTCACTGAACCAAGTTACACAGTATCCGTCTAATCTACTTCAAATGAGAGATGGCCGCCCTGTTTTTGTGAGATCTGCGCATGTATGATCGATTAGTCTGGTCAGGCACTTCCGTCTGATATTATGACAGGACGCCGCCATTACGGTAATCGCTTGTTACTTTGCAAAAGATCATTGTATTTATAAATAATGTATATTTATTTATTTATATAAATACTTATTGTTAGCAACTGGTATTGAAATAACGCTAAATAGTCGAGAGAAGTTTTAATTTGGCGTTATCAACATGTCTTTCTCATTGAAAACAGACGCCATCGTCCATTGTGACAAGAAAACATAATTGATCAGCTACCGGAAGGGCTGCGCAGTTCAAACTTCCGCCGGCCAACTTTCATTTGGAGGACTGTAATCTACTTCAAAGTTAATAGTAAAGGTCAGTCTTTGCGTTGTCCTGTGAAACATAAATTTACAATGTGTGTAATTTAAACAGAATTAATTAAAAAACTAAAAAACTGGAGAGGGAGAAAGGCAAAAAGAAAAGCATTTAAGAGAATCAATCAAGCGTACTTTAGCCTGAAAGACGGAGGCTTCGACCATCCCGCCACTACAGTTGCCTCACGTCACTCCTTTTCTAAAAATATTTTTCTAAAACGCAGTTTAAACGCAGTATCCGGGATCATCCGAAAAATTTTTAAACAAAATCTGCAAAGCTTCTATAAGTAATTGGAGATGTCGGATGGACAGAGCGAAATCTATTGCATCCAAACATATAGTATTTAAAAATAAAAGTAAGATCAATTATCAAAACAACTAAAGGTCTCATTTTTAAAAATAAAAAATAAAAAAATAGAAAAAAATATTTTATTAAATTTGATTAAAAATGTTTTATTTGTTAAGTTTTCCCTTCACTAATCTGAAATATCTTTATCACACCCTACCACAATTGCAATTTTTTTTGTATAAACACATACGAAAAAGATCAACAATATATCCTCTTTTGACAGCCATTTTAGAAATTTTTGAAATAAATTTGTAAGGAGCAAAATTTTATATTCTCTAAGTAAACAATTTAAATCTTTTCTTTTAAATGTAATTTGTATATTATGTGGAATTGTGAACTTCATTCTCTATTTTTAAATGTATTCAATGCTCATTCCACGGGACTATCATCATTTGGCAAATTTCCACATTAATAATAAGACAATACTTTTGCTTAATTTAGGACAGTTATTAAATTTCTGACAAACAAGTGATTTGGAAGATCACCAAAATATTTATGGCTGCTTACAGAGATTTACATCACATTCTTCAAGAGAATTAGCAATACAATCCCTGCCCTACTTTTTCTAAGATAAATCAAATACGACATGTATAAATAAGCAAGTTACTTCTTCATCCAACAAAAGTTCCTGACATTATTGTTTTGCCTAAGAAACAATGAAAACAAAACAAAACTAAACCTACATATTGAATTTTTAAACACGGAATAGCTGTTTATATTTAACATAGATCATACTATCGCGAATTGATAACAGTTTAAAAGCAATGAACATTTTCTGAATTTGCAAATGTAAGTAAATTACTAACTGGCGAAAATGAAATATGTATCACGAGGTCTTAATAATTCAATGAAATAAATTCAGTTTTACCAACCGAATCTTCAGGCCTTTTCCATACAACATACAAATTGTTTTAAAAAAGCGGTTCTTTTTAAAAAAAATCTATTTGCTCCAAGCAAATATTTTATTAAATATTTATTAAGTTTATTAAAATTCCTTATAATTGTGGGCCTCTTGACGAGCGCCCTCCTCCTCTTTGTATTTGTGGAATTCCATTCATCAACATTTCAACTGAACTCAACCATCAACTTTAAACATTAACTAATGATCAAAGAATCAACTTCCTTGTGTTTCCTATCAACACTTGGGTTTCGCCTTCTTGAGAAAAGAGAAACAGCTACAAATATTCCGTCGAAAAAGAGAAGTAGCTGATTTGGGGCGAAATGCCAGGCATCCCAAAGAACAACTGGTCCACAAGCCAAGACCCATTGCCCCACACCGATAAGCATTCAAAGGCTGTTTCAGTCGATAACTCTGGGATTTAAAAGAAGGTGCGGCAGCTATAAAATATTAAGTGCCCAGACATAAGCTAAATAACCTCAAGCTGTTTCTTAGCAGGACTTTGCATCTAAGGCTTAAAACAAACGCAGGTCTTTAGTTAACAGAAAGTAAATAGACTGCATTAAATGTATTCCATTTTCAAACAAACTATGTAGATTTTTTGTATCACAGGTTTCTTTCACTTCTTAAATCTATCTCTTGTTAAAGAATCATTCTAAATGCATCTTTTGTTGATTCTTTTAAAAGTCATAATTTGCTTATTAAAAAAAAAAAAAAATTTATTTAATAATTACGAAAGATCAAACGAGACTGCCATTAAGCCTCAAACAAAGAACTTAAATATAAAATACGCTTAAAAAAATCACTTCACTTCTCAGAATATACACTGAACGTAAACAAAAACAGCAAAGGATACATTTCATACATAGTAATTAAAGAAACCCAATATCAATATAACAGCTGAGGAATACAATATTTTTCTTTGATTCATCTGGAAACAAAGTTCCTACAGAAAAGTGAAGATCAATTAACATGTGACAAGACAACATAACCAGTCTTTAAGTTGTAATTTTTGGAGCCGCTGTTCTTCATCCAAAACGTTTTACTCTTGAACCAGGTTTAAATCCATGTTTATGCAATTTCATGGCAGCTGAGATTAATGGGAGCTAGCGGATGTATTCTTTTTATATTTCCACAACAAGAATAAAAAAAGAAAAAAGAAAGAAAAGCGAGGAAAAGCTGAAGGATGTCTTCAAGGCCACGGTGTCTCCTTTTGTTCTGAGCTGCTTCTTCCGTCCCAAACACTAGAAAATAACCCTTCCACAAAAGACCAGCACTTCTTCCATTGAAACATTCCTTTTGGGAATTATGTTTTATTCGAATCAAGAACCTACTTTTAAAATAACAGTCGTTAGTAGCACATTTCGATTAAACAATTTCCATCCAAGAAATTTCTTAAAGATTTGTTCAAATGAGTGTTGGAGCTTCTTTGGCGAGGCCTCATTTTTGAGGGAATTTTTTATTTATTTAATTAATTTATCTTTATTTTTGAGGGAAAAAAAATCTTCATTTTATCGTCTTTAAAAACAAGATACAATTAAAAATGCATATATTCTAAAAAAATTTTTTTTATCCCTGTTGTCTCTTTCCAGAATGAAATGTCACTTCGAGATTATTTTCGTCCTTCTGATATTAATCGCTATCCTCGAAATATAACCACATCGTACTTCGCCCAACCTACTCATATCATTTCGCACAACCGTTCCGTCAAATTCAATATTTCGGCCAGTTTTCTTTTATATATTTTAATATTTCTTCAAACTAAAAATTCCTCTTGGGAGATCAGCCAGATAAGAGTGGCCGAGTTGTATCACATCAGGAAAAGGATTGGAAAGAACGTATACACAAACGCTCAATATACACTGAAGTGTCAATAAAACTGGGTAAAGATCTCGTCGTGCTTGGATGACGGCAGCAACACGACATGGCTTGGACTTCATGAGCACTCTGTAGTACTGTGGAGACAGAGCTCACCATGCATCCTGCAGAGCATTGCATTCCATTCCGTAGTGTTACCTAGTGGTGGATTCCTGGTAGTAATGGCAAGTTGAGTGCATCCTACATGTGTTCGATGGCGTTTAAATCCGGCGAACGCGGGGGCCAGGACATAACGGCAAACTCGGAGGAATGTGGCTCTTCCAGCCACAATCGGGTGATTGTGGCCTTGTGCGGTGGTGCGTTATCCTGTTGAAAGACTTGATCCGCAAGGATGATGACTTAGTGGCTACATGTCACAGAGGTCTACAGACGTATGAGGGGTCCTAATGTGTAGCCAGTTGAACACACCCATACCATAACAGAGCCATGGCCGCCCTGTATTGTCCCTTGTAGGCATGCGGGATCCAGATACACCTTGGGTTTTCGCTACGCCCGGAGTCGCCCATTTGCCCGAAATAGTTGGGACCGCGAGCCGTCGGACCGGGCTACACATCTCGAGTCCAGGGAGGGGGGAGGTTCCCGAACACAGGTAAGGCGCAGAGCCTTGTATCGTATGACCAGCAATGCCACTCAGCAATGGGCCATAGGCTCCGGAATCCTACAAAACGTAGGGAACGTTGCACTGTTCGAACGCTGATGCTGATATTGGCTCCAGCTTTGGGTTGCGCTGTTATTTGCAGCAATGTGGCACATGGTCCGGATGTTACGAGGCGTGCCAGATGCCGCTGTCTACGTTCATCAAGGGTCTTCTTTTCCACCATACTGGTTTCGTACGCTAGATGTTTTCCTTGATTTTGCGTAGTTCAGGTACACTCTTGAAATTGTTGAACGTGTGAATCCGAACTTCGTCGTAACTTCCGAGATGGAGTGATCAATCTACCGGGATCCTACAATCACACCTCTTTCGAAATCGCTTAAGTCCATTGGAGCTGCGAATGCAACTATTTTCTAATAGTGGAGATATCTGTTACATATATGTCGTTTGCGGACAATTCCATTAACCGCAAGGTTGTGTTGGCATAATGGACATGTAGCACTCTTCACGTTTTTTTTTTTTTTTTGTTTTTTGTTTTTTTTTTGCGTGTGTGTTTCAATGTATATGAAAATTCGAGATCTGAGTGCGTCGCATGAGTGTGAGCGCGGCCATCCAAGTATTGATGAAGATAAGACAATTGTCGATTGCTATGGACTTTAATGACCGATTAACTTAGCGTAATGATTATAAATTCTGAGCCGGAATAAATTCTTCAATGCAAGAATAACCTTCAGACTTTATTCCCTTTTTAAATCTAATCTCTTCCATTCAGACACAATTGTACTTTTAATATTCTTCAATCGTTTTAAAATTTAATTAAATTTCTTAACAAAAAGCAATTCCAATTACACCTGAATCCACAAGATAGAAAAGCCACACGAGCAACACAGAATCAATGTTTGTAATGTAAAAAATCGAGAGAATTTGGAGTCTGTATAATGGATGAGGATACATTTAACCTCCTGTTTTGTAATATTCTTATAATTATAGAACGCCAAAATTCGAATATTTGATTTTGTAATCATTTTGTTTTTCTCTCATTTTCCCCAATTTTACAATTTCGGATCCTGATTCTTTTATGTCTTCCTTTCTCCGTTCATGTTTTCTTTTTTTATTTATTCAGAATTTTTTTAAACAAATATACTACCTAAAAGATTATTATTATCATCTTTTACTTTCCATTGGTGGTTGGTCAGTTTAATACGGTTGGTTTTTCCACGACAAAAACGTTGTCAAGTTACATCATAAAAACATTGTAATCAGTCGACTTCAACGTCCATCAATAGGTAACATCATAAATTTAAATGATTCGGAAAAGGTTGCAAAAAAACATACAACGATCGGCTGTGAATTGTCTCGTTCTCAGAACAATAATTTTTAAAGTTTCCAGTAATCCTGGATTTTTCAGACAAATTCATCAGCGGAAACGGAAGTCTAGGAGAAATTCTATTTCCACAGTAATAAAAACTCACCTCAAATAAATCACGACAATCGGATCTAAAATTTACAGATTTGAAAAAGATTTGAAAATAAAGCTTAAATTAAATAACGATGTCTTTGCGTGTATTTTTATTTAAGAATATGTTTGTGAATTTTATAATAAGAGAATGAATCTACTTTCAGTCAAATTTAAATTTGGAATATAAAAACGGCACATTGATAATATCGGATTTGGGCTGTGTAACTAGTACAAGGCAAAAACTGCAATTTTTTTTCTTTGTAAATAATAATAATAATGGTTTGTCTTGAAGTAAAAATCTATATTTTTTTACAGAAAAAAAATATACAACTTTATTATTAAAAAAGATAAGGGTTACTGACAAATAACAATAATAAACTGTGTTCATTTTCCACATAAGGATTTTCTACTTTTGAAAAAGAACAATATAAGGAATTTTGATGGGGATCTTGTTTCTGCTTTTCGTTGCCAACCAATCGCTGTGTCACTGAGAGTTCCTTCGTCTTCTTCTTCCCCCCACCTGTTCAATACCTTCGTCTCATTCCAAACTCACCCCCTACAAAACGCGGTGATTCGAGATGATGATGTCATCTCCCTATTTGGTGAAAGATACGCAGCAGAGCAACAACGTAGCCAAGGTCGAGGGTGGAGGAAAAATCAAGCCAACAAGTAAATATAGAAGTTGACGTAGAACAAGTCATATTAGAGTAAATAGCAATTAATCAGAAACACCATCAAACTGAGTAAAACACCGTTGTTGTATTTCAAATGACGTCAAAGAATAACATTCACTAGAAAAAAAGATTCCTCAAGAATAGTATCTATTCACCACTAAACAAAACCACTTCAGCAAAACACGGAAAAATTAAATTTCGATTCTAAATTTCTGTTTTTCATTTTAACAAATGTTAAAAGTTGTGAAATGCTCACTATTAAAAAATGTCTTCAGAATTTAAGAATTCGTTATGTTATAAATTTAAGAAAAGCAACTTTGAAAATTTTGATTTACGATGTTCTTTGACGCCCCCAGAAAACAAAACAGATGAATATCATTAATAATATATTCTGGTTATTTTCATGTTTATTCTTGAAACTGATCAAAACAGCAAAAAATACTAGAATAATATCAAAAATACACTTATAAAAGGTTTTTAATACGTTGTAAATAAAATGTAATAAGATCATTAAATATCATCATATTGCCCTTCTTTTTTTTTTTTTTTTGGCTGCAAAATGTATTTAAAGTTTGTCTATTTGTACTAGCGATGGATCGATCATTGTTCTCATTACTTTTTTTAACAAAAACTTAGTTGTTACATTAAAATTATTCATCAGTAATATTTAACACAAGTAAAACTTAATAAATTTACACTTATTGTTTACATTGGCTAATTAAAATACAAAAATATCAAAATTTCTGTAATATTTAAGTTAATGTAGTTTATCCACCAACGTAAATATTAAAGGTAATGCAACTATTTCTCTATGAAGGATAATAATGCGCTGCAACACACACCGACTGCCAACCACTGCTCGAAGAGTCGGAATCGGGTATCGAAGGGATTGAAATCAAAGTTAAAACAACATCATTCACTTTTGTACAACGACCTTATTTTATTCCACTACTATTTTGCAGAAATGGTGACACTCGGAATAAGTCGCCATCTTGAACCGGAAGTAGACACATTGGGGGTCGAGGGCATCCTATTCGTATAGTCAATTAGATGGACTTCGCTCTCTCAATTGCTACTATTTCTCATCCGGTCAGTGGCCATCTAGAACTAAATATCGCTGGAACCAATTTTTTTCCCCAAATCTCCAGGCCGTGGGGATCCACCGGTATCACTCAAGATTCCGACTTCCAGTTTCGGCTGTTGAAGGCGTTAAACACACAGGAGGTTTAATAGCTTCTCTATGGATTTGCTAATAATAATAATATGTTTCCAACTTCATTCTGATTAAACTACATAGAAAAATTATAAATAAATTTTAACCTAAATACCAATTCAATTGGAATATAATTCGAGATTCAAAACTTAGCAACTTTTTTTTTGTTAATATATAAGAGGAATACAAAGAAGGAATCAGATGAAATTATTCCAATCAAAAGGATTTGTCATTGAATACAAAACTTCATAGAATTCATCAAACGATTTAATGTCGGCAAAAATCATACAAATGGCAGGAAGAGAATATCATAACAGTTTAAAGCTAGAAAAATATTTTTTTGTTTTCATTTAATTTCAGTTGTTTACTAAAGGATTTCATTACAACCATTGATGGGCTTGTTTCAATGCTTTCACTGTCATTCTAATCTTGCTAGATAGATAGATAGTGGGTTTGAATTTCTAGATGAATATAGATAAGTGAAACATTACACCATCATTAAAACTCCTCCTTGGATGAGATACGATTACTTACACATTTCAACAAAGAGCATCTTTTAGGATTCTAATGTTATCATAAAATAATAAATGAAAAATAAATGACAACACTTAATTTATAAAAATAAAACTTTCAACACAGGAAATATCATAACTGGTAATTTCTTACCAAATCTATTATATAATAAACGAAGGTTCGTTTTAATTAGTCATTACTTTTACGAATCTTTTCCTTAAATTTTTCATCAAAATATTCTTGAATCGAGGATTAAGAGAATTTGTGGCTTCGAAGTTTATTCTTGACCAGCCTTGGATTGTAAACCTTTACAACGGGAGCTTTGGAGAGCAATGCATCTTTCTTTTAGATATGCAATGAATTCAAATTAAGGTATATTTTAAGTACCAAAGCTATCATTATAAATATAATTCTTCTTTGCTCTTAATATTAATTATATTTTAACTACATGGATATATCAGTCTGATTTTTATTTTTCCATTTTATGAGTATTCTTTAAACAGTTCCTAAATTGTTTATAAGAACTTATTTGAAATAATATACTTCTATTTGTTTCCATTAGAATTAAAAGAAACCAACCTTGCGGTTCTTAAAGAGATGTCTCCTCAGCTGCGAAGTAACATTCCCATTCAATTCCCATTCCGAGAGTTTGTTTGTTTGTCGTTGATTACAAATTACTCAACTGCAACGTTTTATCTGTTCTTATTTTCCTGAATCTAACTTTTCTAATTCTCGTTTCAGCAACGAGTTCTTGGGTCGCCAAATAGCTGATCCCATTTAAGGCCTAAAATTAAAATAGCCTTTTTAAAACTCTTCTTCAGAAGGAAAAGATGTCAGGAAAATAGATACCTTTCTCTGCCTTTTTCCTTATTATTATTTTATATTCTGCTTTTTTAAAGTAAAATAAAATTGGGATTTATAGATTATAAATTAAAGATTATAATTTCTCTGAATATTTTTAAAAAAGGGACCTTTGGATCTTCTATCTCTCAAATGAGAATCACCAGGTTAAGTCCTTTTTTTTAACAAGTATCAAATTTCATGAAAATGAATGAAACCTCTATGCTTAGGATAAAAATGCAATATATTATCAGATGCAATAAAATTAAATAGTTAAAAAAAGGATACAAATTATCAACAATAAGCACAAATTATTCTGACAATCAAAGTTATGAATAAATGATCTTAACAATGAATTCATTTCAAACAATCCAAAAACAATCGAAATTAAATTCGATATTTAAGATAGTTGCTTCTTTCAACTTCTGTTTTAGTCATGATCTTCACAGCGTCACGTGGTGTAGATGTTAATCTTTTTAATACATCCCACACATGTTCACCATTAACAGAAACACCTTCAATCCAAAAATAAAACACTTCCGCTTTCATAGTTGACACAAACTATTACAAATTTAACCATTTCATTCAAAATACTTATTTGGAAAAGAAAACAGTAACTGCGTTTAATCTTCCATTATTAAATTAATTTAAAAGAATTCATTTCCTATAATAGTTAATCAGCTAACGAATTAAGAGAGATTATCAGATTAAGATCCTTTACCTACTTAAATTGTTAAAAATGTTAAAATTCTAACTTTCTGGATTTTTCCTGTTTTCTTTCGTTACACGTTTTGAATGCAAATATCCCAAACAGAAACGGCAAAAGTACAGAATTTTGGAGTTATTTTAAACTTTAAAATGTTATTTAAAACCATTTTTTGGATGAAGAATAACGTTCCATTAATGTATTAAAGTTACACCAAAAATGAACGTAAATACGATAATTTATTAAAATAGTTAAAAATACATTTTAGAAAACTTCAAGCTGCAGACACTAAAATTAGAAAATAAATGAAGAAAGATTAATAGAACAACAAAAACTAACTGGTAACATATTTGGAAATGGCCTAGATTTAAAAAATAAAAAGAACAACTCCCTATGGAGCGAAAAAGCATTTCTGTAAATTTCTGTATTTCGTTTTCAAAAACAACTTGAAAGCTTTAATTTTAGCCAATCATTTTGAATTGGTTAAATTTCAAATGAAAACATGCTTTGAATTATGGAAGATTCTGCTTCTATGGGAAGATCAATACATCGAAATCATTAGAAAGTTTATTTACTTTTTTTACATTATTTCAATTCGATGGAATTCATTTACTCTTTAATTATAATATAAAAAAAACCTTACATATTTATTGTGAGGATCATCACGTTTCTTGAAATATAAAAGTCAGTTTCCGTGAATGACTAATAAATATTTAGTCAATGAGCCTTTGTATTTTGTTTCTGTTTTTAACTATATATATATAAATTTAAAAAAAAATAATCCTTAAAATTTCAATATCGTGATTGTTTTTTTTTTATAACTACAGAACATTTCTAAGTGTCGAGAACATAAAGAGAGACATTTAAGAAAAATATCAATTGTTTTTCTTTTCCAAATACCTTATACTAAGGCTAACATCTACAATAAACTGAAGTTGCAAAGAAAATCGGAGCTCAAACTTGTGCCTCCTTTTCTTTGTAGAAGCAACGTCAAGAAAGTAGGTGAACAACAGTAGGAATCAATTCGTTCATTTCAAGAAAGATCAGTTTCCGGAAGAAAATGTAAGGACATTAGTTTCTTTTTCTAATTGAAAGTGAATGCGAGAGTGTTTCAAACACTTTCTCGAATTTCCAGCAGCCTTCGAAATGATTGTTGTACTGGAAAGAGACGATGATCGAGAGAGAAACAACAACGAGGACACGTGTACCTTTATAAAATCAGATGTGGATTAGTAATGGATATTCAGGTATTGTTAAATTAAATACATTAAAAAAGAGCAAGTTAACTTTTAGGAGAAAATTAGGAAAAACAATTTTCATAAAGAAACCAAAAATTAAACTGCAAATAAAATTAAAAAAAAAGTATAAAAAATTAAGAGGAACACAGTCACGCAGTGAAAACAATCTTAGTAAATGCAAATCCTATTGGAAAAACACGAGTTTTTAATTACGTTTTCACATATGCTATAAAAGTTCTTTCATTATTCTACAATGACTTCCACATATCCATTTGTAGTTTTACAACTTTCTGCTATATTTTCATCAAATTTGCCGCTTACTCGAAATGCACTAGAAACATTTAATATTATCTGCAAAGAATTTATTTTAAATAAATGCAGAAAGAATTAAGGGATAAACTAATGTGGAAAGACGAATAAAAACCTGATTAATAAAAATTATTAAAAAAAGTATAATAAAACTTCGGATACATTTGAAAATATTTGAATTATGATAAACAACTAAAAATTTCAGAACAACAAGGAGACCATTAGTTAACTTTCGCCAAAAGAAGTCAATTGGGTTGATTCTCGACACCTACGTTCCATGGAAAATTAGTATTCTGTCAAATCTATTGAAATCCTACTATTAAAAAACAAGTAGTTTCTATCGACATATTGGGAATAACTTCGTGTGTGTGTAAATGTATTTCCGTTTTAATTTCTACCTTCAGTCTTATGGAAAATTCCAAGCAAAAAATTGTTGACCCTGAAGGGAAAAAAAATTACGTAAGAAGCAAAGATATAATTTAGGAGTCCCGTTAAATACGTACAATGGATGACTTATCTTTTGCTTGAGAATAAGATTTATTATAAGCACTTGTTAAGGGTAATATTTTAATTTCAATTAATTAAGTGATTATTTAAAATTTAAAGGTTATTTAAGTAACTGTAACATATCTTATTCGAAGTAACTGTTTAGCTATCACGAAACAGCTGTCCTGGGATGTTTCGTAGATATGCAATTAAAATGCTTCTGTTCTCAACGTATTATTATTAATATTTACAACACTAACAGAGTGGAAGAAATTAGATACAATCACAAGAATAATAGAAGACATAACATTCGGATGGTTTTGGTAAAATTTGATTCAGTGTTCATTAATATCCAATCAATATTAGGATCAAATGTATAATCTCCTGTCTTCAAACTATTTTAACCACTATCTTATGTAAACAATGTAGTCAGTGATTTACATGTACTGATTATACTAAGAGGTGATCAATTGTTAACTATTCCTTTGAATACAATTCCTAGTCTTCTTTTTCTATTAAGTTTTCAGATTTTTTTTTCATTAGAACAATTCTAAGATCAACAAGAAATAAACCAATTTTACAGAATTCTCATTTTCACCAATTTTACGTTTAATTCAGAAGCATCGTGAAGGAAGAGCTTGCAAATCCACCCACACGTTTTGCTACTGTGTTCGAGTGAAATATCTTAAGTAGTAGTGATTACGTTAGGCGGAGATGACCCACATTCAAACAATTCTTCCTTCATCAGCTTTCCCTAAAGTAAACAGAACCAAATTCACATCAAAATCTGTTTCAGATGCCTTCGTTTTAAAAGCAAGCTCTTAAATGAAGAAAAGATTAACCATTATATAATGTATGACTCAAACCATCTCGGTTCAAATAGAAAAAACAATTAAGAGATTCTTCACTCAAAACAATTTCTGACAGTAAGACTCATCAGCTACAAGGAAAAAAACTAGAAAGCTAGTACTAAAATCCAAAAGAAAAAAAAAAATATGCAAAGTAAAAACAACTATTTAAACCAGAAAATAGTTCAACAGTGGTCTGGAACTCCTGGTCGCAGATAACGAGGAAATGTTAAATCCCTATTGTAACATTTGCAGTCGTTCTTCATCTCTACTTCATCTTCACATAACATTATATGAATAAACATCCTTCAAGAAAAGGATAAAAACAGATCTCAACTTGTTTTAACTGAATTGTTACTAAAAATAATTGACAATGAAGCGACAGAAATCGCCAGCAACGTCAAATTTCTAAGAATATTTATATAAAAAAATATTATCTACGTGAAGAGATATTTTTCGACATTTTCTTTGTAACGGATTTGATATTCTTACGAATTCCGATTTCTTTTTTAATTATTTTCTATATCTTTAACAAAATAAAATATAAAGCAAACTCTTGATTTACGAATATTCGCTATAACGAACGTCGCAATTCATATAAAATTAGTGTCCCTTTTGTGAAAAATATGAACTTCGATGAAGATACTGATGAGTAAAAGTTGATTACTTAAGTATTTAGATATGTTAACACTCATTTTCTATCTCTCTGTTTTGTAAATTTCTGCGTTTTAATTAAAATTAACATTTTATGAAATTTCTCCTCAAAATTTTTGAACTTTAATAGAATAGATGGACTTTGTTTTTTATTCTCTTTTTATTTTCGTACAATAAACCATTCATTATAATAAAACACATTGTATAGACCACCGAGGTTTAGTACGTTTTTAATGCTTATAAAAAAATGGCTGCTAACTGTACGATACGTATTTTAAAAGTTCAGGAATGTAAGATACATAACGAATAAACCGTATTTACGAACAATGTCTTGGAACGGAACTTAATTCGTAAACTGAGAGGTGCTTGTAAAGTTTTGAATAAGTTCGTTTTTAGAATTAATTATTTTAATCTCCAGTGAGAATCCACCGACTGTTCACAGGCTATGCAGTCTGTCAGACTCACCAATGTAGTATTTGTCAAAATCTTCCCGTTTTAATTTCAGAAATCATAGCCAAGTCCGTCTATTCTATCAAAGTTTCAGAATAATTGCGTGATTTTTTTATTCCACTAATGCTTTGTCGGTTAATAAAACCAAGATCAATGGGAAAAAGCTTTTGTTTTATTTCGTTCCAGTTTTGTTTGTTATCAATTGAACATGTCATTATGTTAATAAGATCTTCCTTCGACACATGATAGCGCGTGGGCGTTCACTGAAGAATAACAGAGGCAACAGATCGTTCTTCTGAGTGGCAATATTGGACGACACCTCATTCACTTGTCTTCCGGGTTCCATTTGTACCGGGAGAGCAACCAATCATCTAGTATTTCACTGATTACTGAAACCTATCTATGATTCATTACTTTCACGGTGTTAAAACCACTCAATTCAAGTTAAACCAATGCTCCTTTAATTACACGCCTCTTTGAGGAAAGCGGAAAAAATGACTGAATTGTTTTCTGCTCTGCTGATGCTTTTGTCAAACACTGTCGCTTTTGTCTTTTAATGGATTTCTTATTTAATGTCATTTAAACCTACTTTCAAATACAATATAGTCTCTTCATCTATATATAACAATTTGTATTTAAATATTTTTTTAATATTAAAGGACAGATGTTAGATATATTAACATTTAGCCATAAATAGTTTCCCGAATTTAAATAGCAAACTTTCATTATATTTATTTTTTAAATACGCCCATTAATTAAAAATCAGATTAATTTTTTTAAATCTATTAGTAAGTCAAAAATTTGCTATAATTCTTAAAATCTGGAAGGTATACATTAAGAGCGCCTAAGGTATTTCCAATTATAATAGATTGAAAGTTATAGAACTTTCACTATAAAGAAAATCTTCTGTATTTGGAATGTCAATAGAAAGTTGTCATTGTGAATAGCGAACGTTTCAGAAAAAACTGAAATGATAACAGCTGAAAAATTTTTAACCAACTGATTTTTTTTCCTCTTTCTCTCAATTCACGAACATATTTAAAAAACCTTTTAGTTTTTCAGAAACAATTAAACGAAGAGACGTATTCAAACCATCATCCAAAATATAATGCTCAACAAATTTCAGTCGCTGTCCTTCACAGTGCTTCAAATATTTCCATTTTAAAACACTTTTTTTATCTACTTTATTTAGATAACTCTGCTATCGTAGATCCTGTGATCTGAAGAATTTCTCTCAAATACTTTTATTTAAATCGTTGTTGAGAAAGGACAGGGAGCTTCAATGAATTTTAAAAGAAACAGAATCAGACAATTTTTTTGCCAAAGTATTTGTTTATTTTTTGGAGATTTCCGTCAAAATTATGACAAACAAATGTAAGCATTTTTGGAGTTTTACCATTTGGTCTCAAAACAAAGCTCTTTCTTTGAACTCTTTTCAAACAAAGTTCCGTCTTTATTTGTTTACAAAAAAAACCTCCTTTAACTAAAGTTTCTTCTCAGAAAGTGCAAACCTAGAACACTTAGTGGATCTAAGTCGGGCTTTGCCGTTTATGGATGAACTAAAACTGCTTCGTAAAAGTCTACAGGATTTAAACATAAATAGAAACTCATCCAAAGCTTCAAAAGTTTTGAAGCATTTTGGATCAAGCAAAATCAAGCATTTTCTATACTGAGGTCTTGTAAAGTTTCTATAGATCATTCATAGGATGATAACGGTCAAGTGTTAATAGTCATTTATTAAACCTAATCGCAATTTGTTAATATTGTCAGTCATTTAAGAGAATAGTTAGAAAGTTGGAATAAATTTGGATAGTTATTTTTTTTTTACGTTGTCCGGTTTCTAAAAGCATAAACAAAAAAAATTCCTCTTCCTAAATTCTCTGCTTTTTTTTTCTTCTCACCCCCCCCCCCAAAAAAAAAAAAAAAAACGAAACCAAACCGGACTAAGTATAGGCTGTTAATAAAAAATACAGAATACCATAAAATATTTAAGTATCGATTCGTGCAATTCAATCCCAAAAGTATGCGGATTTAAATGGACTAGCACGTTAGCAATCCGGAATTTAAGTAGTGTTTTCCAAGAGATTTTGAACAAGTTAGCTAACAATTGTCTGGTTGGGGAAAGTTCTTTGGATCCAGGGAACCGATTATTATTTAGCTACTAATGACCCCAACACTTTACAATTTGCTGCAGATTATTCAACGTTTCGCAGATGTGTAGACTATTGAGTTGATACATATATAATAGTACAAGATTAAAACAGTGCTCCATAAAAGGCAACAACAGGGCTATCGAATGCGATTTAACTGCGAAATGCGATCCGAAAACATAAGTGTTCTTGGGGTTCTTCTTCATGAAAGATGCTATTCCTATTTCCAATATCGTATTTGGAAAATAACTCACTCACCTTCGGGCAATGGTAGAAGGCTGAGCAAATCCATTACATTGTCGTACCCAGGAGGGCGTCGTTGATGGAAAATTATCGTAGCCGTTCTCCATCGTGGTCGTTCGCAGGACGAGTGGGTCACTGGGGAATCCTCCGATCAGATTTTGTTGGTTTAAAATCCGCAGAGGGGAGAAGGGTAGCTGATAAGGAGCAGGGAAGACCTGCAGTTTATGATTCAGGAGTTTCGTTTCCAAATCGGCCAAGGCACGGGGCCAAGTAAGAACCCAGCTGATTGGAGGAGACGGGAGTACGTGGGCAGTAAAAACTCCCCCCCTCCTCCCCAATCTTCGTCCCAAGAAAAAAAGACAAACAAAAAAGGCTAAAAACAAAGTGACACGAAGAGAAGTCTGGGGATGTCGTGTATCAAAAAATAAATCCGACCAAAACAGATGATACAATTCTCCGCATTTAACTCCCCCTTTAAAAGTCTAACTGACCCAGATTAACAAACACGGTGGAGCAAAGGAGACGCAGCGGAAAAACCAACATTTCGGGTGTAGGGTTCATTTTGACTAAAACCTATCAAGAGGATTATATGATAACGACGCTAGAAGTCAGTGGGGTTCAGTGAAGACACGGAATAAACGAAACTGACCAATCATCAGATTAAGAAACAGGGAAAACCCCTTCAACATCAACAGTCAGCACTTCACGAAAATCGTCTTTGCTAATACACGAAAATCTCCAAGTTGTTTACAAACATGATAAGTTAACAGACTGGGATCTGCAAGTTCATTGAATTAAACTAAGAGACTGTTTGGTTAGATTTAAAGCCTATCGATGTTTCTTCACGCATTTACTAAGAATTAAAATGAGTGTTTATTAGCAAATGCTGATTTGGATGAACAAGAAACAAACCTAGTAATGACGGAAAAAAAAAAGTCAATATCTCTGCCATATCTCAATGTTCTTCATCATTATAAAAATTGTTAGAAACCATGAATGAAGTAAAAGTTAAATAAGAAAATAAACTGAATTCTTAAAGTTAAAAATTAAAAGAGTTAGTAAGTTTATGTCGAGCTAGTCTTGCTACCAAACTTTAGCGCCAATTTCTAAAACAAGACTTCATATCTTCAGAATAAGTGTCAATATTTAAATATTAATAACTAATTATCTGGTTTGGATTCGATGGGATTTGTAGCCTAGAAGTAAGATAATTAAAATCTATCACGGCAGTTTGAGGTTCAAATATTTCTAAACGAACAGTGACAATGGAAACAATAATTAGCAAGAGCTTCCTGCGAAAATGATTAGAAAAATACAGTAATCATTATTCTTTAAATTCTTCCAAAAGAAGTTTTTAAAAATAGGTATAATAAAAACAGATCTTTAAAATTTTACCACCACTACGAATCTCCAAACGAAGTTTCTACGAAATATGGAAATGAAAACAAAGTATGAGGCAATTTAATTAGAGGAAATTTAGGCCTCCTCAAAATGCGTTACTGGATTTGGGAATGTTAAGTAGTACAGTTATATAAACAATCAAAGTTAAACATGTAAAGATGCTGTTTTGAAAGCAAAGACTACTTCTGTAGGACAAAACATTCGTTCCAATAGAATAAATCTGAAAGGCTAAATTAATAAAACTAATGAGTCTAAGAGAGAGGCGTACGCAGGATTTTGCAATGGGAGGGATTAGGAGGGTCGTAGTCGTTCAACCAAATAATAAAGCGTCGTGTCCTTTCCCGGATGGGGGAGGGGAGAGGGCCCGGTTTAAACTTTCCAACCAAACAAGCAGCTCCAAAAGCTTAGATTTCTTCCGTTTTCGGAATGAATGGGGGCGGGAGGAAAAAGAAAAGAATGATTTCTTGAACAGCACTTAGTTTACAAAAATACTTAAATGAAAAGTATTTTTTTTTTAGTACTGAGTATTATGTTTGAAAATGCTAATCCTTTAGGCTTCAGAAACAGTTATTTTCTTGGAGATTAAGATTTGAATCCGGACACAGCAGTTCATTAATTCGTATTTTTGGACTCTATTATTATCCTAAAGTAACTAAAAAGCTGTAATAGAAGAAAACCAAATGACTTTCAACGACTTGCTTTGGCAAATAATGTCAGTTAATTTCGCCAACAATCTTTTATCTAACCTCAAAATGATGGAAATTCAAAACCGCTACAAATACACTTTAAAATATCTTTAATTCCTAATTCCTTGAAAAAGAATTTCGAATTTTGCCAACAATTTGAGATTTGCAATCAGCTAATGCATTATATAACTATCAGCTGCTTGCGTAAGATCCTCAAATAGAAACTACGAAGTAACTAAAGTCGTAGGTCATTTCAATTGGAAAGAAGATAGGATTCAGACACATTTCTGTAAATTCACATTATCCGAACAAAAAAACAAAACAGAAGAAATCGGTGATAAAGGTAATTTTTATTTTCATTTTCAGTTAATTAATTTATTTGTGTTTTACTATTTTTTACTTTCGTTTTTTAAAAATAAAACTAGAAACGAATCTAGTGGGCGGTGATTCGCCTCCATTTTGGACAAATTCCAGAATACAGACGTAATCAGTGAACACACAGAACTAAATTTAAGAGGGTTTGATTGAACTTAATGGGATCTCGCTTTTTCTATCTTTATCTTAAAAAAGTAAGGAAATAGATTTATGAAGACATTCTTAAAGCATTTGCATCTACTGTTAAATTGTTCTTTTTATCTATAAATACAGCTTTTTACTTCCTCCTTTTTGTTAATTGTGCTTCAGAGGATGGTAGTAATTAAAGGCTGCCAACTGATACAGTATTGGAAATGATATTCGTGGAAGTGACATCACCATCATCTGCGGAATGGTTGCCGCAAAAATAAATGCAAAGACTTCTCAAGTATTATTCCACCACTGTTAATAACGTCATGGTTTGAAAGCCAATCATAAGATCAGAGCAGGGAGTTTACAGTCTAAGACAACATGGAAGATGAATTGATAAAATATCCCTTTTCTCAATAAAAACAATATTGGTATAACCCTGAACAACAGCGTTAAAAATAAAATTGGCTTTAAAAATTAAAGAAACACCCAACTGCTGATGAGTTTCAGCTGGTGAACAACTGAAATTAACAACTATCAGCAAATATAACAAATATAACTTACCATAAAAAAAAGAATATATAACTAACAGATAGTTTTCTAAACATGTTAACCGATTCATGTCAGATGTATCAAACATGAAAAAGAAATTTATGGTAAGGATGGATGTTGTTATGTTATGTTTCAGAGAAAGAAACTCCAATCATAGCCTTGAGGAATAAAGAACGAAGCTTTGCATCCAGAAATCACATTCAAATGGAAACATTTAAGAAATGAATTAATTCGTTCAAATATTTAATAAAAGATATTAAGGAATTATTAATCCATCTGTGGTCGATGGAAAAGCCGACATATAAAATAGGTCTTATTTTCTTAGTTATTATAGGCTCCAGTGTGTTTTCTATATTTACCCCATTATGATCCGAGTGTTCCTATCAGCTGAGGACCAAACAGCGCGAAACTGCCGTCTTAAAAAAAACAGTTAAGTACATGCGGGTTAGCATGATACATGTAGATGCATACATTCAAAAGACAATTACCACTGATACTTAATTGAGAGCCATTATTCAATTATTGTTTTGTCTTCATTTTCCAATTTTTCAAGGCTGTACATTAATCACCCGTAGCAAAAAAAACAAAAAACAAATAGCTATTTTTTTTTTTTTTTCAATTTATTGTAAGCAATAAATGCAAGTTAATCTAGTGCTGAAGACAGCTGGTTACAAAGTGTTTAAGACACCTGTTGAAGTTGGTTGAAACCTACTGCTTCATATTTACTATCTCCTGTGGTGAAAACAGTTAGGGGAAGATAGACGTTTAATTTTAAAACAAAAAACTTACTTACTGAAATTGATGTTTACGATGTTTGTTTATACATTGCTCAAATTAAAAGCTGTTTTCTTCTGAATCACAAAGATATATAAAACACGAACTAAAGCTTAAGGAAAAGATTCAAAACGAATCTTCTTTAATTGTTTATAGAAATAAGACTTTTAACGAAACAATTCTAAACCTTTTTAATATTTGTAAATGATTAAACATTATAGATTCAAGTCTATATTCTTTTCATTCTAGCAAACTAAGTAAAATATACTTGAGACTACATAGACACATACTTGTTCCTTTGATATTTTGCACTAAGACTAATATAGTATCCATTTCTTCTTCTTGCCTTAATTCAACTAAAGGAATTTCAGACCAGCCAAGGTTTAAAATTAACCCAAAAAACATCCTGTACTTGCCTCTTCAATGACATCCCATATTCTTCCTAATTTATACCACTTTTTATCATCGTCAGTTGAGCGAACGCACACTTGTGGTTACCAGGAAGTTCAACTAAATTCCATCCATCTCAAAGAAGCGTCCGTTTTCAAAAGTAATCCTTCGTAATTACAGCTCATCAAGTGTGAACTCTCCAACTGAATTTAGCCATTAACTGAACTTCTTCAGAGAATAATTATAATAAAAAAAAAAGGAATTAATGTCACTAGGTTTTGTATCCTTGACCAACATAATTTCTAAACAATGCTGCGACCGCTATTTGGCCTTGAAGACAAACCCATACAAAGAAAAAAACAAAAACGTTAAAACATTAAAAAACAAACCAATTCCTACTAAGAACAAACTCACGAATGATAAGACGATACAAAAGACAGACCATCTCTTGTACAGCGTACATGAAATAATTGCTACTGGGGTGAATATGACGGAGACATTCATACATCTCTCAACTACCTTTGAAAAAATCTATACATAAACTCAACTTAAAAAACAAAACAAACAAACAATGGAAACTGACAAAAAAGTATTTCTAATTTATTCCTTTCAATTCTAATGTTTAAATGTTATAGTTTTAATTTATGAGAAAAATTGAAAAATCTGTCGATATAATTCACATGAGACCAAATAAATATTAAATTGCTAAATTTATAATCAAATCTCAATTATTATTTTTTCCCTTTTTTTTATGAATTTTAATTACTTTAAAAATGAATAAAAAGAAATATTCATTCAAGACGTCAACAGTGACCCCTCAAAGACTAAAAACAAGAAAATAAAAAACAAGAACAAATAGTGGAATACAAAACCTTGGGCAGCACTAACAAGCAAGACTACCTCAAAAGGCATTTGACCACAAGAACAGAAATCATAAAGAAAAGAAAAGAAAAAAAGAAAAATAAATAAACCTTTTAAAGTGTAAACGGATAACAAACAATTCATAATTGAAATTAGAATGCCTTTTGATATTGTATTTGTTTTGGTTCCATTCTTTCTCTTGAGTAAAAATTTAATGGCCAGAATATTCATAATATCATAAATCGCAATGAAAATAAAGAAACAATATTAAAACTATTTCAAAATAAAAATTAAAAAGTATTGAAACTTATTAAAGATAAAATTTATCCTTCGTTATCCTAAGACGGGTCTCAGGATTCATGGAATCTTCTCAAGTAGCACCAGTTTTATTCCCCGAGGTTAAGGCGGGAGGCGCCTGAATGCACTTCCTAACTCAACTTCATCCCATTCGAATTGAAATCGCAGGAGTCTATACCTCATGTGCTGCCTTCCATCAAATTAGAATCTGAGTATCATTAACCCACATCTGTCACATAGCTGATAACTACTTGTTGGAATTTATAAGAGCAAAAATCCCGTGCTTCGCACGGATTACAAAACAAAAAGTTGTCCTGACATGGAAGATGAAGAAATTGTAATTGTGTGATCACTTTGAAACTTTTCCAGTTGGTAAAAAGTTGGTAGTTATTACAGAACATAAGACTTCCCACCCTTTCTGCCCTTCTTCCACACCCCTATCACTTCAAACCTTTCCCAGTTTGTAATCATCACGTAATTTTGTACCATGTTATATTATTATTTTGCAATCTGAAAATCCCGTAAAGGGTACCGTTCAATAAAGTTTGCATCTTCCCCCCATTCCTTTACACCTCTTAGTAGGCGAACATCGAAAACTCATCGAATATGTATGTTTTAGATTTTGACGAAGAACACTCATGCGAAATATCGTGTTTCCAACTGAAGCGGTTTTGGAGATACGCAAACCTTCAAGAAAGCTTGCCTTCTGTTTACAATCCTTAGTCCGGATCTGGGTTTTCGTTATTCTTAAATAAAGAACATTTAATTAAAACAAAAGGTTAAGAAGAATATTATTTATTTCTAAATAAAAAAAGAGAAAAGAAAATTCATTATCATAAATAAAAAAGGAAAGTAAAAAACAGGAGGGGGAAAAAAAAAAAAAAGAAATGAAATCATCTCCAAGCAGATTTGAATCTGTACCCATATCTCCAAAGGCCAGCGTTTAACCTCTACGCCGCACCAACACTTCCGTTGGGGAGACGGAAGTGAGTTAGTAAACCCCTACTTGAAAATTATACAAAAGTGTCAAGGGGACCAAATCAGGAGGAGAGGAAAATGTGTGCAGGTTTCAATTTTAGCCTGTTTCTTCCGCAGTTCTACAAAGTTTGGCCATATCGATCAAAGGACCTAGGAGTGTATAGAACAAACAAACCAACAAACTTCCGCTTTTATATATATATTAGATTACTGTGCTTTAAAAATGAATAAATAAATAAATAAGTATATGTAAAATCTGATCAATTAAATTTAATAATTAATTCTAATAAATTGAGCAGAGTCATATTTTGACCTGCGACATTGTAAACTGGACATATCACAAATGTTTAGCAACTTTTATTAAAATTTACTTCTTCCCTTCTACAAAAAATACACTCGTTTAAGTATTAATGTTTTTTTGATGTTGCTCTGAACAACAATTTTAATTCCTATTTTGTTGAATAATGAGGTTCTATAAATTGATGATTTTAAATAAATCTCAACAGATTCAAAAGATACAATGATCCACTTTTTTTCCCTTACTAATCGCATCGCTACAACTCATCTTTTTTTAATTGTTTTTCCTTATGATTTTATTTCGTAACTTTAAAGAGATTCCTCTGACCTATAAACTCTTATTTAATTTCAGTTTATTTCTTTGTTCCAGGGAAGTTTCCAATCCTATTTTTCAGAGGGCGACAATGGCCTGGGGCCGCTTCCTCATTGAATCCATGTTCCCAACAGGTATTGGCTTAAAAAAAAAAAAATAAATGCATAAACACAATTAGGACTATAAAATTACGGCCTGTCAGACTTTGCTGTGTTCTCCTGGGTCACGAAGCTCTTATTGGTATATTTCAAAGCTCTTAAATGAACAAAATTAAAATAAGGTTATTATAAAAAAAGATTTAATTGGTCTGGATGTAGCTTATTAGAATACGAGATTTATATATTTGATATATTTAAACCACACATGCGGTTCTCAAACTAAATATCTTTTTTTCTATTTATAGCTCTATAAGAAATTTAATGAATCAGTCAAAAGCTTCCCAGATTTCATTAGTAACAATTTCCGAATACATTTTCACTTCTTTTCGAGTGATGTCTCTGTCTGGGACGGAACGTACGATAACACTTTTTTTATTGAAAACGGATTCTCTAATCTGATTCCAATCCATTTTGAGGCTTTGTTTCAAGCTTGAACTTCAATGGCTGAATGTAAGACTCTTACTGCTTCGAAATTACTCTAAGGTACCGGTAGTTTAAAGTTTTGTGGTTTAGAGATGTCGCCATTTCGACCAGCAGCAATGTATGAAGAACCACCCTTTTATTAATTTATGTAACAATTTTTGTCTTTTATTTATTATTAATAACTACAATTTTTAATTCTCTTATTCTGTTTAATTTCTAATAACATTAAATAGCACAAATTACTTATTCTTCAAAATCACATATTTCGCTTGATTTACAAGGAGGTCCTTCAAAGTAATCTTACATGTGATACAGACGACTACAGGAAACAAAGTCTTCTTTCGCTGCAGTCTTTTTTCCTGATAGAAACAATGTTCATGATACCCTGTTCAATATTTCACTCAGCTAAAAATAATGTGTCATGAAAATAAACTTCCACACAGGAACTGTCTTCTTCCTTATAATTGAAAAGAACTTTTCCTCGCCTTAATCTTTCTGTGACTCGACAAAATGTCCCCACACAATTAAACAAGCATTGATTGAAATCATATTTAACTTTCAATAAAGCACCCATCATCAATTTTATGGAAATCTACTCGTACTGTTGGAATGATACATACTGGTGTTTTCAAAATATAAAAGTATTTGAAATTTATAATTCTGGAAAAGGCTCTTACTCTTTTACTTGAGTAACTTTTTTAATAATGCATTGTACTTTAGAGCTAAAATATTTCAACTGGGATGGTATATGGTAGCTTATTTTACAAAATAATCTTAACATCTTTTTTTCTTTTCAAGTACCTCCCCCACTGTAAGTCATTTACTTAAAAGTTTTCGTTTTGCTGGTGGGTAAATGGAAACTACTGTTGATTCGTCTTCAAAACAAGAAAAACCAGCTCCATCATTGAGTTCCCAGAGCAGATGTTTCGTCACTTAAATAATTAAGAAAGAACAAGGAAAAAAGAAAAATGCTCTCGTCACGACGCCAACTTTTTATGACAAATCCTCCAAAGACTTTACTCAATGAAATGTTGAAAACCCAACTCCCTCATTGGCCACAAACAACCTTTTCTATTAATAACAATTTATGATCTAATAAACAAGATAATTTTTTTCGGAATTTCACACGTAATTAAGTCAATTGGATGATTCATTTGTACTATGCTGCAGTGTTGTAAGTAAGAACTGTCACGATATTTGTAGGGAATGAAAAGGGTGCAATAAAAGAATTATCTTCCGTACTTCTAATAAATTGCAAAATCAATTCAATTGCAAAAACACTTTTCTTAAAAATTAGTAAATCATCTTACTTTTCGTCGAAGCCTTCGAATTCTTCTGCTTGTTCATCAATGGTTGATTCTAGATCCAGGTAGGTTCCATAATCTCCATGGGTGCTGTTGTGCTTGTAGAGTTGCAAGGTGGAGTCATCGAGCTACAACAAAAACATCATTAAAATTATTACAAAACGGTAGAGAAATTAAAAATCTTGAAAATTTATAATAAAAGCTTAAAATAAATCAAATAAAAAAAAAGTTACTAATTTAAGCAATACTCTGCTTCAACTCCATTGTTGTTTCTTCAATACTCATTTTCAGTGTATCTTTTAGGTTCGAAAGAGTTGAAGGAGGATGCGATTAAACAAATTAGTCCTTATTTAATTGGCAATTATTTCAAACAAACACTCAATCTATTAACATATTTAAGCCTTCTTATGAAAAAAAAATTAAAAGTAAAATTAATAAATATTTTAACAAAGCACGCTTCACTCCATGCTTTGATTCACTTAAATTTAAATGTTATTTGAAAAATGCTAGATTTAACAATAAATGGTCCCACGAATAATGACTATAAATAAAAGAGCTAATTTTTTTTGTTAACTTTAATCATTGTTTACACTTTTTAATATTTTATTAAACTTCTTCATTTTATAACGAAATTTCCTTTTCTTCTCATTCTATCTCCATCCAAACTTTAATCAAGCAACAGGATTTTACGAAAATTAAGCCAATTCATGCCATTGTTTTGATTTTCCTGTCAATTCCGTCGCTCATCTTTTGTTTCGTAGAAATTATGCCAATTTTAGTTGAGGAGTGAAACAACAGAGCTTGTCTTTAAACAAATATTGAGAAATGTAATTGGATACCAGCGGAATATCAACTTGTAGACAATTGTATTGTTTTCTTCCAATAATTCAACACCTACGAAAGGTTGTTTCCAAATGAATAGAATGAAACAGGGAGAATCATTTTTAAGATTAGAATCAAGCCTTTGTGATCTACCATTGATAACATTTAAATATTTCATCCAAAGTCAACATCTTAATCCTAAGGAAATAAAAAGTTTTTTTTTTTTAACTGATACCCTTTACGTAAATTACAGTCCAATATTTGTGAAAATCAATTGTTGCCCGAATTGTTTAAATCAAAATTACAATCAAAAGATTTACTTTCAGGAAGAAAAAAAGAAAGTTACAAAATTTCAATACTTTAAAAAAAAAAAAACTCAGGATATTTCCTACTGATTGCTAAAATACCGTTGATTATTTTTATTGCATTCATTAATATCTAAAAAAAAGTTCGGTATTTATTCCTATCTTCGAAGTCTCAGCTAAACACAACTTTTCTTTAATTTCACTAGGATATCCTGGGTCGTAATCATCCTTTGAGGATAGTTCAGAAGCGGAAGATGTCTCCCCTAAACGCTATTGAAGTTAAATTCTGTAATCTGCTAACGAAACGGCCGTTCCGATTCCCTCTGTTGACAATCTCAAAGACATGTTTTATTTATGTGGTATTCGTTTTTAATACTACCTTGTATGTTTTAATCAGCGCGTGATTTGCTACCACGCGGTTTTAATTTTAAAACATCCGAAAGCTAACAGCAGAAGTTGTAACCGTTAGTTCCGTTCCAAATATGGAATACCCTCACCCTTTCTATTTGAAAAAAACACTCCTATCGGCAACTGTTCTGTGAGTTGCCCTTGCATGACAGCGCCGCTAGCGGTTGTCTACTGTGTCTCCCAGCTTGTATTTATTACATTCCATTCGATAATTAATTATGAGTGGTTTAGAGATAGGGAACCAAACAAATGTAAATACAAATCACATAGACCTAGTTTTCGTCCTTGTTTTGTTTCGCTCAAATAATCATTGTTTTTGGTTCTAGCCATCATTTGTTCAAATTCTCCCAAATCAAACGGTCACTGAAATATGAATCAATGCTTCATGTGATTAAAAGGCTTTAAAAAGCAGCGCCAAACTCATGAACCAATGGGCGATGAAATCTAAAACTTCTGACTTTCAACTTTTGTTATTCTGAGCATCGCAGTTTCTATAGAATATTAAATGACATTTAATGAGTTATCCATTATTCGAATCTAATGGTGTTTTAGCATCTATTATTGAAGCGGAAGCTGAGTGCATTTCAACTGTAAAGTTTTCGAATATTCTCCCAATCCTTCGCGAACACGATGAAGCTTCGATAAGAAATGAAAAATCACTAAGAAATAAACACCTGTACATTCTAATTCAAATAATCAATTTATTTCAGTAAAATATTGTTAATTTTCGAAAGATAATCTCCTGACTGCGATACTTATGCCTTGGATTCAATTGAAGCGATGACCAAAATGGCGTCGATTGGTTCTTGGTCACCGACTATGAGGTTGTCCCAGCTTCGCCTGTCCTCATTGGTTGCTCACTAATTAAAGGTGATTGAAATTCCCTAAATTTTAGAACACGTTCTAAAGCTACTTCAGTAACAGAACTGGTGACGAAAATGGTGACAGGTTACAAATTACTTAATAATAAGAGCATCAACGATAGGGTCAGTGATCAGAACTATGACTAAAACACGACCCATACGATTTGGCTATTAACACTAAAACAAAAACTTCACGAAGATGGTGCATCATTTAAAAATAGTATTTGATAAAGAACGAACGAATCGTTATTGCAATCTCTTATTGAAAACAAAACAATAAAAGAACAATAAGTTATTTCGATGGATCACAGGTACGTACATGATAATTCTGTCATTTCTGTGAGCCAATAATTGATAATGCATTATAATAAATTATAATCCATTATAATAACGTTCTGAACAGCTCGGGAATTTCTGTGAACCAATTAATGCAAGGTATTACTTTTTCCAAAGGTTATTAGAGAAACTGCTTCCTTTTATTCGCTATGTTTGGATGTACCACGATTGGCGCAGAACAGATTTAGACATTAATTATTGAAGCTGAAAACAATGAAATTATTTAATTTTTTTAATAATATTAATGTTTATAAAACGAAAGAAAAAGGTTTTTACAAGCTTTCTATCCTTTTACAAATAATTTCAACCTAGAAAATGTTCATAAAATAAAGAATTTCAGACAATATCTAAACCACAAGAAGAAAGTTGTGTCTCTTTTATAAAGATTTCTTGATCAACAAACGAGCATCATCAGAAATTCATTCATTCCAGAACATTCTTAACAATCAAATCAGAAATTCTGCTAAAATTTTTGTTTTCGATCGAAAAATCGTGATGATGTCATTACAAAAAAAAAAAATTCCTCAAATGTTCCTGGATATCATTATAGATGTTATTTATAATCCAAACTCCTTTGTTTTTAAAAACAATGAAGCATTTTGATTATATCCTTTCATTATTGCAATGAACTTTATTTAAAATGTTACTTCGTTGGTTGAATAGAGGATCTTTTTATATATTTACTTTAACTTTGTCTATAATTCCCCTCTAGTACAATTTTGAGATATTTATCTTATTCCATAGAAGTCCTCGGCTGAGTTTCTTCCAATGGGAATGTTTTCCTGCTGTACTTTCATTAATGATTTTCAGATAACTGGTTTCAAACTCGGCGTGACTGAGAGAAGAACATTTCCAAGAAATTCATCAGAACACGACTAACAACAACGGAATATTACTTTCCAACAATCTTAGAAATCGTTCTCTACTCATCACCATCGTAAAAACTAACGAAAAAGGAATGAATATTAAGTTTTATTTTATTTTCTAATTTTAATTCAATAGAGAATTTTTGCCTTCTTAGAAATAGGCTGGTTTGTGCAATGAACTTTAATAAAATAGGAGAATTTAACTTGAGTAAAACAGTAAAAGGAATAAAAACGTACATTAATAAAAATCACTGCTTTTGGAATATTTGATACCGGGAATCCAAGACAGACTGTTTCAGGCTTTTTAGCCATCTTCAGTTGGATTTACCCAGTATCTGTAACTCAGTGAAAACAAAATGACAAGTAAACAAATCAACGGCCCTAAATATTAAAAGCATTAACAAGAAATTAAAAATAAAACATTTTGCCATTTTTATGAAACAGTCTGTATTGGAATCCCGCCATCAAAATGCAGCTGTCATTTTTATTTGTGCGCGTTTTTATTCCTTTCTAAACACTAAATTTCATCAAAAAAGCCTAAGAAAACACACAAATTTACTAAAATAAAAAAACAAAGTTTAAAAAAGACAAGTAACGCGTTTAGGGCCCGTCACGGACCATCAAAGGACTAAATTTCATTTAGATTGGAATTTTTAAAAACAAACATTAAATTCACAGATGCTTTAATCACATTAAATAAAACTAAACAACATAACTTTCTGAAATAAATGGAAAAAAAAAAATCCCAATCACAATTCGTGATTCGACGGACATTTTTAATGAGCTATTATATATTGTAATGAGATATATATATTAGAAAACGTAAGATTTATTAATCAATGAACTTTAAAAATAGGGAGAACATCAATTTTTTGCTAAAATAACTGAATGTATATATTTTGTAATGCATTAAAAACAATATTTTGGAATGAATGTCCTTGAAAAGGAATTAATGCTTCTCTTTTAATGTTAATGAAGAAGTAATTTATGTTAAGTCAACTCTATTCAAAACGCATTAAACTTATCTCAGGAAATCTGACCATGGTTGAAGAAGAAGAAAACCACTGCCTTTGTTTTGCTGAATATCATAAGAGCACTCAAGGCACAAGATAAAGTACTTGGATTCCTTTTACCTTCAATCAACTGATTCGAATGAACCAACTCAATTCTATTTCATCGTCAAATTGAAAAACATAAAAACGCCAAGCTTAAAAATTACCCATTATTTTACCATATTGTAATTCTTAATGTTTTATCTGTGCTTCAAATTCTTTACTACAATTTCAATCGACTTCTTCGTCATTACGTGATTTTTGAACATCCTAAAGGGATTAGCGCAGTTAAAGTCATTAGAAAATTTAAAACTAAAAAGTGTAAAATTACGAAAAAATTCACATTTTAATTGTTTTTCTTTCTTAGATCAATTTCCCTTTCATTTCTAGCGATAATCACAGTAACGACTGTTTTTGCTCTTATTCAATTTACACAATTTTCTTTGGAACAATTATCTCATTTTTATTGAATGTTTTGTTTTAATTAATGAAACTGACTCATTGTATGACCTTAAGTGTCAAAGACACCGATGGCTTCCTAAATATTGGAATTTATACTTCAACATAAATGATAATACAGTAGAAACTTATTTAACAGGAAAGAAAGTTGACTTGTAAGTATTTAAATTTGAATTCAATTCTATTATTATAATATAGGATCAACGATAATAACTACAGCAATTCAATCAACAACATCTATGCAGGGTGTTTCCGAACTTATAAGAAACAAAGAGTTTCGGTATAGAGGGACAAAAACAGTTTTCATAAATGTGCGGGGTCTTGCACCCATACGGCGCTACAGTCGTTTTCGTGTTGTGGCTGGTAGACAGTATTAGTTAGGTAAACCTCAAAGAATGGATACAAATATGAATAACATGTTTACTCAAAAGAAGGTGTTCGAAGTTGCGACCGGCAACAGCAATGCATGACAGCGTCGAAACATTGATTGACACACATTTTGAAAGATTCCCGGCATTTCGCGAACAGTTGCAGCGGACACAGCGATCCTTGCGACAACGTCTTCGTGTGAGTCAATGGGAGTCTCATACACGAGGTTCTTCATGTGTTCCCAGACGAAGAAATCGATACATGGTAAATCGGATGATTTGTTGGCCCAGGAGAAGAAAAAGGAAAACAGATGTCTTTAAATCTGTTTCTACACAGCCTGTCATAGCAAATGCGATATCGTGAGAAGATACAATAAAGTGAATAAATGATCTATTTAAGTCTAGTGAATGGAAGTATTGGG
>JAFIDM010000007.1:31952916-31969400 GCA_023159025.1 Thereuonema tuberculata | reverse complement strand
GATTCACAAATTTGCTTGTACGCCACGTTTCTACTGATCGTCCACAGGTCTACAAATTACCATAAATTGTTTCGTCTGATTTTGTTTTTGTAATCATCAGAACTAGTGGCCATCCTTAGGTTTTGGAAGCAGCGCCTCCATCTTGTCTTTCCTTTTCCGAAAGGTGAGACGCATCATCTGTCTAGAATATGCATGTTTATAATACCGTGAGGATTACTTGATGCAGTTCAATATTATCTTGATTAATTACCATTACCAATTAGAGAAGTATGAAAGAGTTAACAAGTATCGCTAATATCAATAAAAAACCAGCTTCAGGAAACAGTTGTAAATTCTTATCTTATTACAAAGCGATAACTTAAAACCAAACTTTAAATCAGAAAAAAGATAAAATAACTTAGAAGGAAAAAAAAGTGAAATAAAACTCGTAAATTATTCGAGCACCTGTGTTTTAAATTTAAAATCTATATTTGCTTTCAATTTCTTGTAATCCGTTTACTATTTCTTACTGCTTGATTTTTCCATTTAGTTAACTCTTCTTTTAGTGTCGGGAAATTCAGATAATGAATTGGGTCCCTTTGGAAAGAAGCCCCTGAATCGAGATCCTTGTGCAGTTCCGTGTTGTTAATCAAATCCTTTGAATGTAGCAGATGGTTATCAATCCAACGAACAAAAACGGAATAAGTTTTCTCAAAATACATCAGAAGAAACAAAAAGAGGACAATGAAATCATACGTTATTAAATAACAGATTCTGCTTCAGATAACATCCAAAAGGAAGACAAAAGGAAACAATGTAAATCTGCTCTTTAATAAGATAATGACGGATTAAAATGTTGTCCAATAAATTAATATGCGATTGCGTAATCACTGCCCTTATCTAATCAGGTGATTTAATTTCACTAAAACATCTTTCTAATTATTCTATTCCTTTGCAAGGAGCGGAGTAAAACTTCGAACCCCAAACGAAATCTAAAAAGGCACTTTTTATTATATATAACAAAAGAATTATTCGTACTCTTTTATTTATTATTTTAAATGGCTGTGAAAAACACAAATTCACACAAGAACGACAGGTTTTCAGGACACGATTCTCTAAAATTTTATTTAATTTTAGTGATTTTATATAATTTCTGAAATCTCAACAGATCTGGGATACTTTAATTTTTAGAAGCTGAAATAAAATCATTTAATGATATCTTTGCTTATTTCATCTGCAACTTATATTTCTACTATTCTTTTTAACTATTCAGTGAAAATTAATTTCGATTGTGTTGAGTCTATTTGCAAGAAATACAATTCCTAGTCAACAGCTTCCTCATGAAATTTAATTAAGAATAATTTTTATTCCACTCAAATCAGAAAAATATCATAAACAGACAAATTTGTTTAGAAAAATTTCTTTTGAGCATTTTTCTAATGTGGAAGGATTTTATGTAGAATCTTCAATTACTGAGAATCAACTGTGGAATCATTTACTCTTGTAGATTGATTTTTACTAAGTGCTTAAGAAGATAACATTTTCTTGTAGGACACAACACTGTACGGTAATTAGATATGCTGAAGAAATATTAAAAATGAAAAATCAAATTCATTATCGACTAATGAACGTTTAAAGATTTCTTAAAATCCTATTAATCATTATAAGAAATTACAAGACGTAATCTGGCATCAGTTAATTTCTGTAGACTCATGGGCTCATGAGGAATATGTACGTTGGGGAGAGACGACCAGATATATTTAGTAGCCTAATTTCCTTCTCTTAAATTTTGAGAATAGATTTAAAATATGCTTTCTTTTTTATGTACTTGAAAGCCTAATTTGCTGCCCCCTCCCTCAACCCCATCAAAAAATAACCAGCGCTGTTTTAAAAGACAAAGGCAAAGTAAATTCTGGAATCGCGTATTCTATCATTAGAAGTTCAATATGTCTAAAGAAAAATGTTAATGCCTTAACTAAAGGCTATAATTAGTATAGATAAATTAAAAATCAAAGTGCAGGGACATAATTGTTAATATTTTGGAGAACCTTTCGTTTTATTAAAGAAAATAACAAGAGAAAATCTATTTGCTTTGATATTTTGTTCTGAATAATTTCTTGCGAAAAAACGAGGACATTCTAGCAAAAAAAAAAAAGAAACCACAGATCCAGATTGCAAAAAATGATTTACAGATTATAACAAAATTAGAAGATACAATCAAATATATTTGATCTTAATTCAAATGCAATTGAAACATTCCCATACTAAATTTCATTTAGTGCAAATATTACTTCTGTCTTTTAAATTCTTTGGAATTACTTCAGGCCAACAACAGTGAACGCAGAAGTTGTTGTAAGAAATTCCGTTTTTCACTTAATATCCAGAAAGGATTTTTTCGTTTGGAATGGAGACATGTCTGAAGTGCGATTGTCTTGTGACCATTCATTACAAACAGACGTCCATCGATGTCTTGCCATTGAATAACCAACGCAGGGGGAAATGATCTTATCAGAGGCTTCCTTAGACCCTAATTCACGCGTTTCCATTTAAATGGAGATGATTCGAATAATAAGACATCTCCAAAAACTAAACAGAGAAAAACCATTCAATATCTGTTTCTAAATGAGCCTAATATCCAAATAGTGACCCTTCGATGCCATTAGAAGCAACCACGTGAACCAGTGCAGAAATTACTGTTATTATTAAAACCCCATCTTTTGTGAATAAATCAATGGAAGAAATTCTACAAATTCTTGTGAATATTTTTTTATTAATGCTTACGATTAGCTACAAGAAAACAAAACAGAAATAATCTTAGGTCTACTCCTTTATTAATATTTCTGTACAGGAAGCAAGAAAATTTGCATAGCAAGAAAAGATAAAAAGTTAATTGATTAAAATCCCGCCTAAACTTGCCACTGTGTTATTGGTTGGATATTTAGAACTCTTCATTGCTTGACTTACGGGAGAAAATGAAACCAATTATAAGAAACAAGTTCAATGAACTAAGACTGATCTCAAGACAGACCCAGAATCAATTTACCAATTAAAACAAATCTACAAAATACAGTGAATTAATTGTTTAAACATATTCTATTTTCTTAATAGCATTTAAATTAATTTTAATACATATGATTAAAACGATAAAGAGCAAACAAATCAATCAATCTAAATCGTCATCGCATTCATTGTACGCCTGGGGATATTACAGTGAAACAAATATTCACTGCCCACTTAATTAAAATGAAACTCAAATATTTTCTTTTTATCGTAAAATTACATTTTACTAATTATTCAATTTTTAAATATCCTTTCCCTTATAAATTTAGAGTTTATTCTTTTCACTGCATTGATGTATTAAAACCAATAAGCATTCATTTAATCCATATTGTTTCGACGATGACAAACACAGGGCCAGTGAATAGTTGTCCAGCTTTTTTTTTTTTGGCTGGACAAAGCTCTGTGGCCAAATGAAATCACACATTAACAGTAATTGGGGAGGAGAAGTGATTTATAGCTTGCAGGAGGGCCTACTCCTGTTTCTTCGTTCAATAATTTTATTCTTTGAGACTGGGAATCCCATCCACTTTCATATCTTCATGGTAACCTTTTAAAAAAATAGGCAACGTAGAGGAAGAAAAAAAATTGAACCATTTTTTTTTAATGCATTCAAAAGTTGAAATAGCCATATCCGTCTAATATAAACTTAAAAAATTATTTATCCTAGCAAACTCGAATTTTAAGTTTGACAAGAGTACAGTTGCTACTCTAGACCTAATGATTTTGGGCTGTCGTAAGGTAGCACAAGTAACGTTTTAGCAGTAGTTTTTTAAGTCCGATTTAGAAATACTTAACTTAGGATTTTTGTTTTGTTTATTCCATTTTAGCTCAATTGAGTTTGATTCAATCTTAAAACGTCTCAGTACTATTCATTCGCAGCTATACATCACCAACTAATTCTCCAGGAAAATTAAAGACCTAAGGACCTGTTAAGGCTATCAGTTTAATTCATTTGGGGACAAAATTGAGCCCGAAGGTAAAACAAAATCACTATCTCCATGAACTCTTTCCATGATGATTTCGGAAGTTGGTACACCAACTGTGTTTTCCTTGTTATAATAAATTATTAAAAACAATTGCAAACTTCAAGAATTTCGCAAATAAGCTAAAATTTAAAATTCGAAAAATGTTTTAAGAAGAAACAGTTGTCAGTAAACTTCTTAAATAACAGTTGTTGTTTTGTTTTTTTTTTCTTTAATTAATGATAAAAAAAAGTAATGACTACATTTATTTTTTAATGTTTTTAAAATGCTTCTTCAGCAAAAATAGTTATAGGATTTCACTATTTCCAATCCCACGCGGGTACGAACTTGTTGGACACTGAACCGACCTTGACATGAATTGCTCAACCAACGCTACAAACATTCACATAAGACATAGTCATGTGACTGAGGGAAATTGACTAATAATTATACGCAACACTGACAATAATGTCATCGTAGTCTTATTTCCCGACATTGTTATTAAAGAAAGTCTAGGATTTGCTGCGTCTCCTACCTCCTCCCTCTTTTTCAGCAATTTATTGCAAAAAACTAAGTTCAGTTAAAACAAACGTTTAATACTTAAGATATGGTTAAAATTCGTTAACAGATGATAATAAAAAAAAAGTGTGATTTAAACTCTTGTAAGATACAATACTGATAAAAAGGAGATATAAAATTAATAAGTAAAAAAAAAAAAAAAGGAAGTTTTAAGAAATAACTAAGTTTATGCGGTCAGTACAAAGTTTTCCAAGCCCTTGTATTTTATTCATTCCACATTCTTTAAAATTTTCTTTTATTTCAGTTTCTTTTTCAATCTAATTTACATCATTTCTTAGATTTAGATGAAAGCTTAGTATTTTTTTTATTTCTATTGTTGGATTAATCTACAACCAATTCTCCACATCCTTCTGTTTTAGCCTTTTTCAAAACCACCATTGGAAACTTCCTCTGAATCAAAACTAACCAAGACACATAAACGCTTGTTGTAGACTTGGACCTGAGAAAACGTTTTTTAGAAGTTGTTCTTCCAGTTTAGTTCGTTCTCTCTCTCATCGCTACAACTTGCAAAACGTATAATTTTCGCTAAAGAAAATAACTACATTTCGAAGAGCGAGAATAAAAGAGAGATTTATGAGTTATAATGAACAACCAATTTTATTCTCCTTAATTATGTTCAAGTAAAAAAAAAAAAAAAACATCAGTTTTACTGGATTCCTCCACATGCTGATGACAACAAACATGTCGCCAAACCAGTTTCCTAATGTCTTTAAAAATGAAATTCAACGATACAAACACTATTTCCATTTGTTTATTTATTGGTACTTATTTAAAATCTCATCTTACAAGTGTTTCTATTCGATTTTAACCCCTTCATAAAGAAATCCTTTCTTCAAGATCAAAGTAGAAAAAGAACTGAAGTTCAATTTTATTCGTGTTCCAATGCTTCAAAAAATCGCCATCTTTCATTTTAGAAATCAACGTTTTTTGAAGTTTTCCTTTTTGTTTTACTTTGGTTAATGCTCTTTCAATATTAAAATACTTCTACGAAGTAGTAGATGTGCAAACAGAAACTAAGTTCATGTCTGTCATGCTTCTTTGTCATACTTAATTCACGTTTAGAAATCGTCAAATTATCAACCAATTTCATCCAAAAGGTCGAATTATTTATTCTTATTGATAAAGGAAGACACAGTTTCTTAGTAGATTTTAAATTCTCTAGAATTAAAAAAGTGTTTTCCATTCATAGGAATATTTCATTTACTTATTTATTTTATTTTTGCAGTGTCAGTGCAAAATTTAGTTCTAAAATTCAGATCATGGACAATCAATAACTTCTATTCATTTCAGCCAAATAAACGATATATTCCAAATACTTTTAACTTAAAACTAAATCAGTATTTCATTCAAAAACAATTAAATAAATAAAAATTAAAATAAAAAAAATAAGGAATAAAAAGATTTTATTACTACATTATATAAAAAACAGCAAAAATCAATCTTTTATTTAATAAGACGTAATAATTCTACTAGTGGCTTCTTTACTTTTAGAAAGTAAAACTGCTTCTAATTCTCATAAATAATAATTTTCCTAGATAGGAAAAAAAAAAAGCAAAGTTTTGCGAAGTGGTTTCCTTTAGAGCCAATAGGAAACGAACGGGTGTTGCACTTCCGCGACACTAAGTCCGTTCCTTCACCAACAATCTTTTAACCTTGACTGTTCGAGTGGCAATTCCAAACTCAAGGACACCACAAACGTGATTCGATTAATCAAACCAAATTCCGATCTTTAAAACTAAAGACTTCAAAATGAAACTGATAAGAATAAAACTATTTCAGGGCAATTGAACCAATCAAAATACAGTGAAACTTGGATAATTCGAACGTGTTTAATTCGAAATTCTGGATAATTCGAATTTTTTGCTCGGTCCCTAGAATTCTGTATTAAAATAATGTTAAAAAATCGTGGATAATTCGAATTTTATTTTGGCTAATTCGAATGTTTCGTACGATTGTCCTTAAAATATTACGGTAAAAATTGTTCCCGAGACTTTCCTCAGCTAAGATACATTATTTATTTTAACGGTCTTTCTAATGAAAACAAAAGCGAGGGTTGGAATGTCACTATGTGGGGATTTCCGAGGATTTTTCTGTCCACCCTCTGTTACCCTCCCACACCCCTTCGGTCTTAGAGTCACGTGTGCTTTTTGTGAATGATTTAATGCGGTTATATACATTTTTAGTTTTTGTGCTTGTGCTTTAAGAATTGTTTATATGCTCTTACTAGGCCATTGTCAAAAGCTAAAGCTTCTTATAAGTCATTAACATTAGCTAAAAAGGTAGCGGTGATTAAGGAAGTGGAAAAAGGCCTTAAAAAGAAATCAGAAATCGCCAAGGAATTTGGAATTCCAACGAATACATTATCGACATATTTGAAGAATAAAGATAAAATCTTGAGCAGCAAAAATGGCAATGGAAAAAATAGAAAGAACGAGAAACAAATTCCAATTCTTTTAAGTTCCACATTACTAACAACGAAATTCTCTAACGACCGAAAAGAAAAGAAAAATAATAGAAATAGAATCCTTTTATTCTTCATTTCTTTCAGAAATTCTTACCGGTTTGTTTTGTTTGTAGCTCCTTTTTCAGTAAGTTAATGAGGTTCATCCAATGTCTCTCCCTCCTAAAACTTTTGAATGCATCTTCTTGAAACTTGGTTGGCTAATTCTAGGACGATTTCGTTTCTATTTTGGAATTTTTTTTTGCAAATGAGTTTTTGTCAAGAAATCGCCAGAAGGAGACAAAAACTCCAAGAAAAGAATTGGAATCTTATCAATGAATTTCTGTCTCAATATATCTTAAAACAATGGATCCGTCAGGTAATCCTAACGGATCCTGCATTTGATGAGATTAAAATTAATCCTATTAAAATAATTTAAGTAAACAAAGCTGATTTAATTCACTTTTTCTTTCCACAGGAAATGGGAGATTTGTAATTCACCAGATAATAGAACTCAGTAGAAATCTTTTCATTTATATTCGTTTTCAAGACTTTTTAATTAAAAAGTAAATCTATCTTACTAAACTCTTTTATTTCTCTGTCTGTCTGTCTGGCGCAATTTCCTGAGCGAATGGAAAATAGAAATAATTTTTACAATGAAACATCCACGACGGGAATCGAACCTGCAACCTTCTGATCCGAAGTCAGACGTCTTATCCATTAGGCCAAGATGACTGCTACTCACTTTATATTGTTTCTTGACTTATGTTTCCACCCGCCATCAATAATGAATGTATTCAACCTGTTTTTTTAATCTCAAGATTGTTTATTTATTTCCGATCCGTCTATTTATTTGTAATCGAAAATCACAATTAGAACTATAATTCCCGAAACGTTGCAATAATTTAAATATAATATTCTTACTTAACCAAATTCTATGTGATATAGAAAAACAAGCGCGTGTACACGGGGGATGGCCTAGTTAAGAAATAATATTTTAAGTTTTTCTTGTTGTAACCCAACGGAACCATTGTTTTAATATTTTTCTCGTTAATCACTAAGTTTGGAAAATTCGGGGACAAAAGTTAAGGCTGTTTTTACCTTTTTTTCCTGTTACCAAAATTACCTAATAGGTGTTATGATTAATGAGAATAATTATGTCTTCTTTTAAGCCTAATTAGAGAAGGGCGAGGACTTTCAAATGTCACACGTGACTAATGCTATTTCGTGACATAACATCTAAGATAAACCAAACCTACGATTAATATTTACATTAAATCATCCTTGAATAAATTCCTGGAGAGACTGATAGAAAAACGAACTTCGTTAATTAAGAAATCACAAAACCACTAAAAATCATTATTAACGCCACAGTGACTTCACGTAATTCAAGATTAAATTAAGATTTAAGATTATTGTTTGAGTTCTTTTGTACTGACTTTGGAGTCGATAGTAAATAACAAATATCCATTGGTGTCAACATCAAATGAGGATTATGTTTTTCCATTACAACTCAAATGTCTTGATCATATCTTAGTATTGGTTTTTGTATCAACCTGTACAACTTGAACGCTTATTTTATGGTTCACGAGAAAAAAAAGAACGTAATTTTTTTTTGATGGAGTATTGGCAGGGATAGAAGTTAAAATAGATTTGGAACCTACACGATTAGTAAAAGTGGATGATGAAAATGATCTATATGACCACCAACAATATATTAGTAGGTAATCACTGCAAATCAGTGAATGGCCCCACAAAACATTAACATCAGGCTTCTCTCCAAATCTGGAGGTTTTTCGTTGTTAACGGAGACAAAAAAAAAAGATCGTGTTGGAGGAAAATCTAAAGGTTTAAGATTTACAATTGAGAGATTTTGGGATCATATTTAGATTTTTTTTTATATAGTAGTTGATATGATAATAAATACTGAAAACGTTACGCGATTTTCTTTTTTGATTGAATTTCGTAAAATGTACGAAATCAGAAGATTTAAAGATGCATTTCGGAGGGTTTTTATAAGAGCAGGAAGAGGGAATATTAAATTGGCAATAGTGGATCAAATTGAATGAAAACTGTCATCCATCGAACAATAGACTTAGGGGACAATATCATAATTGAACATTTAACTGATAAATAAAAGACGCATGAAGGGATCTGACCTATTTTATTAGAAGAACATTACATATTACAAGACACAGTCTCGACCATTTCGACAAACGATCGTGATATTTTTTTTAAACACAAATTTATTAATAAAAAGCAGTAGATAAATACAACAAACTTAGACATCACGTAAATGCAAGTGTTCTAAAGCGTAGGCCATGGACTAAAAAAGGCCTTAGAACTTCATTTGTGACTATTTCTTAAGAAATAATAATATACCCTATCAGCGCCGGATCAAGATATTTTCAAGCCCGGGGCGTAGGCAGTGCAATTAAATACCACAACATCAGCAAAAAAAGTTTATGTTAACTTCATCTATTTATGTTAACTATTTGATATTTGGTTTGACACATCGAATTTGGCGCCCTGGGTGGCTCCCCGTGGTAGCCCATATCTTAATGTGGCACTGCAAACTGTAATATAAGACGATAAACAATGTTAAGATTTACCTCTTGAACATTCCTATATGAAACCGACTGAAGCCTTCAGAAATAGCCCTTTATGTATCTGATTTACCTCAATCAATATATTATTAAATACGACCATGAAGTTTTTTACAGCTTAATAATAATGTTTCATTTCGATTCGACATTTAAGGCACCAATCATAATGTTAGTCGAAGAAATGTAGAGAGATAAGAGAAAGCACAAGGATAATAATACGAAAATAATAATAATAAAAAAAATGAATAATAGATGTAAGAAGAATAGGTAGTATATTAATTATTATCCTTTTTATCACATCATTTCTGCATCCTTTTATCTTTAAATTGTTAAATGTAGAAAGCTGTTCCTATTTCTCTGCCTAGCATCCAGACGAAAAGATCTCATGTTGATGGTTTCTCCATAGAAGTTAAACTAACGGGAATAAATGAATTTGTTTTGAAACGCTTTTCTCAATTTATTTCTCATCTGAAGCCAACGATTTACAAGTTTTTAGTATCAAAAGGGGGCGTCCATTAATTACATGAGGGGGAGGTCCGGCAAAATCTCACCAAATCTCATTTAAAGGGGGGGGGGGTCAATAAAAAATCTCACGTCAACTTTTTAATTCATAGAATATACATATTATAATAGATTTTATTTCAGATATAACAGAGAAAAATGTATTTCATAGAAGACATCAGTAACGCTTTAGGTATTTAGTAGTTTGAAGCAAAATACATGGACATATCAAATAAATTTAATTATTTAAAAATATAGGGAAAATCTCGCCAAGGGGGGGGGGGGGTTCAAAGTTTTTAAAAAACACCTCACGTAAATAATGGACGCCCCCTAAGTGAAATCCTTAATAAGTTAAAACTATTTTAGTTACAAATTATTTAGTAATACAAAAATACAAACACACATTTTCATAACTGGAATAAAAGTTCACAACAACTAATGAAAACTCATTATAGCAACATTTAAAAAATAAATAAAAATAGACGATCGATTTTGAACAAAATAAATAAAATAATCACAAATTATTCAAACCAACCTTGGAATTATTTCAAAAGTCCACAAAGATAATGTAAGCAAATAGCATTATCTTCCCAATTGTAAATTGTTATTTTGTCTTAAATGGCAATATTGAAGAAAGAATGTATTAATTTAGTTTCTATTTGCAAAACGTAAATAAATACATAAAAAAACCTGGATAAATTTTAGGAATTCAAAGCCAATGAAATTGTTGGTCAAATCATTCTTAATGAAACTAACGAATTTATTTCGTTTCTCTGAGCTTCACTAGTCTAATTAAAATCCTACGTTTTAAATTTAATTCCTTTTGATTTTTAACGAATTTGTTATATTCAAGATTTAAATTAATAATTAGTTTTTTTTTTTTTGTAAGGCTGTAACATTTAAAAATAATATTTTAAATGTAAATAATGCTAATAAAATACAAAATAAAACCTATCTGATACCATATTTCATGTAGATTTCAGTTGTGTTATTGAAATCCATGAAAGACACAGTCCTCCTTGTGTCCACTGAGAAACCGCCATCATCGAATGACTGAACCAATCAACAATTACTTTATGACTGCTCGCGGTTCTCGCGACAACAAACGCACGCTTGTTCATTATTTAGCCTCATTTGCTTAAAGGCCACTGAAGGTTCAACAGCTGGTCTAAAAAGGAAATACAATAGTGGCTGACAGGAAATTCTGTTATGTCAGGTAATTGGATTCAAAATAGCCGATACAAAATACATTTTTTTTTTTTTTTATAAATTTAGTATAATATCAGCATTTTTAAATTATTTATTGCGATATCTTATTCTGAGACCTTTTTCTTTATTCGATTCTCAAATATATAATAACAGTTAATAATTCAAGAAAACTTTATTTTAGGACATCAATATTCTTAAAACAAGAAATAAAAAGAAATCTTTCATTTACAATAAAAAATGCTGCATTATAAAAAATCTTTTACAGGAAGCAAAACATAGTTAAATTAGGAAATTCTAGCATGCAAAGCAAAGCGCATGGAGAAGTGCTCCTAGAGTATATTGTATATTTCGGCCTCTTTCACTAGAATCCATTCTGTTTAGTTTCTCATCGTCTAGTTTAATGAGAGAGATTAATTAGAATTGTTTTCGAGTTCCGTTATCTCGTAGTCGGTTTTTTTTATTATTTACTTTCCTTGTAGTGATTACATTCCTGTTAGAAATAGTTAGCTCCTATCAACAGGTGCTGTTTTATTTGCAATGATAATAATTCAATAAGTTTTATATTAATCTTTTTTTTACATATTTCTTTGTGTCAATTGATGTTGACTTTTGTTTATTCTATAAACATTTTTTTTTTTGATGGGTACAATCAAATTTACATAATTCGCAAGATTGAAAACATCCTAATAGTTCAAAAAAGACCAAAAATATCAAAATTACGATCTGAGGAGGGGAAAAACAAAAACTAACAAATTCTCATAGCTTTCTAGATATTAAGTTCCTAGACCTGTCTTTTAAGTTTTACCAGAATTTGAACAAAACTATTTTGTTGACTTTTCTTGATTTATTGTAAACTTATTGAGATTTTACTGTAAATATTGAAATCACTGTTTTTATATTGTATTTATGCAGTTCTAATATTTGCGCTTCAAACAACAGAAAACTTTTTTTTTAAATTAGATAACTTTAAAAGCAAGAAGTTGTAATACATTAATCAATCATTTAAGAAAAATGCCTACAACAGATACTGCCCTTCAACCCACACTCAGCTAGGTAATAGAAAGAACCTAAAGCTCACTTTCCAACAGAAAGTTAACATCAATATTTAAAACAAAGCAGAAGATCTGTCACGTGCTTTCTTTGTTTTTGATCTTTTATTCCAGATGGACATTCTTTTTTTTGCCTCTCATCTTTTGGTTTTCCCCCAATTGCTCTCAGTTGCATCTGATTCAATGGATCCCGATTTACTTTCTGATATTATCCTAAATCCCAACAAAAAATAAATCATCAAAGGATTACATATTTAATTAAGATATTTTGAAACAACCATAGTAATGCTTGATTTAATCACGAATAGTTCAGATGATTTGTCTGGCTTTCAAATGTCTTTCCGCTTCTTCCATAGTTTGCGATGTGATGATGATTCTTCGATTGCACAATGAAGACAGGATGATTCTGCGGAAATGGTTCCTTCTGGGGATTTTCTACTTTCGTTTCCTGGATTAGCTATTTTTACTCAACTTCCACGTTGCGACAGATGGGGAAAAAAAAGCAAAGAAACTTAAAATAGGTGAAGGAAATTTTAAAAAGAAAAATTCCAACGCAGTTGAGACATTATTTTTGGTTTCACCCAAAGGGAAAAAGTTGTCATAAAAATTAGGGTTGGAATTTGATTCGATTAAGAATCTCAAACAAAAAAGAACTCTTCTAAACAACACATGGCAACGGACAGAAACAGCCAAAGTGAAAAGATCAATAGTCATTAGCAAAACTCCGTCCAACAGACAGAAAATTATAATTTCTCCAAAATAGAAACATTTCCAACTACACAGTAAGAACATGAAACTTCATTGCTAGAGAATTAAAACGGAAAATTCTTCTACTTTATTTAAATTAATAAAGCAATAAAGCCCCGCGCTCAAAAACCACTAATTCTATGAAAAACTTTGATGTGAATGTTCGAAAGCTTAAACGCCAACTCGAAGTTTTACTTTTTCTCCTGGTTTTTTAACTCAGTTTCAATTTCATTTTTGAAATTTAAATATTCTAAAATCCTTCTCATAATTTAAGAAAATAAAATGTTTTAATCTTTTGTCAATATTTTATCTACTTGTCAACATCTACAGAGTGAATTAAAGAATGAACCACTTGCTACCACCGACCCCTTTTTTAAAGTAACAAATTCTAGTAGGTAACGAAACTTGATAACGAACTATAAGTGCTTTTCGAAATTGCTACCATCCGCAGGATTTTCGTAGAATTAACGCATTACAAAGTATCGACGTGAAATAGTGAAGTAAGAATGCGGGTGTGAGACATCAAAGATAAAAGAATTCAACTAATCTGCCTCCCAGCAAAGCAACCCAATCAATAGAGGACTACTCATCCTTTCAAAATCTTCCCTTCAGGATTAATCATTGACAGTTTACAGATGATCCTCATCTCAACATCCGTTCCAAGAGATACACTACCTGATACAATAACAGGGAAGCTGAAAATCAGAGTCTGTAACAACCATTTCTCATCATTAAAACTAGGAAAAAACTAATAACAAAATATATAAAAATCACCATAAATTTATCTGATCTCAGACGACGAATCAAAGAGTTTCTTTCGAAAGACAGCCACCATTATCATCAAAACTAATTTTCTCCAATACAATAAGATTTGGAATTTATCGAATAAGTAATTATCTCATATTTATTTATTATTTATCTGGAAGAATGATAACAGAAATATTATTTTTATTTAGTTTTACTTTTTCAGTTGATTAACATTATCAAACTTTCGTGGGAATCACACGAAGCCTCCAAAGCTTAATAAACAAAACAAAAAAATCACCAAAAAAACGTAGGTGAGAAAATTCATGTGCTGGCATTCTGCCAATCTCAATTTAAATGCACTAAAAAAAATCATTGAGACCGGAGGAATGCCAGCACTAGAATTTTTTTCACCTTTTTATTTTGTGAGTTTTTTATTGCTTGTTTAAGCTTTGGAGACTGTGATTCTGACGATTGTTGCTATTAGTCTCTGTACCGAGACTTCGTTGTTTACAGGTGACTATTCGTAGCTGACGATCGCCGAGTGAAACAGCTGTTCTAAGATGTCCCACTTGGTCTCTATATTGATATTTATCTATTTATTAAAACTTTTAAATCTTAATGACAACTGTTAAAAATAAAGTTACTACTGTGTCTCTACCGTATTATCAATCACGTAATTTTAATACTTTAAAATATTCTTTGTAAACAATGATTTTTTTTCTTTTGCCAAATCAGCGTCGTTATTAAAATTTCAAACTGTAAAATATTCGAACTTCCTATTGTTAGGGAGCAAGTGCCGTTTTAAATAGCATTTCAATTTCAGTCCTAGTAATCGCAAATCGCAATAGATATTTTTTTTACACGATAACTAAATGCACATTCGTATTTTGAAATAATATTTATTTATTTCAAATAATAACATTTATATTATTTTCTTTATCGGTAAGTCTTTCGTAAATTGATAAAACTTACTTTTATTTTTGCATTATAACGTTGAAAATTAGCATCGTTCAGGTAATCCTCAAGTATTGAATCCGAATGAATAAAAAGACAATGAAATCCCGTGGAGACTTCTTTCACGTCCTCGGAACGATATTAACAGCATCAGTAGTAAGAGTTCCTTTCAATATTTTAAAGAATAGTTTTATACTATTTAGAACTCTTTGCTTAACATGAATTACAGTTACATTTTCTGAATCTTTTTTAGATGAACGAAAAAAGAAAAACAATATATATATATAAAAAAAAAAAAAATATTAAATATTATATCATTAATGGATCAATTATTTGTTCAACTTAAAATATTTCATTTGGAAGAGAATAACAAAGAATACAAAACCCAATGATTTATCTGTATTTCAAATAAACTACATCAAGTATTATTTTATCATCATCTAAATATATTGCGTTCTACATTGCTCAAGTCTTAGGGATAAAAAAAAAAAAAATCAAAAAAAAAAATCAATCATTTAAATTTTCATGAAAGCATGAAATGTTAATGTTATTTTTTTATTATTACATTAAAGCTTCTTATAACCAATGTTAATTTTTTCATTTGGAGCAAAGATACAGTTGTATTCTGGTACCAATTTGTGAATATACCATCAGACTCCAACTGCTAACAAACAATGCTATATTTATTGTTTTTGCAAACGTCAATCTGATTGGAAACAATATTTGTTAAGTTGTTACATTCAAATTTAATTTTGTTGGAGGCAATAATCTGTATGCAAGGAATAGACGTATCACCTTCCTTTGGACATCAATAGAAACGTTTTGACATCGTTGATGTAAATTGCTTAATTTTGCTTGTCTTCTTCCATTTTTAAACAAATAATGAACGTAGGTCTTGTAAATAGGACCGATGGATCAGAAGCACTTCAACTTGCCTAAAAATCTAATCCAGGTCCTAATTAATGACGCTCGGTGTTGTTAGTTCAAACAGGCTGCGATGGCGGACAAGCAAACGTTCGGTATTTCATGTATATAGATTATTACATAATTCAGATTGAAGTAAAGGTAGCCGATTGAATAGACTGATCTTGGTTCCATTTGTGGTGATGGAATTTCTCCCCCAACTCCATTATGCTATCCTCCATCGGAGTAGATTATGTTGTTCCTGCACTTCCCTTCTCAAGACTTATTTAAAAAAAAAATCTTCTTAGGCTTGATAATTTTTTTTTTTTTTTCCCTGAAAATGCGGAAATTGGTTCTGAACTGGCATTTCACATCCAACTTATTAATTTGAGAAGCGTCGATTGAAATTCGCTTTGCAAAATATACCTCCATTGATACAATCTCCGCTCAGAATATTCTTTGTGGCTCGCTTTCCTCACTAACCTCGAACTCTGTTGCTACACAAACAATTTTGAAATTTTTTTAAACCTTTCCACTTCTGGTCATAATAGAAGGTCACTTAGTAACCATTTAATAGTCATTCGTTTCGTGTCATCTCAAATGAAGAAAAGCACGACTTTTTTCTTTTGAGTGTGGTTTTATTTCCGTATCCAGAAAGTTTTTCCTGATTACTTAGAAAAATCTATTCTTCTCAGAGTTTTTACTGTTTTCAAGGTCTCCAACTCGTTGGAGAAAGTTTCCGTTATTT
>JAFIDM010000007.1:31885193-31897221 GCA_023159025.1 Thereuonema tuberculata | reverse complement strand
GGTCTTTCCATCGTAGTTTTGGTCGTCCTCTGTCTCTTTTTCCTTTGGGCTGATATTTCAAAATCAAATTTGGAATCTTGTCGTTAGATAGCCTTTTTACATGGTTAAGCCAATTTTTTTGGTAATTTTGAATTTCTTGAATTAAACTTGGAGTTTTAAGTTGGGCTCGAATATCATAACTTTTCTTTTTGTCGAGACGTGTAAATCCTAATAAAGGTCTCAGAAATTTCATTTGTGCAGTTTCCAATCTTTGTTTGTTTCTTTGTTTTAGTATCCAGGTTTCACTCCCGTATTTAATTGCTGCTTTGGCTGTAATATTATGTAATCTTAGTAGTGTTTCTTTCGTCATTTGTTTTCCAAATCTTCTTCTAATTATTCCATTCATTCTGTTGTATGTCTGTATGTTTGATATCAGGTTTGCCACATCGTTATAACATGAAATTATGTTTCCTAAATATTTAAATTCTGATACTTGTTCTATTATTTTTCCATTAATTACAATTTTCACTCTTTGTATTTGTTTTCCACACATTGCCATGGATTTTGTTTTTAATTCCGAAATTTTCATTTTATAATTTTTTGAGATAGTATTTAAATGATTTGCTCCAATTTGAAGTTCATCTTCTGAATTTGCTATCAAAACTTGATCGTCAGCATATAGTAATGTCTTCAATTTTTTATCTTTTGTGATCTGGATACCATTTTTATAAATTGATTTCCATTCTTTTAGAATTCTATTTATATATATGTTGAAAACTGGAAGAAAACTCATTTCTTAAATCACATTTCGACATTCGTTGGCTTCGTGGAGTTTATGGAAATTACGTAGTTTTCTTTCACAAGCTGACTTCTACAATCGTAGATTGTTTTCAAAGGCGATGTGATCGTATATCTCAGGTATTGCTTATTTCTTCCCTGAACCTGTAAGTTTACATTGACGTAAATGTCATATTAAATCAAACAGAAATGGCAGACTAGAAATCGATTTGGGATCGCCAAATTCCCAAGCATCTACATTTTTACTTTCAAGAAAATTAGCTATATTTTCTCATGAATTCTTCGTAACATAGCGTCTCCATTGAGCCAGTGAACTTCACAGAAGTATACTAGATCCTTGTACTGTCTCTCTGCTTCCCACAAAGCTTCAACCCCCGCGACAAAATCAGATAAACAGTCCTCACCACTAGTTCCATTCATCATTCCAATTTGAAGATTTAGTACCTAGTATTTCCTGGTGGATTATACACTTTACACATTTGAATTATTTTTTTTGGGGGGGGAGGGCACTGCGCACCGGATAATTTCTGCTGATGGGTCGGGAGCCAGAACGATCGTGACATCTCGTGAAAAATGAGTTTGTTGTAAAAATCTGAATGTTACCATTGTTTGTTCGTTTTCCATTAAATCACTGAAGTCGAAAAGAAATTTTCAAGAATTGCAAAAAACCTATTTACTAAAACAGTATCAAACATTTCTCAAACAGCTTCAGAAAAAATCTTGATATCCCACCCACGCTGTTAGTCTTCAACAGTGAAGGATCAATAAAGAAGAGAAACAAACATGTCATTTTCTACTCTTGTATTAAATGCAGATGCAAACATTGAAATAAATATCCTGAAGTGAAAATACTGAGCTGTAGGATTACAGAACATGTGGTCACATTGAGAGTTCACATCACATTCGTTAATAACCGATCAAATTGTTGTGAATTGTTTCTTTTTTCCTTCACTTTTCATGAACTACAATCAGACCTCTATTTAACGAACCTCTATTTCGCGAATTTCTCTATTTTGCGAACTTTTCTTTGGAACCAAGAACATTTTGCTAATTTCTTCGTAATAGCGAAGTGCATTTTCTATTTAACGAACTGATACAGCTGAGGGAAAAAGAAGAAATTAACGATTATGTGCTGATTGATGATTATCTTTCGCTTGATTTTGAAGTTGAGACATCGGAAACACTAACTGATATTTTGGACAGTGTGAAAAATAAAAACAATATAGCTGTGAATTGCGATGAAGATGAAGGAAATGGAAATGATCATGATGAAGAAATAAAAAAAAAACCACCGTATGATGAAATGATCAAATCATTTGTAATCCGACGCGGATTACAATTTCAAGAAAATACGCCTGAAGGGTTTTTTGGTGTATTCAAAGATGCGAGACATATTATGAGCGAAAACACTTTCAAAAAACAACTCAAGACAAAATTAGCAGACTTTAGTAGTAAAATTTAAGTACGCATAATAATATGGTAATGTATGCTTTGTCATTAAAATTATTCCTGTTTTAATAATATTTATTGTTTATGTATTTTAAATCTGTTTGATATAACTTAGTTTAAAGTAATTTTAAACGGTGAATCTCTATTTAACGAATTTTCCATATAACGAACTTTTTCGGGATTTAGCGACTTCGTTAAATAGAGGTCCGACTGTGAGATCACTGAAAAAACAATAAATAATATATTTCTATTTTATTTCTTATCTTTAGAAAAACGAATCTTATTGAAACTGAGCATAATAAAATAAAGTTATAAAAAAGAGTACATAAATTCAAAGCGAACTTTTTAATTTAGTTCAAATTAAATCAATTTGGTTAATCCTGAGAACAGAAACAAATACAAGAGCTTATAAGTCAACAAATTTTGTTTCACATTAAATTTTGAAGATAACGCAAGCGTCAGTGTAATAGTCTTAATTTTTTTTTTTAAATAATAAACTAAGAAAATTATCCTAAGAAAAAAGAAAAAAAAAAAAAAATGTAGAATTCGTTCTGACATTTACCTTTGTAGAAAATAGAATAATGACTTCAGAACATGAATGTTAGCAGGAGTTTATTCAAAGTCTTCTCATATAGAAACAATAAGAAAAAAATGTTATTTCTTAACTTTTGAGATTTTTCCAATCTAATTCTTAAATATTTCAATAAAACTTAGTTTAAAGTGAGGTTTTCAATCTATTTTCTATATGAGACCCCTTCAAATAACACGTCTTTAATTAAATTATTAAATAACGCATCTCTTTTAACGGAATCCTTTAATTTCGCAACTTTGCTGTGAAAAATGTCTAATAATCTTAACGTAGCTCATTCATTTAGAAACACTGCTTTGATGATGAAATCCTGTTCGTTTTAAGTTCGTTTGGAATAAAATAAATTTAACTTAAATAAAAAAACAGACACCTGAAGCATAAGAACCGGATTTTAGTTTTTGCTCTAAGAATATGGCCGAGTGTTTGTTTTGCCCCAACAATAACAGGTAAAAGTCCTCTGTTCCAATGACTGACTTGGTTTCAAGGGACATTAATTCGCTGCAAGCGCCGTGCAGCGGCGAGTGAGGCAATTAACTAACAGAGTTTCATTTCCTTCATTCCTGGAGCGTATCCAGGACGCTTTTAGCGTTCTCTCTCAGAACACAGAATCTATCAAAAAGGTAAAGAAAAAAAATAAGGATTGGGGGAAATAGAAAGGGGATGATTCCTGTTCAAACGAATTTGGAAATAAATCTGCTACTTGTAGTTTGGCCCGAAGCCAAAGCCCAAGCATATGGTTTATTTTTTCAATCGCTGAGGAGGGAAGAGGAAGTGAGATTGTGGAGTCATTTAGCAAGGAGATTTTTCACTACTTTAAACAAGTTTTTTTTTTTTTGTCATAAAGACCCAAGGGACGTTCTCCTAGTAAAAAAAAAAAAAAAAGTAAACAGTGAATTCGTAAAGCAATGTTTCTAAAGTAAAAAAAAGCATTCTTTCAATAGACCAAATCGCACATTTCTGATAAAAACATCATCAGATGACGAAGAGGATCTTCACTGTCATTTTTATGTGTAATTTTAACTAAATGTTTTTATCATATTTGCGCCTTTTGATCTATTTAAGGAATATTTAAACCGCACGTTAAAAAAATGACTGAAATAAAACATCTTTTATCAGAATAAAGAACATCTCAAATAATTTCTCAATTTATCAACCAATGGAAATTCTTGTTTTATTCACTTTAATTTATTAATCTTATTTGGTTTTTTTATATTGGTTATACGGAAAATTAACCGATTTCAACACAATAAAAGAGCAAAAAATTGGCTTGTTTTACCAATTACTATTAAAATAACACAAGAGATTTTACAAAATTTCAAAGAGAATTACTTATTGTTGTTAAAAAAAAATGTAAAAAAATCCTTCCAAAGTATTTTCAATTAGATGTATCCCAATAGATTTCTTATAATTCCTGAAAATTATAGAAACATGGGAAATTTTAATATTGTAAAAATAAGAAAGTTTCTATAAAAATATAAAAAGCCTTGAAGTCTTTTTTTTGTGCTTTCAAAATCGTGAAAAGTACATTAATAAAGTATCCCATTAGACCTACGCAGATCCTTGAGGTACGGTTCCGATTGGACTAAGGCCGGATGGTCAGTCCGACGCTCGTCCGCCCTTAACCCGCGAAAAAGAAAACTTTTACTGAGGGCTGGGTGGACCCTAGGAACCGAGGAGAATTCAGCGTGGGGAAAATTCCCGATCTCCGTGTGCCGTTAATGAAACGAGCTCCTCCAGGGCCCTTTATAAAGGAAACGTAGTGTAAATACGATACTTCAGTATCCTGCTGTAAAACTTAATATTTTTGTATTTGGTGAAAACTGATCAATCCATCAATGTCTTTAAATGTAATTGGAATAAATTTAAATCAAATCAAAAATTTTAAATGGTTTCTAAATTTGCATTAGAATGAATTGACTGTTAAATAAATGCATTGTAAGACGTCGCTTTCGTCAGTGGGAATTAGTTCGATTCTAATGATTCCCAAAGGGAATCTTTTAAGCGCCCATTTGTCCACATGGAAAATATTTTCAAATAAAGAACACTCATTGATGTGAATGGATTTCAATTTCAAAAATAAAAACTTTCCTTCAATGGTTTAAAAATTAGGCAGAAACGGAGTGGGACTAATCTCAGGATAGTAAACTACAAAGATACAAAGATTCTGATGATTTCTTGTTTTCTATAACATATTGTCAAGAAACACTGAAGATCACATTATGTAAGCAAATGTTACCCTTATTGAAACCTCCATTTAATGAAGAATCTAAAATAGCCATTTCAAGCTTATTAGTAGTCGTCAGCACTCTTCATCGAGGGCTTAAATATAAGTATAAACCCCTTACAATGACTGAAGATTATAAGGCCTCAAATGAACAAAAAAAAAACCAAAAATCTTTAAAGTGATGATAAATTTGCAATGACTAAAAAAAAAAAAAAAAATTGCCAATTTTTTTCTTTTTTAACTCAGGTAAGTTTTTTTAAGTTGAAATCCAAATTTTTTTAAACTTTCCTTGTGTTTTCATCCTCAGTGAATTTCATCTGAAATCCTTCTTTTGTCTTTGAGCTGTTAATAGGATTTCATCAGAAACAACTTTAAATAACAAACCTAAATGGCAAATCAGGAAGAAAAAAAACCAATGGCGTTGGCTAACACCAATTCAAATTAAGAAACTTTTTTTTCTAAATCTATTTTTATCTATTTTTTTTTTTTGTTCTTTAGAATAGACACATTTGCTCACTCGATGTGTATGGTAAGACAGTCGATATTTCTTCCAGTGACAAGCCTCCAACAACCCATTCTTTTACATACAGTGTATACATATAAGACAGAAACAATAAGAGCTTTCTTTAAAAATAGACAAAGAATGGTCAATTGTTTGTAAAGTTTAAGCTACACTACTTTAATGATGATGTTTTTAACCTTGATTCTACTCAAAGCCAATGACCAAATGTATATTGTGAAAGTGACGAAATTTCGATCTGGAAAAACTAAGATACAAATATTCTATGTACATTTAAAACAGCTGATTGGTAATTTCATTTGTTTTTACGATTTGTTAGGTATTTAATTGAAAATCTTACTAAAGTTAAGGTTTTACTAAATTACTGTAGTAAAAACTCTGTTCCAATTATTAATTGTTCCAACTCCAAATATCTGAATTATCTGGTCAAGAGAATCACATTTTTAAACAAAACATCTTTACATATGAAAATATACGCAAACTGTAAATGGACTAATAAACGTCCTTCTTGTAGCAAGACAAAGTCACTATTCTCCAATAAGAGGGATATCATTATTAAGAAAACATATTAAAAAAAAAATAATGAAGTAATCCAAAAATAATTCAAAAGATGGATTATAAACATAATTATGTATACATGTTTTCAAATCTGGCGAACATAAATTTAAATCTGAATACAAACAAATTAATAGATATCAAACATTTCCAATAAAGTTAAAAACATGCACATTTTATAAAACTGAATATTCAACAAATTTTTTGCACGTGGAATCTCATGTTTTCTATTAATTGTTTCCTATAGTTTTGAATTAACAATGCTCTTTTATTTTTATCTACAATAGTTAGTATATTTTGCTAATTCTTTCAAATAACATACATGAGTAGGATTCTGCATTACCAATGATATTGTATTGCAGATGCCATCAATTTGAAAGAAATTAGTTAACTGCTACAGATTGAAAATAAAAAAGCATTGTTAATTCAAAACTACAGGAAACAATAAAAAAAAATGAGATTCCTGATTTAGAAATTGATGAATATTGAATTATTATAAAATGTGCATGTTTTTAACTTTATTGGAAATGTATGATATACTAATTTATTTATTGTATGTAGATTTCAATTTATGTTCGCCAGATTTGAAAGTGGATGTAAATCACATCGAAACATTTGTATTAAATTATATGAAATTATAATGCAAATCCAAATTCATCTTCTTAAATAAATAGTAATAATACCTAAAAATCTCTTCTTCTTAAAAAAGTTGTAATTGTTATTCAAGAAAGATTGTTTCATATTCAAGAAAGAAGGATGAATTCACTTTGTCTTATTAAAGAAAGCCGGAGTTTGCTGTATATAGGATGATATTACTTAGTTTGTTAATGTTTGTTTAGGAAAAGCTGTAATTGTTATTCAAGAAACATTGTACCATAATTGTTAATGATTAGAAATTCTAATTTTTTAAATGTGAGAGAAAATGTTTATTTTCTCTACATTTTCTGTATTCTCCAAGAAGAAGAGTCCTGCTAAAGGATTCGAAATATTGAGTATTAAATAATGTGATTAAGGAAGAAGAGATTTTTAGGTATTATTACTATATGAAATTATGTTTATATCTATTGAATTATTTTTGGATGAATTAGAACAATGGGTTTCTTTAGTTATTTGAAATAATGAAATAGAAACCTCAAACATATCACGATTTTAAAAATACTAATTTCTTTAGTTTCAGCATAAATGCTCCTAAACTTGATTCAGTATAAAAGCAATGAACTCACAACAATTAATTACGAGAAGTCGCTAGAATTTTCTTTCGAGGAAGAATCATTCCTAGGAAAAGTGCCGTGTGTTGTTCTTTGTAAGAATAGCACCACTCTTAGTCTTCCTATGGATGTCGTAAGAGGCCACAATGATATGATTAGTTCATTTCAACTCTCTGAGAGAGATTTTTCTTTTGTTTAGATTTCGGTCGAAGGGGTTCGAGTGGCCCAAAGGGTGGCCCAAATGGCAAGTTTGATATTTTATTTTCCTTCTCAGTGCGTGGAAATGATTTAGCTCTTTTACGAAAACTCAACTAGCTCTCAATGAAAGTTAAGGATTTATCTGATTTCCATGATAATGATGGCCTTCAAAAACTCAAGTTATTCTAATAAAAATAAATAACATACAATATGGATTTGTGTTAAATTAGGCCAGGGAGCGTCCTATAGTATTATCTAGAATGCCACATTGCTTCGTGTAATGGTTGAAGGTTACCATAATCATCCAATAAAAGCCAAACCAAAAAAAACGAATATAAATATATATTTACAACATTTTAAAGAGAAAGGACAACGAACGCTGAAGAGATCGGTTTTAAAAAGCAAATTACAGATTGAACTATAACTGTGAGGAAAAAACATATTCCAGGAATGCATTCTGTAAAGAAATACAGAAACTATTACTATTATTTTTTTTTGAATCCGGACCATAAAACAAAGAAAGAAATAAACAAACAAACATCCACTGTCCATCTGAATTGACTTTGTCCAAGTCAGATACTTGTGTTCTTTTGATTTCTGTGTTTTTAGACTTAGAATTAATTTCGACATTTAGTGTCAAAATTTCAACTCAGTTAATGATAGGAAAAAAGAACTTTCGAGAAAGACTAAAATTATTTCTCCAGGAACCATTCCAATGAAACCCATTTGTAAACAAACAACTTCAATGAAACAAATTGCTTAATCTTTCGTAATCCAGTCACCAAATATATTTTACTTAAATAAAATATAACTCAAGTTAAGATAATCTTTCATTCATGAAAATAATCGCGATGAAAATATTTAGAGAAATAACATGAAACCCATTTTTTCTTTGTCAATTTATAATTTCTTCTCCATCAGTAAAACAAAATGAATTTTAAAAGTAACAGTAGCAAAGGAATCAATAACCTAAAATTGCCTATTTTTTTAAATTTTCGATCAAAAAGAATTGTATTGACATTTTGAATTACAGAATGACAATAACATCTCCAACAGAAAAAGATACCGTAGAAAATGAGAAATATTTTTTAATTGTCATTCTATAATTAAGAATAATGAATATAATTAATATAAAAATTGTAAACTTGGGCAAAATTATAACAAAAAAATATCAAATACAAACAAGAAATACACAGAAATGAAATAAAAAATTTCTTAAAATCCATTACTTAAAATCCAATGAAATTCTCTACACTGTAGCTTTGACGTCGACAACATGAGCTGCCAACTATTTATGTCGTAATTGCAACGAGAGAACATGTGGTGAACACTCAACAAAAGCAAGCGAAGGGATTCTAAGATAGCAACAAACTAGTATTCCATAAGTAAATATAACACTGAATAATATAAACTGTAAAATACAAACAACCATATATTTTAAATAATCAGTTTTAAACAGTTGTATTATTAGTTTTATTAGTTTCTAATTCTTTGAATTTCCGTCACAGCTGTTATTGTTGAGACACCCAGAGAGAAAGTGTTCTCAACAATGCGGTCTTTGAACTGCGTTCGTCGTTCCAAAGGGGAAGAAGAAGAGGTTCCTTTGCAACGCAACCTTACGATTCGCTTTTAATTCGGTTGTGCGACCTGAATTCCACAATCAGCGGTCGAGGCAACACATGGCCAACACACACCAGAATACTCACGTCAAACAATCAAGAAACAACCAGTTCAGAAACTAACCATTCAATCAAGCTAAGAATCAAACAAATTAATACAGACTATTAAAGAGTTACGACTCGTCTAATTCAAAAACATTTTTTTTTTCTTAACGTTGAGATAACTAAGTTTCGGAGAAAAATTTTAAAAGATGAATACATTTTGATAGATTTCTTGTATTTTCTCCAAATTGAAAAAAAAAATGATTAGCCTAAATCAATAAATAAATTATTATTTAAAAAAATTTTAAACTTCCCATTTTTTTATAAATTTCTACATAACAGTTAAATGTGACATTAACCATAAGAAGTTTTTCTAGAGATCGATTTTGATAGACTTAATGAAGCTTCACAAAACTATCTTCCGCCAAATATCGTTAAAATAGAAGTAGGTACACGTTTTACCACTGTTATACATCTATTAAGATAGGAATGAATTAAACACTTGACCTTTGAATGAAACTATTTTGATTATTATTTTACCCAAAGAGAAGATTTATTATTAATTAGCCAAGTTAAAATTTAAGACCTCAATTCAAACCAAATCGAATCCAGGGTTTCTCACCTTCATTAACTAAATAGTTAAGAGAAAAAATTACATCAAACAAATTGGCATGAGTCAACAAAAATGCGAAAAAAATACACTTTTGCTTGTCTTATTTTCTAATCTTTTCTTTAAAGATAGTTTAGAACATTGTCAAGACATAATTGACTGTGCTGGGTCCGAATAATGGTTGTTATGGAGACCGAATAATAGTTGAAAAATAGGATATTAATTAAAAAGACGTACATCCAAAACAGTTATCGTCTTTAATCCAACCAGACTTATAAATAAACTCAAACATCTTCACTGTAGATACTGATATCATTCATTATATATTATTTCTCAAAGGGTTTTTTTTGTCGGAACGCTATATTTCCTTTACTACTTCATCAAAATCAATGATTGAGGCATCATTTTGCAGATTACGTTCCCCGCTAATGACAAAAAATAAACAAATTGTTTAAAATTAATGTTTTCGTTAAAAAACTTTATTTTTAAAAACTTTTTATACAAATGTAGACACGCTTTAACAGAAGCGCCTTATTTTTCGAAAGTGAAAATATTGCTTTAGCGTTGTAACCTTCAAATCTTTCCTTTTTTGAATAAAAATGCACTTTAAATGATATTTCATCGTTTACTTAATAACAACAGATAAAAAAACAAAACAAAGATTTATATTTTAATAAAAATAAACGATTTATTACAATAGAAACATAAAAATTAGTCAACTTCTCATATATTATTTTATATATTATTTCTCAAAGGGTTTTTTTTTGTCGGAACGCCATATTTCCTTTACTACTTCATCAAAATCAATGATTGAGGCATCATTTTGAAGTACGTTCCCCGCTAATGACGAAAAATAAACAAATTGTTTAAAATTAATGTTTTTGTTAAAAAACTTTATTTTTAAAAACTTTTTATAAAAATGTAGACACGCTTTAACAAAGCGCCTTATTTTTCGAAAGCGAAAATATTGCTTTAGCGTTGTAACCTTCAAATATTTCCTTTTTTTGAATAAAAATGCACTTTAAATGATATTTCATCGTTTATTTAATAACAACAGATAAAAAAACAAACAAAGATTTATATTTTAATAAAAATAAACGATTTATAACAATAGAAACATAAAAATTAGTCAACTTCTCATATATTATTTCTCAAAGGTGTTTTTTTTATTTCCCTTAATACTTCATCGAAATCAATGATTGAGATATTTTCAAAATTACGTTCACCGCTAATGATGAAAAATAAACAGATTGTTTAAAATTAATGTTTTCGTTAAAAAAATTTATTTTAAAAATCTTTTTTGTAAAAATGTAGAAGGCAATCTATTGACAATCTGTTCATTTATTTATTTCCACATTACCATTCGGTGACTGATCAAGATACCATGCGAATTATTCGCACGGGTCAACTTTTTTATAAAACTTGAGAAGACGCCATCTATTGACAATGTGTTTAACTAACATGCACACATGTTATTGTTGGATTTGTTTATTATTTCTCAAAGGTGGTTTTTTGTTGCGAATTATTCGCACGGGTCAACTAGTTTCGTTTTAATTTCTAAAACTTTTTCAAGGTTTAGCTTGTAGAGCAAAACAAATTAAAAATAAAATAACTATAAAAAATGGAAAGAGAAATCTTCCTCTCACCAAAACAATATAATATACAACAAATAAACCATATAACACTTAAAAATATGTATAAACAAAGCAAGTACATGTCACCGTACATCTACCAAAAAAGATATAATTAAAGGTCACTTGAAAAGAATTACGAATTATACTGAGGACAGGAATCTTTGGAAATACAAAATTCAAGATCTAAAAGAGAGACTAATTATGAATGAATACCCTATTAGTTTTATTGAAGGAACCTTCAGAGACTTTTTCAGGAAAAGACGTAAAAGGAGGAAGATTTCTCTTTCCATTTTTTATAGTTATGTTATTTTATTTTTAACTAGCTGTACCCGACATGCGTTGCAATGCCACTCAAAGAAAGAAAGGGCTCGTGAGAAGGGGCCGTAAATATAAGGTCCCAGTGTCGATCTGGGGTGGGACACTTAGGCCCCTGTGTTGCCATCCTCACCCAAGTGTGGTGGACCTGTCCCACACTTAGGAGAGCGAATTTTTCTCTTTTTCCAATTGACTTAGGGGCCCCGAGAAGGGGCCCTAAATATAAGGTCCCGGTGTCGATCGGGGTTGGGACACTTAGGCCCTTGTGTCGCCATCCCCCCACCCAAG
>JAFIDM010000007.1:31818157-31868426 GCA_023159025.1 Thereuonema tuberculata | reverse complement strand
ATGAAACTGGTTTACCAAATTAGTACGGTCAGACAGTGTACTTGGATTAAACCGCTTTACCAAATTTGTACAGTCAGAAAGGGTACTTGGATGAAACAATCGCTTTACCAAATTTGTTCAGAAAGTGTACTTGGATGAAAGCGTTTTACCAAATTTGTACAGTGAGAAAGTGTACTTGGATTAAATTTGTACAGTCAGAAAGTGAATTTGGATTAAACCGCTTTATCAAATTTGTACGGTCAGAAAGGGTACTTTCATGAAACCGCTTTACCAAATTTGAATAGTCATGATGGATATTTGGATGAAACCACTTTACCAATTTTGTATAGTCAGAAAGGGTACTTTCATGAAACCGCTTTACCAAATTTATTAATCATGTCAATTCTTTAAATACTCACATAAAATTTACATATGATTATGAAGAAGATCATAGACCAAATTATATGGACATAACCTTAATTAGTGATAACAACATAACATGAATTTTATGAGAAACCAATAAAAAGTAATCCTACTGTAAATTACTTTTCCAATGTAAGCATGCATATAAAAAAAGCAGTTGTAAAAAAAAATAAAAAAAAAATAACATATACAGAAGACCCAATTAAATGGCAACTTTTGATTAACAAAATGAAATAGAAATTTAAAATTAATGAATACCCCGAGGACTTGTTAAACAATATTATCAATTCCTAACTTAAATATTTGAAAATTAAACCCATAGATACTAAACCTACAAAGAAAATAATCAACTATAAGAATTATTTTAGAAATGGATATAAAGTTAAAAAAGAAATTAGAGATTCATGTGTTAACAATAATATGAGAATTATAAGATACAAAGATGATAAATTATTCAACTTCAAAAATTTAAATGTGACAAATGATCTTATGAATATGGGTGTTGTATATTCATTACTTTCTAGAGATTGTGATGGTATATAGTTTGGGTGCACATCTCGAACTGTAAAAGACCGCCTTTCTGAACATATTCATGCATTCAAAAATAATAAACTAGAAATTTCGGATTGGGCGTACCACACTATTACTTTAAAACATAAGCCAGATCCTATCGTTAAAATTGTTCAAAAATGCAACAATGAACAGGATAGGTATCTTATTGAATGTTATATAAATTCTAAAATTTGTAGACTATTAATAACGATAGGTCATTAAAAGTCAATGATATTTCTTTAAATTTATTTAAAAAATATATGAAAATTAAGAACTTTTAGAAATTAAGAACATTTAAAAAAATGTTTTGTTTGTTTATATTGTTCATAGTAATGTCATTCTGCAATAATTGTTATTGTTATCAATAATTGTTACTTGTTATAAATTTTGACATTTTTTTATTATTATCAGGCTCGAGCTATTCAATATTATTATGTGATATATGTTTCAACTGTTATCATTTCAATGTAATTCCATGTTTTTTTATTTAAGGAGAGGAAACTTTTTTAGTTTCAAGTACATAATGTACCTGAGGAAGGAAACAGTTTATGTTTTCGAAATATAGTGTGTTATTCTAGAAGAAGAAAGAGTTGTAGTTTATTCATTTCTGACAGTATATTCAAGAATTGTACCTGGATAAAACTTCTTTACCAAATATGTACCTTGAGGCACTGTATTGAACTGCTTTACCATACACAAATTGATGAAGTCTACTTGGTTTAACAAAATTAACGGGTTTTAAATTAAACCCTTAGCTAACATTCATCGAAAAAACACTTGAAAGGACAGGAGGAAGAAACGTACAGGCATAAAGTTGCTAAGATATTTGAAGGAAAAAAATATAAAATTTTTCAGATTATTTTGAATACGCTAGATAATATTAAGTAATATATTTTAACGACGCTATTTCTTTGACAATTCTATTTCTATGCCAACATGTCTTACTTTCTAATTTATTCAAAAGTTTTAAATTAATATTTGGAAATTTAATTAATTAAAATGTCTGGATTTCATTTTATAAAAAAAAAAAAAAAAAATCTTTTAAAAAAGTTATTGAGTTTTTGGTAATGGTATTTTATCTTTTATTTATTTATTTTAATGCGGAGTAGAATTTTGCAAGTGAAGGCCAGCTTGTTTCTATTGAAAACTATCATTTGTAAATTAACAAATGAAGCAAAGACATTCTCTTGATCGGTGGTAAAGATAGATTCTAAGTTATCTTGGGAAGATGAAAAGTTTCCTAGTGATTTTGTTAATTATAAAGAACGGGATTTAAAGTACTTTGATATAAAAAACGGCTGTAATTTCGATAAATATGTTTGAAAAGTATTTGGGTCTATCCTGTGGATATTTAAAAGCTTATAGCTTTGCTTTTAAAATTGTGTAATCGGACATCGCATTGTTAAAGTATGTTAACTTGCAAACACAACAGTTAAAGAAAGAAATTCTGAATGACGAATTTCAAGACACTAGATGGTACTAAGCCAAAACTTTTAATTGTTAATTACCAATTAATAATAATAGGTATTACTGAAAACTTATTTTACAGTTCAATGTTTAAAACTAAGTAGTTTCATATATTTCCTTAGAAAAGAATTATATAGTGAAAAGAATTAAAATACAAAACTTGAAATATGAATAAAAAGGAATAAAAAAATAGATAATTAAAAACGCTATAACCCTATCATATTTCAGAAAGCAACCGATTGTGGATCACCAAATTTCCATATTTTTTTACCAAATATATAAATAAGAGGGGGGGGGGACTATAAGAAAGAAATGTAAAAGGACGCTTAAATCATTCTAATTATAGATTTTAATAACCGATTTCATATTAAAAAAATTAATAACGCTGTCCTTACCAATTCTTCAACAAAAATAATTGGGAACGAATTAAATTCTCAAGATTACTGACTTACAAACAGAATTTATCCACAATTCCAAAAGCAGCAAAGACTAAAATAGGCTTTTATTTACGCAACAAAAATAAACATTAAATATTTTAATTATCAGAATAATCAGAAATTCAAATCCATCGTAAGTTTTTACAAATGAAATACTTTCTTGAAAGAGAAGTGTACTTCAAGGAGGTATAAATCTGATTTAAAGTAGAAAACAAACGGTTTCGTTGAGATTTCGAGATCATCTTTAATCTTATTCGAATCATTGCCTTCAACAATAAAAAGAACACAGAGAAACAAAGGAAACCATTCATTGGCTAAATATTTATCATCTACAACGAAAACAGTTAATCACAGGTGAAGAATGAATTCTAAATATATACACCATACAGATATCTTTAGACTACACGTTCATTTCTGTACATTTCAAACTCCTTACGAAATGTTTCTAACTAGAATAAGACTTACAAATAAAGGAGTCATAAAAATGCCAGCAACAACTTTTGTGAATTCAGGGTTGCCTTTGTGGCCGCCGGGATTAAAAAAAAAAAATGTATCCGCCACCTCCCCCCATGAAACAGAGTCGAAATACGAAGGCGAAATTTAGCTTCAAGGAATAGTGAAAATGATATATTCCAAAATTCCTCTACTCTAAGTGGTATCATTCTCTTTTCAATATGTCATGCATATCCTATAAAGCAAAAAAAAGGTGGCCTTGCGCAGATTACGACCATCAACTAATATTTATTAGGTTATCAAAACTATATTAAATATATCAGGTATTTAGGAAGTATTTACATTTATTTTATTCTCTTTAGCAAATTATTTTGTTTGTCAATTAATGTATTATTGTTATATATCCAAAGAAAAGTGCATTGATTGTTTATTATCTATTTTTTTATTATTGTTTTGAATTTCTCATGTAAATATCACAAAATTATTAGTACATATAAAGACGAATTAAATTCGATACCTCAATTCTGACTTTTGCTTTTCCTAATGAAATAAAATATTTAAATAATTATTACAATGCACAAGGAATATGAATAACAGATATAAATACATTTGACTTTCTTTAATATATTTAGTAATTTACAAAGTAAGAAATGACGAATCATGCAATTCAAGTAACAATATTCCACATTCGATTGATGCTCTCACTTCTAAAAATCAATGTTTGTCTTTTAGAATTCATTTAAAATAGGTATTGTCTATTTCTAATACATATTTTGTTACAAAAATAACAATGAATTTAATACTAAATTACTGATCAGTCTTTTTTGTGGATTTAAATTTTCTTTTCGTTAACGATTATTTTTTTTAAGTATTTGAAAAAGGTAATGGATTTGCAAAAAATCCATAAACTAATGTCAACTATTCTTAACAGACCACAGAGAATTAAAACTTCTAAATTATCTAAAAATAAAATTAGTCATTTTAAAGTGTGGTCTCTTTCTTTGTAATAAATATGTTATGTATCACATTAACTCTTTATCTATCAATGGGTGTAAATTATCCTCAAGTTTATGAAGTTCCATTTTAAAAATTAAATTTTATTTTTTATTTTAGATTTTTAATCAAATAGAAAATTTTAAATAATCAAATCATTTCATTTTAATCAATTAGGCCTATTATTCCATCTTGAAATCTCCACACCTGGATTAAATGATCACATCAAGAAGACAATACACATTACACCACTTTACTTTACGGTAATACAGGGGTAAAAAAAAGAGAGGTGAAGACATGTGGGTGGAACGGAGGGCTTGGTGTCTCAACGTACCTTAAACATTTTTTTTTTTTAATCGAAGTCGATCGAAAACTCGGCGAGAGTTCGTAGAGAGAAGTTAAGCTAAATCCATGGGAGAAGGGACGTTAGAACTGGAATAGAAAATCTCATTGCACAAACGCCAGTGTTTCCAGTGGGCACCGCTAGTGTCGCCTTTGTCCAATCGGACAGTGACGTCAGTGATTTTATTCTGGTTGCACTTCTTCTGATATCGCTCTCTGCTGAGTTGTTGTTGTCACAGGAAACTTACAATCGAAAGGGTTGGAGGGTTTTTTTTCTAGGCCAACTGACAACATACACACAGACACTAGCCGTGATTCGTCCACTTAAACGATCCATGGAATTTTGGCGTGAAACAATCTGACGTAATAGGAACACGTTTTTCATTATTTTTTTTCTCCTCCTTTCCGCCAGAAGATAAAGTGATAAAACAATCTATACTATCCACGAAATAGGTCGAACGACAGATGCTGGTCTCAATTAACTATTGGCTAAGAAGAGTTCAACTATAGGAAGATCCATGGACACCTTCCAATAGCTATCTTCCTTCAACAGATATTTAAAGGAGATGAAAACTACCATTTTTATTCTCTCTCTCTTTTCTAAAAATTAGTTTCAGTCTTCAAAAACTAAGAAAAGGGGGGGGGGAGCAACATTTTAGGTAAGTGTCTTCAAATAGATTTAACAAACCAACTTACATCAGGAACCCATCCACTAATGGCTGATGTAAGAGTTTTAAAACCATTCAATTAAGATTGCGGAAAATGTTTTAACAATGTTCACAAATTTATTAATTTTACTATTTTGAGCCGAAAACTTCTGAAGACTGAAGCGCTGTACGATTCATAAATGATCTTTCAAATCATTCATAAATGATAGCGTTTTTAATCCATTCCACTAAAAAAAAAAAAAAAAAAACAGGAAGAAAAAAACACCTATAAAACAACAAAAATTAATTTTTTTTCAGTTACTTTTTCCAGTTATTTAACCCTATCAGGTGCTAGGAAATTCACGACGCTTGTATATAAGCTTCACATCTATCAAGGGATATTACGGGGTTTGGTCTTTCAATATTCAATGGAGAGAGGAAAAAAATTGTAGAATGCAAATCGCCAGATCAACTATTCATCCAATCAAGATGCCTTAAAAACTGTTTACCTTTTGAAAATGGAAACGGGATAGGTTTAGAGCAGTGTTTCCCAACCTTTTTTGTGCTTTGCCCCACCTAAAGTATCTAAAGTATGCTATGCCCCACCAAACTTAAGTATAACTTTCTAAAAGAAAAAAAAAAACAACTTTAAGTTTCACAACCAAAAAAAACCAAAAAAACAACATTGCTCCATTTTCGAATTGCCCCCCTGTGGGGCGTGCGCCCCACGTTGGGAAACAGGGGTTTAGAGGAAAAGCCCCTAATATATAGAGTTTAAAGATTAAGCTATCATAATGCTTCTAAACAATGTTTCTGGATGTTACCATACTGATATTCGAAATTTGGTATGAATCTATTTCGGAAATACTGAATATTTGTTTGAAATCCTAAGCGTAAAGATCTTTTGGAATGCTATTCATTGATTTTGGGTAACAACATGCTTTTCACACATTCATGTTTTACTCTTTACCAGATTGGATTTAAATGAAAATGATTAACACTGTTAGTTACCTCTCCTAATATTCGCATTCCCAATCTCTCGCTTCTTCTATCGAATGACGAATTAGAAACTGAATGAAAGTTCAAGACAGCTTTCATGACTTCGTCAACTGAACCTTTCTTCAGATAAACGCTTTCTTATCTTGATGTTGGTGCAATTAATGTCCCATGAATAACTGCTTTAAATTAAAACAAATTCACTTAAAATTAATCTTAATAAGAAACAAGATGGAAACATTCAAAGATTGACTTTCTTGAATCCTAATGTTCTGTGGTTATATCAGGGACGCACATTTGGAAACTAACAGGAAACTCATGGAAAGTGGACATTGTTACGTCGAGTATGTCTCTTCATGTAATATTGTTACACTAAATCTTATATTGGCCTTAGAATTAAGCTTTATGATTGATCTCTTTATTTCACCTCCAATCAGGATATTATAATTATTTTAATACTTTTTATTAAACTCTGTGTAAAGCTAAGGTTTGTTTTTACTTCGAAATTATTTTTTCAATTATTGTTTATAAGAAACTATCAGAAGGAAAGTTACACACATGTTAAAAAAAAATAATAAAGCCCGGATGTCAGTTAAAAACATTCTATTTTAAAAACAGATCCTGTTTAAAGGCCAGCTGTTAAGAACCATCCGATTTCTTATTTACAGAAATTTGTTGTACCTTTTTTCCAACATCTCTGAAAAGAGTCCAAGGAAGTCATACATTAACTGGGAATTCTTTTTGTAAAAATATGTAGACAATTACTTTAATATTAATTAATATTATAATTGATTTTTATCTCTACTATCAAATTCTTTTATTTTTCCTATAATTTTTTTTAGTATTATTGAAATTTATATTAAGTTTAAGCGGTTATGATATAATTAAGGAATAACACAGGACTTTTGTTCTTCTCGGATAATTCGTTTATAAGTGTCTCTCAAACTGTCTCTTTGCATTCACGCCGTTTGAAAACTACGTCTAAACTTAATTCACACTGCATCTAGAACTCTCTACTTATGCATCTACTAGACACCAAAACAAAAAGCGATATTACAAAACCATAAGTTTTTTTTTTATGCGAAATCTACCTAATCGAATTATGAAAGAACTCAAAAAGATTTAAAAGAAACTGCTAAGAATTTAATAAAGCCTTGACCAATTGATGAGGAGTAGAAGAGTATTTCCATTTCCTATTCTGATCGATTAGGAATTGAAGACACTTAAAATAATTGTAATTTCAAAAGTAGGTCGATCCACTAAGCTTATCTTTTTTGAGAGAGATCAGCAAAATAAGATTTCAATTTGGGTACCAATTATTAACTTCTACATTTTATCAAGAACATTTTTTTCCAGCATGATGAACAGCCTCACTTGAAAAGGCAGTCTTTATAAGTTGTTTAGTATTTTTTCTTTTTTAGAAATCGATGAAGAGGATTTTGATTATGTTTGATCAAGAAGTCTTCAAAATAAATTGCTCTGTAACTAATTGATCCGTTCCTTACATTCAGAAATTGAAAATAAGAGATGGATAAAAGTTAAGTACTTGCTCTATTATGTTTAACTTATGGTTGTTGTTTTTTTCATTAACGGAGAGAATAATGCAACTATCCTTGAATTCAATTTGTACTTTTCTTTAAGTTGTTTTTGTTCATTCTTTTCAACCCATTAACAATTAAAGCGATAAAGAAACTTTAAATGGCTTGAGAATGATGTCTTAAACCGAAGCAGAAATACAGACTCATCAGATGCTGGTTTCTTTTTTACGACAGACATTCTGGGTTCCTTCCAAGTTTGATTTACTTTGTTTTATTTTTGACACAAACAAAAAAAAATTACGACAATAAAAAAAAAAAATACCAAAAAAATTCGAAGGGAGAAGTCTTTTTTTTTATTTGATTCTGTAGAGATACCTATCTTTATTTGTCGAAGTAGATCTAGGCCTACTCGTATGAAGCTATCCACTTCAAAGTATTCCACTTATGGAAATATATTTCATGCAAACATACAATTGTGCTGACTTAACATTGTCTTACAAATACTGTCTTCACTCCCATTTAAAGAAAGATTTAGTGATGCCGGTTTTGTTTCCTTCTTTGATCCAGAAACCAAACAAATCTTCTTCAAACAAGTTAAATGGTTCCACATATTTATTACGAAATTAGTAAAATTTAGCCACAACTATCTACACATTTAGTTTCTAAAATTTGTTAACTTATTGATTTCAAAATAACCTGTATCATTCGATCAGGAATTTTCATCTACAAGGGGACTATTTTTGGAAACGATCCCTCCAAATGACCCATATTCCTGCGACAGTTCATCGCCATCACTTTTTTTTTTTTAGCAGACAGATATAATCGACAGTTATCAAATTATGATCCAAATAAGGAGTTCATTCGGTTCAGACATTCCTTACATGGATTACCTTATCTTACAACAAAGAAGTAATCAAGGATTATGTAAAAGGATTAGATTTCAATTTAATCCTGATATCCATAATTCGCTGTTATCAAATGAAAAATTTCCTTTTTGTAAACCTTCTGTCTTTCTTTACATTTTTGTAAACAGAATTTGGAAGCTTCGTGTTGCCATGTCTCAAGAACACAACTATTTCGTACTTGAAATTCACCAGCAAGGTCTGTCAATGTTCGAAGATTCTAAAGACATAAGAAGGAAATGATAATTCCCTTATAAAAAAAACGTATTTTTTTTTCGTTTGATTTTTTTTAAATACTACTTCCGTTAAAAAAAAAAAAACCAATGGATAAGAATTTCTTATATTCTGTGAAGATTTTATTTTTTTACATTATTTTTTCGTCAGAAGTTACCCATGTCAGCTCGGGAATACATGTATCTAAAACCCGACTCTATTTTCAGTATCGAAATCACTTTGATATCCTGGCATCCTTTTATCACTGATCAACAAAAAAAAATAATAAAATAAATGTAATTAATTATGTAAATTAATTGTTTTAAAAAAAATACAGGAACAGAAGGTTGTGTCTTGATTGATATCCATTACTTTCCTATTTTAAATAATTTATCAACTCTGATAAAGAAAACTAAACAAAAATTCTGAAATATCTTCTTTCAATCTACATCAATTAATGCCTGGGGAGAAAAAAAATACTCAGATCTCTTTTCTTAATGATTTTTAATTAATCTTTTTTAATAGAAATGTACTGAAGTTTTAGATTGATCTTCTAGAAAGTTCGTCAATTAACCATAACCTATTCTTTGCATCTTAATACGTAGTTGTAATCAAGATAGCTACTTACTGAATTGTAGCTGGTTGCTTTTGTTAGCCCTGTTCCATTAACTGCATTCTTTTTGTTACCACCTGTTGAAGAGCTGCTTTTGGCTGGTTTATTAGTTGCGGGTGGAGCTGCTTCTTTGGCGGCAGGTGCAGCTGCAGCAGATGACGTCCGAGAAGTATTATTCCCATAACTCGAAAACGTCCGACTAGGATACTGAAACATAATTAAAAAAATATTATTTATTTCTTAATAAAGCAATTAAAATATATATATAAAAAAAACACTTATAAATGGAAAAAGTCAACATCAATGTCTTCGTTTTTTCAACTGATAAGGTAAAAACAAATCAAAGGTTTTTACCAAATATTTTTCATTATCTTAAGCCTCGAACAATTTTACATTATTTCTTTTCCCAGAGCTTAGTTGTTCCTTAATGAATTATAAAACAGACTTCGAAATTAAGTTTTCGTTGTCTTTCGCAAACTCAGCATTCGATTGTTCAAAATCTAATGTATGGAAATCCATAGACTGATTCTTAGTAGTCTAACATTCAAAATCAACCGTCCAGTAAATAAAGCACAAAACAACAATAACTTGCAAAGAAAATGGGTTTAACGTGCTGACAAATTGATTGAAAAAGTCTGGGCTTTACAGACATTTTCAACAATAACTTGCTTATAATTTTTTTTTAAGTTACTGAAGTGAAAATATTTCCTTTCTACTCGTAAGAATGAAGGAAAAAATTATTCTATTAAAAGCTAAATTATTTTATTTCTCTCAAATGGCGTCTCGTATTCAAAAAAGTAATTCTTTAAGAAGCTTTGGGTCAGGAACATTGTTAACGTCTCTCCTATGTACTAAACACTGTGTACCTGAAATGTGCTGCCAAACTTAAAGCTTGTACTCAATCATGCAAAACAACGAATAAATGTCATATAAACATGAGTCTGGAAATGCTTTATTTCCAAGATGAGCGATGCAATAAAACAGCCGGTGGAGGACATCCTCCGAGTTATCCTGACCGATGGATGGGAAGAGGGAGACCAACAGCATGGCCTGCTCGTTCCCCTGATTTAAACCCTCTTTTTCGTATGGGGTTATCTTAAAGCATTAGTGTACACCACACCGGTTCCTGTCGCCCACGCACTGCGTGATCACATAGTGGTGCAACACAATTCGACGTGCAACTGGCATCTTCGACAGTGTTCGGCAGTCGATAGAACGACGTTGTGTTGCAGCTGGTGGAGGACATTCCGAGCACTTTGTGAAACTGAGCGACTGTACGGCCAACACCTCTGTATTGTTGCATCGTTCATATCTTAGAAATAAAGCATTTCCAGATCCATGTTTATATGATATTTATTCGTTGTTTTGCAAGATGATTGAATACAACCTTTAAGTTTGGCAGCACAATTTATGTACAACATGACTGCAAACGTTACAAGTAAATAATCCCTAAAATTAGGGCTTTTTCAAGGACACGGAAATGTAAATAACTTACAACAAGCTTTCTTATTATTATTTAATATGTTATGGTATTTCCATGGGACATTGTTAATAAGTTATTTTTGATTGAGGGAATACTGTAAATCAATCATTAAATCTTCCAGGGAATGTTAAATCTGTATAAACAATTTTCGTAATATCCCATTCTAAAAGCAAATTAGTAATAGGTCAGTTTGCTTTTATGTTTTGTACCAAACAAATTTGAATTTCAGGATGACTAACTAGTGTGCATCTTACTTACTTACATTAGTAATAGTAACTAAAGTGAAAATAAAAGTAAGAATTTTGTACTGGGTAGGTAACTCCTTTTCGTGGAAATGGACAGCTCCCCAGTAAATACACGAGTCGTTGAAAGGAAAGTTTTAAAAATTATAATTAAGTAAAATTATTATTTTAGTAAAGGTAAAAATAAAATGATTATTTTATTACAAGTAAAATCGCACAGAACACGAATTTATTAAGAATAAAATACAGTGGAACCCCGCTATTCGTACACAATCTGTTCCAGGAGGCAGTTCGAATGGCGATTTGCACGAATGGCGAATCATTTTTTCACGTAAGATATAATGTAAATTGAATTAATCCGTTCCAGACCCACAGATGATTGCTTATATAAACCTTTGTAATAATATGTTAAGACTAAAATACAGAAAAACTATGAAAACAATAAATATATAGGCCGCTATTATTATGTCTTTCTTTTTCAGTATAGACGATATGGTTGATTTCACGAGTTCCACTTTCAAACTTCGCAACGATTTCTGTTTTTCAATTCAATTGTCGTTCTCACTGCTTTCCTTTTTAGGCTTAGTTGAATCGCAAAGTTTCACGAAGCTTGCGTGGATGATGCGTAGCGTACGGAAGCTAGCACGATACTGAACTGAAGCGACCGCGTGGCGTGGCCAGTACCGAGATCACGCTGTCCGAATCGCGAGAAAGCGTACGAATGGAGAGTTCAATTTTACTTAAAAAAGTTGTACGAATAACGAGTTGTACGAATAGAGAGGCGGACGAATGGCGGGGTTCCACTGCAAAGTGAAAATAAAGTAAAAACCTTTTGGTCAAATAAATTTTTCATACTAATATTTAAAAACAACTGGAATCAACGGTAATTATTTACAATAATAACTGAATATTCACTCTTAGTCAACCTGAATATGAAATCCAAATTCAAGCTAAATTTTCAAGGCTCATTAGAAACAAATTATTTCTTAAACTAGAAATTTCTCAACTTCGCCAATTTAATTTTAATAAAATTGAACATATTTCAGTTAATTACGTGTATTAACTATTATCACAAATGTATTCTGTAAAATTTGACGCCAAGCAACAAAGGCTGGAAATGATAGAATGAGTTTCAGTAACATTTAAAAAACTGAAAAGTTCCCGAGAAAAAAAAAATATTAATCATTTCATGAAATCTGTCCAATTTGCATTCGAGGCAATTATTAAAACACCAGTCATTCAAAAAAAATGTCAACTATATTTGATTCTTCAAAGCTTAATTAACGTTTTAATTATATATTCAGTTAAAGTCCAGTTCAAGTCCTCTAAAATTGTAGATCATTCCAAAATTAAAGTATATGGGTGTGTGTGTGTGTGTGTGTAGGGGTTCCCTGCCCAAACTCCCATACTTGTTTCCAATGTTTATTTGGCTTTTTTCAATCGAATCTATGATAACACCTACGTTAGCATTATTTGGTGAACAATATTAATAAACAACAGTTATTAATTAGAAAAGGTTTTATTATCTTTCTCCCCCCGTTCAAAAAAGATTACCATTTACAGAAATTATTTCTTATAAATTCAGTTTCCTTTTCAAAACAAAATAGTAGTATTATACTAACGATTACAGATGGAATGAAACTTCATAGGAATTACGCTACATGTATCTACGTATAAAATAATTCACCCAAGTTTCCTATTTACCACTTTTTTTTTTTCTAGACTCAGAAGTATTTAATTCCATTCATCAAACTTAAGAACCTATGAAACCATAAGAATCACTATTTACACAATCAGTTTTAATCTATCTTCGAATTATTAGGATAATACGAGTAAAAAAGCAAATGATTTATTTCATTGGGGAGACATCTTGTTTTCATTTTTCATTCAAGTCGTAAAATAAGCCTAGGATTATGTTATCATTAGTTAATTAATGCAGAAAAAAAAAGTACCTTCAGTTCTTTCCAACTTGCCATATTTGTTCTAATGGAATGGTATTTGACCATTTGTCAGTTGGCGTAAACTTCCCTCCATTGAATGGATTGCACAGAGATAAACTATCATTAATTACTTTTCAGAATTCTATAAAAGTGGATGTTTCCTAATTAATACTTCCTTCATTCGTTTTCTCGAAATGAAAATCAGAAGTGAATTCACTAAAGATTGTTCCTTTTTTTCAACTTAACTATCAGAAGAAGTGTAATTACAGCTGTATTTGGATGTATAGGAAACAACTATATTTCATCTCTTCTATTACGCACTTGATTTCTCATTAAGCACCAGCAAAATAATGCTTGACGAAATTCACATTTCGCGCTGAATCACGTTATGTTTTCTCATTGGTTGATATTTTATCTGCGCCACCTTGAGTCCTAAGCTGTAAATTTAGATTTCTTTAGAAACGCTATTACCAAAGAAAAGCTTGCTTTCTCTCTCTCTCTCTTTTAAATATTAAAAACAAAAACAAAATAAATAAATAAATAAAAAGAATGAAACCCAACTGTTTCGTGTCGTCATTACTCAAAGACACAACATCATTATGTATGGAAGATTCCTTTGGTTTACAAACTACACTATTTGCCAAGTGTACATTTCTCTATTGATTTTATGAGATTTTAAAGAACTCTCAGTCAAGTCTCCAGAATAATGGGGGATTGAAAAAGGATTTCTCAATATTTCAATCTTTAATCATAAATATACAAAGTATTTATTTGCAAAGTTAGTCCATTTTAAAAAGATTATTTTTCAAAACTTACAATCTTATAAATTGTTTTAAAACTATTAGTTTGAAATAAATGTTGTGCTTATGCATCGAAAAGTTGTTTCTTTTCGTAATAACCCAACTATTGCTTCATCATTGCTGTCTCTTTAATTTTAACTTTATTGGAGTTCAAACGTTTTTGGGGCGTCCCATTCTTTAATACAAACGTTTCTGAATGAACTCGAAGATCTTAGATCACAGAAAGTAAACTGTTTGGGGTCGTCCATTAATTACGTGAGGTCAAAAGGGGAAGGGGGAGGGGTACGGCAAAATCTCACCAAGGGAGACGTCAACGAAAATCTCACGTCAATTTTTTCATTCAGAGAATATACGTATTATAATAGATTACAACATTTTGTAATATTGACTTTTTGAACTTTTTTCATTTTTTGACTTTTTGAAATCTCACGTGAGGGAGGGGGTGTGTCCAAATTTTTTAAAAAACACCTCACTGAATTAATGGAGGGCCCCTTTCAGGGGAATAACCCGTTAGACCTTGTATTTTACATTGAAAATTATCATCAAACCTAATTAGAGAAAAGGATATCCACTAGGAGTTCACAATTGCCTGCCTGTTTATGTGTTGGATCATAAATCATCCTTTTTCCCAAATCATGCAACGCAGAAAGAAAATAGTAATGGCAGATGTTACAATGTCTTCATTACAAAGGGACTGTTTCGTTTTTTTTCACACAGGAAGACCGAAAAATCTTTGGACAAATAAAAAAAAAAAAAAATATAAAAAAATAAAAGATTATATTTCTTATAGACATCGAACAAACGAAAAAAAAATGAGATAAGATATTCACTGAAGTTAATCGATAATTCCTTTTCTAATTCCTACCGGAGCCACGAGATAAGCACTTGATTGATCTCCTGCTTATGATTAACTTTAAAGTAGATATATTAATAATATTCATAATGTTTTCGTAATCGATCGAGGGAAAAAAAGAGAAGGTTTTCCGAATAGTGGTTGACGAGAGATGCGTTCCTCAATAGGCGGTCGGTTAGTAAAAGCGTAATTGGATCCAAGTCATAAATTCGAAAAGCGAGTTCTAATTTTAAAACAAAAAACTCTCATATCTCAACTAAAAAGGGAAGTAAAGATGGCACTGCCTTTTAACCATAATGCAATGCGAGACTTCGAAGAAAACGAATTATTGAGAAGAAAATCACCACAAGGGAGATCTGACACCAAAAGAATGAATGGAGGAGGCGTTAATATTTACATGGAAATATCCACATAAATTAGAAGAACTTCAATTTTAAATGAATGAATTTTTAATGCAATAGGAAAAATCAAGTTCTTAATCGCAATTTCGAAATAATATACTAGGAATTACAACTCGGAGTTGGTCGAGTTGAAAAAAATAAATCAATCATCAAAACACAAGGTTTCAAATTTGATTCTTCCCGTTCATTTCTTTCATGAAGCGAAGCAAGAGTAACATTCTCAGGGTGTTATGAAGAAAGTTTGCGACATGTTGTACATTAAACCCCTTTTTATCAGCTAAAAATCTGATTACAACTGAGACCTGAAATAACACGCATCATTTCAAACCAACACTGTTTTAAAGCGATAGTTACGAGTGTGGTTATAAAGTGTGCGCAGACTTTCTTAAATTTATTTTCGATTTATCTACGTACGTGAACTTATTTTTCTGATAGCCGAGAGATCATTTTTTTTTCCATGTTCCTAATTTACCTTTGACTCTTCAAAAGATAAATAAATAGAGAATATGTTTTGACAAAGAAATTACTGCTGAACTAAACATTGTAATGTGTATCTGTCAGAAATGGGAGAAAGGTATTTTTGATTTTACTTCAGTTAGAATACAGGCACTTTTGGTTTTCCATCAAATCTCCTAGATCTACATCGATCAATCATATTCGATTTCATTCGGTAAAATGGGAAGTTGTGGAGAGATTGTCCAACAAGGTTAAGAAAACATTGTTTGTAAATTAAAAGTAGATTATTAATTATGTTATTACTCATTGTAATTAAGATTTCTTACCTTAATTTTTGTTAATTCTAAATTAAATTAAATACAGAAAAACGGCACAAAAGTCCATCAAGCCCCTGAATTCAACTGATTTCATAAATTACATTTGATTAAAAAGGGTCGTTCTTAGATGCCCTCATTAACTCTACCAATCACAATGAAGACTGAATAAAAATGAAAGGATACTTTATTACAAAAAAACAAATATATATTCTCCTGAAAACGACCAATATTTCGTTAATCGAACAGATCAACTTTTTCGAGGTCTCAAATGTAAATAAATAAAAAATATACAAAATAAATAAAGAGAAGAGAAAGAAAAGAATCTTACCTCTCTCTAAATAATACAAAAATATAACAATACAATAATCAGACTTCACACTACATCGTGTCATTTGTTACAAAAGAAAATTAACAACTAAAACAAAAGATATTTATTGGGAAAAACAAATCATTGTTGGGAGAATGTGATCATTAATTAAATTTTAAAATTTCATTTAATCTCTTATTTTTCTTTAAAAATTTTCTAAAAAAGCCTATTATCCTCCAAATGAGAGATGGCCGCCCTGTTTTTGTGAGATCTGCGCATGTATGATCGATTAGTCTGGTCAGGCACTTCCGTCTGATTTTATGACAGGACGCCGCCATTACAGTAATCGCTTGTTACTTTGCAAAAGAGCATTGTATTTATAAATAATATATATTTATTTATTTATATAAATACTTATTGTTAGCAACTGGTATTGAAATAACGCTAAACAGTCGAGAGAAGTTTTAATTTGGCGTTATCAACATGTCTTTCTCAGTGAAAACAGACGCCATCGTCCATTGTGACAGGAAAACATAATTGATCAGCTACCGGAAGGGCTGCGCAGTTCAAACTTCCGCCGGTCATCTTTCATTTGGAGGACAATAATGTAATTTCATTAACTCTAAGATACTTGTTTTTATTGAAACATTTACAACAATTTATTGTGCATGATTCTAAAATTTCCCTCATATGTCTATCCGTAGGGGACTATATTGGAATCACAGGTCGGACTCTTAAAGAGAGGCTTAATGAACATATCAAAGCATACGAAAATAACCACATAAATCTATCTGACTGGGCGGAACACTGTTCAAATTTTAATCATAACCCAGATCTTTAGTATATGTAATTTTTGAATCTACGGATAGACATATGAGGGAAATTTTAGAATCATGCACAATAAATTGTTATAAATGTTTCATTTCTATTAAGATTCTGCAAATAAATTTATTTCATTTCTATTAAGATTCTGCAAATAAATTAGGATCGGATTTAAAACTTAAACATAAGCAGAGATATTTCAATAGCCTAAGGAAATTTCAAATCTCATGAATTTACTTTTACATCTTGGAAAATGAAATGCATTTTAAGTAAGAGCCTATTTTCATGTATAAAACATGAGATATACAGTGTATAGTCACAACATGATCCAAAATACACTCCGGGTGGATTTCTAACAATTGATGACATTGCCTGTAAATTCAACAGAAAAAAATAAATATACGAATGGATGAAACGGAATGAAAACCATTGACAACTGAAAAAAATATAAAAATCATCACTGGCTAACTTCAATAACTATCCTTCGAATGACCATTAAAAATGAAATAAACTCTGTAAAAGAATATCTTTTTAATTTGATTTCATTTGTAGTTTTTTTATGTCTATTTTAAATTTGTAACATAGATTTCTTTCCTGAAGTAAATATAAAACGCCAACAATAGAAAAGCAATTACTTCCTTGATCTTTTGATATTATTTTTCATTTGAAATATACAAAAAAAGTAATTCAAATTTTGAGAAACCATCCATTAAAGGAGCAACTGATCAAACTCTCTCTAAAAACATTAACTGTTTGTAATTGCTATGTTTGGCTTCAGTGATCCCATAAGCAATGGAGCAAACTTAAATGGAACTAATCCAACCATCAATAAACAGTCTTTTTATCTTGTATTAACTTCTGCTATTGAAGTTGAATAATCATTAATCTTCTGTGGTATTTGATAACAATGGCAACCAATCTCATCTCTGACTGAAGATATTAAAAGAAACCTAATGAAATCACTTGAGAAGATCGAAGGCCTTCTAATATCCCTGTCATTTTTTTTTATTTACAATTCCCTGCTACTTATAATAAGGGTAGACAGAATAACGATTAATTAACTAGTAAAATTTAAATATAAGTATATGCAGGCTAAGACAATTGTCACGGTCGAATATTTAAATGGTGTACTACAAAGTAATGCAATGCCAAAATCAATTCAAAACTTTATCAAACTCGAGAAGATACATTAAGAAAAAGACAATATGGTAATAATAAGATCCATACTGGTATCGTTGCAGTCCCTCAGTAATCTAGCGTTTCGGTGTATAGACCTTCATTTTCCGAGCATAGTTGATTTGCCGCCGTATGCTTCTGCTCACCCACCGGATTTCGGGAGTGGTCGCCATCAACAGACAGTGGATCTCTCTATGTACATCTGCAACAGAGTTCATCCCGATCCTACGAAGTTTTTCTTTGATTTCTAGAACTATCACTAGTTGTCGCACGTTATCAGGTCAGGACGATTCATCTCTCTCTAAAAACCAGTATGGAGATTGAATGAGTCTTTTTCAAACGGGAGTCCAGTAATGCCCTGGAGCCCATCTTGTTGAAGGACAATGATAATAAGAAGACCAATTCTGTCAAATTCCTATAACTAACAGTGCGACAACATATTGAGGTACAATGCACCAGTCACAGACGTCTTGAAAAAAAAAATGGTCTACTCTTAATTTCACAGGTGACGCCATATCATAACAAGCGGGGAATGTTGTTGAATTTCTCAAGAGTAATGTGTTCTTAACCCAGAAATAAATATTCCGAGAACGGGAGTTTCCATGCATCTATCATTATAACCTTACGACTAGTGGCTAAGGTGGGAAACGCAGTCAATAAGGTTCCACATGTCTCACGAAGCACAGGGAGGCTCTGAATCCAACTGTGCTCTGAAAATGACGGTCAACACATAGAGAAATACCGGCGACTGAGGCCTTCAATGACACCAGTAAGGATGTTATGATTGTCTTTACTTAATGTATCGTCTCATAAAGTTCTTGAATTATTTTCACATTGCATTACTCTGTAGCGCACCATGTAAAAGATCCGATCGTGCCATATGTCCCTCCCCTTTTCTATCAAGTTCGTTAAAATTTTACATATTTTCAGCTGAAATATAAAAGTTGTAGAGATGCTTTGTCTGATTATATGTTTACGCACTCTTTAAAATAACTGATACTGTTTATAGAACGAAATCAAGCAATAGACTGTTTCAGATCAATTTTATATTTAGAAAATTCGCATGTAGCTGAAATGACTAATAGTCCAGTTAGAAGAATTAAGGAAAAACATGGATGATCTAAATATTCTTCAGAGTTATTTTTTTTTATTTTATTGTTTTTTTTATTTCAAGTTTTTCTTCTATTTCTATTTAACATTACTATTCTGTAAATGGTAAGAATTCCTGTTCCTGATTCATTTATCCTCGATCCAATTTTGGTTATGAATATATTTCTTTTCTAGTCTGGAGGTAATGTTAATGTTTTTTTTATGGAGTTTTGATTATGTAAACCCGACTATTTTGCACGAACAAATCATCGTATTTTCCACAAATCATGAGACAAGACGGAGCAGCTGCTTCTTACAATACAGAGAAGAATTTAAAAACTTACAGATAATGTTTCGTCCATAGGTTTTTCACTCTAATACTAGAAATCAAACGAGCGCCTTCTATTTTTCTAAAGCATCTTATCATCACCCATTACAATTTATCATTGGCTACAAATAAATAATTCGCATCTGTAAGAAGTTTCTAAGTTTGCAATCTTTACTTTAGTGTACGTAGAACAAGAATAATAAACGAAGCGAAGTCGAGGGCGGCTGATTAACACTCTTAGCACCAAGAGATTTGCATCGAATAAAAGGGTCAACGAAGGAGATTCTCTTGGAGCGATGACAACCCACTCGCCTTCGTTCTCAACACCAGCCAAAAGCTATCACTTCACGGATCTACGGAAAAGAAACCACATCGCCTAATACATTTCAATCTACGACAAGATAATAATAAAACAGAGTTAGGCAAAAGAACCAATTCAAATGTTTACTTATTTTTAGTTCTTTAATTCAAAGGTTATAATTTAACTACTCACTAATGATAGTAAATATTTTAAACATTGGTTTCACAAACTTAGTTGTTTTTAAGGAATCATGTTTTGAAGGTGAAACGATTGAGCAAAGTAACAACAATTAGGAATTTGTTTCCCTCTAATTAACAAAACTTGAATAAGAAATTAATTAAGAAATAGAGACGAAAATTCATTAAAGCAAAGAAACAAAGAAAGCTATACAATGGCGAAATGATAGTTATTGAGTGCCTTACATACAGTCACTGTGATTGTGTTAATATGAAGTTTAATAACAGCATTATCACTGTTATCAGCAATGCAATAATAACACCTAAATACAGTAGTACAGAAAAACACAAGCTAAGTTTGTATCTACTGCTTTTTACACAGAGAAAAAAAAATCAGAAAAATTAGATATGGGAGAATTCGACTTTTTTTTTTCATTTATTTTTTAATTGTTAGTAAGTTTTTCTTGTTATGTTAACAACGATTTGTTTATCGGAAACAAATTTAAAAATTTATCGGAAATTTAAAATGACTTATTCCTAATCGCATGGTGTATTTTCTTTTTTCTCTTTTAGTTTCGACTAAGTTAGAATCTGTGCTGTTGCTCTGTAACCTGGCAACGGCATCACGTGGTGCCGTTTCCGTGGGATATGAATCCTGCACAGCCATTTTGGGAAGGCACTAAAACTGACACCAGCATCCGCTGGGGACTTGATGGTTTTTTTTTTTGAATGGCAGAAAAAGGGGAAACATAATCAGCTCTTTCATCTCAATTTAATCTAAAACAGGACACCCTAATGGAATTCTAAAAATTCCCAAAATTAAATACATATTCTTAGTGAAACAAAGAAAGTAATATTACAAAATAATTCTTCATTGTTTAAAACGCATTAATCTTCAAAGACCGTATTTCCCAAGACAAGCTAATGAATTAACACGGACGATGAGAATGGAAGAAAAGAAATTTAAAAAATAGGAACGATATTCTAGATTTCTTATTGTTTCTCCATTGTTAAGAATATTTTATAAAATATCCAGAAAAAAACTTCATTACATTTTTCTTGCAGATTTTTCTTGAAATTTAGTGAAATGCTTCCATCTGTTAAATAATATTTGCTAGCATTGTTTTTTATTCATTTGTTTCTTTGACTTCCAAATTCTACAGTATCGTTAAATTCTAATAATATTAAAATTATGCAGTATCAAAATAACAATCTAATGTTAGGCTTAAGCAGAAAAATCACAGCTATATTCTTTTCTACCAATAAATTGACTCAATAAATTGAGTTTATTTCTTTTGTGGGTTTTTTTTTTTTTTATTTTGATAAAAATTATTTAAAACAGTTACAATTGTTTTCGTTTCACTTTCTCATTGAAATAAATTTATTTTCATGTAAAGAAGTCATTCCTATTTAGTTTTACATAAAAAACAAACAAACATAGTTTTACATAAAAAACTAGCATAAAATTTTTTCAATAATATTAACTATTTCATTATTGAATGTTTTTTCCTTGCAGTGAAGTTAAAACTGGAACAACTGAAAAGTCTAAAATTTACGACGGGTCATTGACCTGTGGTGATGTCATTCTAAACTTATGTTGTGATATTTGGCTTAAAAGCGTTTACTCCCGTTACTTCCCGTGTTACTGAAAGACAATAACATGCTGTCTACAATTCATGTTCCTCACTGTATAAGGATCTGATTGCTTTGCTCTAACACTTCAGTATCTACTTACAACCAACTCGGATAAATACAAGTGTGAGAAGGCAATTGGAAATCGGAATTTTTATGTCCTTGAGCCTCTGAACCAACAATTACTTATCCTGAGAAGCTCAAATTTTAATGGTAAGTGACTTAATCCAAAGATCAACAACCCCAGGATGTTAAAAACAAAAACTGTCATCAGATATTTCTATTCCCAACTCGGTAACTTAACAAAAAGTTAGAGAAGAACTTTAATATTTTCAGAAAATGAAAACTTCCTACTGTTTGTATTCAAATACTGTTTGTATTTGAATAGAAAAGTAGTCTTTGTTGTCTTAACGACTTTAAAGATAAAATAAAAGAAAGAAATGATTAGGTTACAAAATTTTAAAGAAAATTGGGTTTAAGTTCTGAACTTGGGCTTTTGATTTTAAAGAAATTAAATCTTACATTATTTACTAAACTTGGGTTAACTTATGTAACGCATGGTTTGATGTCTTAAAAAATGGATTAAATAAAATCATTCCTTTTCATCGTTTAAGATCACGAAATAAAAATAAGAAGAGAACAAAAAACAAATTCCCAGGTGAATTTTAATCGCGTTCTTGTGCTAATTCCTCAAGAAGGACCCATTTGTCAAACATTTGACGAATAAAAGTGACAACGTTTCTTACTTATGCATACTAAGTTTCAAGCAGATTCATCCAAAGAACGATTTGATAAAGCCAATACGTTAAGATAAGAAGAAATTACTTGTTTAGATAAACCAAGCATCATTTTTAATCTATGAGTTAATTTCACAGCAGGAGAAGCATCGGAGTTAAGACGTAGGCTTAGATGAGATATAACTGGTGGCAAATCAATAGGATCTTTTCTTTACTATCATAGAATCAGTTTCTTTTTCGCTAAATGGAAATTTTCAATTTTTTTTTTATTAATACTGTAAGTGTTTAATCTCAGGATTAAAAAAAAATTAAATTATTCCCAAAGTTTAACAAGACGTTTAAAATATAAAGGACCCCGAAGGCGTCAAAAACTTTAACCCATAAGAGACTCATACTGCTTTGCACAAATCCTAGTTTTAGTATCTACGTAAACTGACACACAAACACATATCTCACATTCACTGTTTTCTATAGAAAGCAACAGTTCATTGTTTGACTATCTGCTCAATACAATTGTAGAAAGTTTCCTTTTTTTTAAAAAAAAAAAAAATGAAAGAACTAAATCTCTGTAATTTACTTAAATTTCTAAAATCCCATTAATTTTAATCATGTTAAAAGCGTGTGCAAATTAATGGATTACTAAATAGATTATTATTTCAATAAAACTCCTTTGTTTCGTTTCCAATGCATTTCAATGGGGATTTCTTGACAATAATCCAAACAATTCATTTATAAAAGATCATTTCTTGTCCTTAAATAGGCATATCAAGTTTCAAGAAAATCAATCCAGTGGTTCCAAAGTTAACAGAAGGAAAACTGACTGATCGGAAATTAGAATAAAAACAAATAATCTACAACAATCAAATCTTCACGATGAAAGAGTCTTCGTTTTTTTCTGAATATTAATAAATCTCTTCTCTTCTCTGAGGATTTTTACAAATTATGAATTTTAATTAACATTTACTGCTATAAATTTAATGTTTTTTTTTCTCCTTCAGGCAATAAAATGAGATTGTTTCAATGCAAACAATCGTTTCATTTTATTAATAATGAAATGGAAACAATTTCCTTTTCAATGCAACTTACAATTATTCGTAGAACTAATTGTAATCAGGACATTTCTGTTATCTTTGTTGTCACTTGGGAGAGCATCTGCAGACTCTCCTGAAAACCAGATCACTTCGTTGAGAAACACCTTCCAGTTACATCAATACGTAAAGAGTTCTTCGTCACAAATATTTCTCCCATTGTTTCTAGTTTCAAATCCAAAACAGGTTTTATTTTTATCCATCATTGTAAAAGTCGGTATTATATTTGCGAGCCCCATTCAGTCTCTAAGATAACCAACATTAAATGTTTTCGATTTTTTTTTTTGTAAGTTTATTTTCATTCCAGTTTCCAATCCAATCTGGCTTTAGTGCAGACAAGTTTTTGATCTAGACTGAGTAATTGTTTTAAATTTCAGAAACATCCTTTTAGTAAATTAGATCAAATTCGGTATAAGAAAGTTTATTAGAAAGTTTATTATTCATCATATAATAGCTACAACCTTTAAATTACAGTGGTTTCTTCCAATTGCTTGATTTACTTCGATTGGTTTGTTTGTTTCTTTGATTGCATCCACAGGTCGGTGTGCGATTTTTAATCAAGAATAAATTGTACAAAACAAAAATAGAAATACAAATAAAAGAATGAAGATAACATCCATGTCAACTCCTGAATTTTAAACAAGTTTCTTATGAGCGGCATTTCACAGCCTTCAGTATTCGATGGTAATCGATTGTTAAAGATCTGAAGAATTGTTTGTTTTAACGGAAGACAAACATTATTATTATCATTCTTTGTACAACACTTGTGAATTTCCCTCAACAGCACCCGCAGAGATGTGACCTAATTTCCCTTTACAAGAATCATCTTGAATAAACACGTCAAATTTGAAATTTTACCAAACACCTTTAACTGTTGGCTTAATTTCACGTCCTTTCATATTTGTTTTCGACAAGTTTTATCGCTCACTCGATTCACGATAAATTTCATAAGTAGCCTACGTTCATCTAATTCGTAAACAGGGTTAGACAGACCAATAATATTTCAGATTTGGAATCTCAGTTACGATCTGAAGTTTATTGGAAAAACAAGATAAATTTCTTCTTCCTAAAGACAACATATTCCACATATTTCAACTAGACATCATACTATCTACAAGCGATATTTCGCAAGGGTTCCTCCCTTGCTTCTTCAGGCTACATTTTCAAATTTAAACTAAAACGGTTATTATAAAGGTACATAAACTGTTCAAAAATATTACAGCAGATTTTCAAATTATTTAAGTTTGAAAATGTAGCCTGAAAAAGCAAGGGAAGGAACCCTTGAGAACTATCGCTTATAGATATTATGATGTTTAGCTGAAATAAACATAGATAACTTTCTTTTTCTATACAGCAAGAGGCTACTACGCAGATAGATAACGTTTTCCTAACAGAAGTGATAAAAATCAATGGACTCCTTAGATGTAATTTTTAGCAACTCTCCTGTAATAGAGAAGATCTTAGATTCTGTCTATCTGTCTTCCACAGCCCAAGTTGAGTCCTCGTCTACAGCCAAAAGTGAGTGAACCGTTATTGGAATCTCATGATTTGTAGAGGGGAAGAGAAAACTATGAATCCGGTCTGAGGTCTCAGAGAAAACGATGGAGAATGAAACATGGACGGGGTGTTTTGGTTTTGTTTACACTGTGATATTTGCCTTGATTGAGCAAAATTGAGAATGACATATGTAATGATAAATAATGGGTCGTTAAATATTTAATATTTGTTACAATCCCAGCAAGATATGACTGAAGCAATGACTTTGAAAAAACAAAAAATTTTCTCTACTTTTATTTCTCGTCTTGAACTTTGATTTGAACTTAAAAAAAGTTCAAAAGGAGAAACCCACTTTGAGAATTAAATAGCTCTGTACTATTATTTTTTTTTTTGTAAACTCTATTACTTGAAGTTTTTAAATCCTTGTAGAGTTTACTTGTTAATAGAGCTTAAAATACAGAGTTATTATAATACTGTTTTGATAATGATGTTGTTTATTATTATACTGTTTTTAGTACTGACATTCAAAACCTTTCCCTCATCGTCATTTGACTCTTCCAGTAGCTGGCTAAGAAGCTGATAGGCGAAATCCCCATTTTGAGAGGGAAAAAGCGTGGGATGTGAAAAGAGCAGTCACTCGAACTAATCCTTCGGTTAATATTGGAACAAAGTTTTAGCTGACGCTTCATAGATTCCAGCCAAAGGCTCTTAATTGCAGGCAAAGGCTGTCGCGATCTATTACGGGATATAGACACAACAGAATCCGGGCAATGTCCTCTTGTAATACACACGGCAATGACACACAACAAGAAAAACTAAAACACTCATTAAAGCTTAAGACAATTGACTTTTAAAGAAGAATTTGATTTTAAAGATTCGAATCTGAATAAAGATAAACTAACTTACTATTAAGTTATCAGGGAATTTGATAAACTTTTCTTCGATACTGAGCGTTCAACTAAAAGACTAAGTAAGAATTAATAAACTGTTTAATTTAAGGTCAATGTTCCCAGAATTAATTTGAAAGAATAAAAAGAAAGAGAGAATAAAATTTCTTTCATATTTAAAATCCCTCTTAATACTGTTTACTTTTTTTCCTTACGTGTTATTAACAATCAGAACTTTACTTATTAAATCATGTATTTATTAGAGTATTAGCCGGGTACCGTCGCGTCGCTCCGGAACCCTTGCATATATAGCATTAAAAAAAAACTTTATTTAGCAAATTAATATTGAGATCGAGGAATATACGACTTCCCAGCCCGTTGTAGCCTTCTCCGCTTAACTCTAGTGTATTGCGGGTTGGCAACACACACGTGGGGTTGCGCCATACACATTTTTGCGTGTATCTTGCAAACGCAGAAACGTTTGTGAATGACTGATATATCATTCGATAGAACTTTCAACTACCAACATTTTCTCATCACACTGTTCTCTTCTAACGTTTATACTTTTCGTTTAAATTGAGAATAAGTCAAAATTTGACTCTTTAAAAGGCGCCATCTTGGAAACTAAAAAAAATTTTCGAAAGATTTTTGCAGAATTTTGTTTGTCTTAAAAAGATCTATATTTTATCCATTTGCATGACCAATCTATCTCTTATAGTTTGGTCACAAAATTGGAAAAACGTAAAGTCTTATGACAATGACAGACAGAATAACGCTTTTATAATATATAATAGTATATCTGCTTAAAACAAAAAATATTTTCTGCTTGGAAAGAACACGAAAACAACATATCCGAGAAACTAAAACCGGAAGTTGTTAAGATTTGCGCCAACCTTAATGTAATTAAAATATATCTCCTGAAGAAGACCCGGACCAAAATATCGAGTAAATCTCACCCCGGAGTGGGAAAATCCCTCAAACAAGGATCTTAACAGAAAGATTTTCTGAATAATTTAATTTAATACGCTTATTTTTTTAATTTGTCTCAATTTGATTATTTTAGTTATATTAAACTAAATAAACTCGCGTAGATATTAAGAGGATTAGAAGACAGATCCACTGTTTAAGACGTTCATACAATTCCAATATTTAGGTTATAATGATTTTTTATGGGATTTTTTGCCACCTTCATGCCATTATTTCTTGACAAGGACCCACATGGGAAAAATTACAATAGAAGAATTAGATCACCTTTTGCTATTAACTTTCAAGCAGATCCATACCTAAGATTCCAAAGTAATTAGTTAGAACACACAAAGATTACGGATGCGTTCACTCCTTCTACGAAAAAGGATTTTTTTTTCCTTCCCTCGCCTTTAAATTCTTTTTAGGATTTGCTTCATTTAAATATTTGTATCTTCTTTTTCAGTCAATTTCCAGCCATGCAGTCAGTTTACACAAACAATACAGGGCGGGCATAAAAGAATGGAAGGGTTTCAAAGACGTGTATTTACTGTATTGTTTAACGTATACAGTCATGATCTCTCTCAATTGGAAGTATAACTGTCCAACTTTGATGAGCGTCACTCAGAGTCCCTCAAAGAGTCCCTTTCGTCACCCGGCACACATCCAAGTTGTATCTAATTCCTACCAGACTCGACGAAGCATGTCCTGTGTGATGGCCTCCACAGAATGGATGATCCCTTACTTGATATCACTGATGGATCAGGGCATTGAAGCTACGTACAGTTGTTTTTCACGTACCCCGATAGGAAGAAGTTACAAAGTGTTAGTTCCGGGGATCGTGGTGGCCACCGCAGGAGGTAGTTGTCCGCATCTGTAGCTCCTGTTCTCCTCAATCGTCTTCTTCCAAAGCTCTGGACTGAACGTGCTACAGTTTGGGTGACGCACATCAACCTTGGACAGTTGTACTTCCAATTGAGAGATGGTCATGACTATACGTTAAGCAATACAGAAAATACATCTTTGAAACCCTATCATTTTTTTGGGCACACCCTGTATGGCGATAGCCTTGTTAATGACAATGTAAGTTTTCTCTGAATTGATATGAGAATACAAAGTTTCTAAAATATATCGTTTTCTCTGGTTGCAAAGAATAACAACACCATTCAGGTTTTTTTCTCATTGTTTTTGTTTGGACTTCATAATGTTTTTAGTAAAGCCTCTTTGTCATCTATGGATTTAGTATCCAAACAAAATATTTTTATCATAAATGTATAAATATATAATATTCTTCAATTCCTATTTCGCCGCTTGTGTTGAAATGTTAAATATTAAACCTGTGAAATGTTAAATATTAATACATCAGAATAAAGTTTCCTTTCTATTGTAATAAGTTAAAACTTTTAATAAATTATATAATCTCATTCTCTTTCCTCACTGACACTTCTTTTCCCATCCTTTATTATTAAACATTCAGTCTTTGAAAATCACAAACTTAAATGAATAAGAAAAAACGCAAAATTGACAAAACCTCTTAATTTATTTTAAACAATACAGATGAAAAAGATAAAGTTACCGACAAATAATTTATTCGAAATCTAAGTGTTTTGAATGAATCTTTTGTTAAAGTTTTGAGTTTCATCAACAGTTTACACTTGAGAGTTTAAACAAACACGAAAGCTAATAAAGATAGAACTACTAATAACGCTAAAGAATCTTGAATCATAAACAGAATTTCGTAGTTTTTCTCACAAAAATAAACAAGAATTGAAAAATATTTTACAAATGATGATTCAAAAACAAGAATTTGATCTTGACGTTCCATCTCAGCTCAGATGTAAAAAACAAGACAAAATCTCCGTTTCAACATACCAATGTCTATTTCAAAATCTACAAATGTAACTTGAGTTTTCAAATCAACAAGAGCCTAAAACAAAATTCAACAACCATTTTATTACCAACTACACTGAAATAAAATGTAAAGATTAGATTTAGGGTTTTTTCTAAATTGCATAATAGATGTTAATTTCTTTTTTGAAACGACTTTTATTATAAAAAAAGCAGCGTTATATTTAAGCTGATGATTTTCTTTGAAAGTATCTTGATAGTGAAAACCGAAATGGAATTGTTATTCATTTTCTTGGTTGGTTTCTTTTCATTTTTTTAACCAATCTAGGATTCACCCACAAATACTGAAAGAAGATAAAAATGACAATTTTTATTATTGTTTTGATTAAAACTCTAAAACTCTAAATTATTGTTTTGATCTTCAAGAAAATGTGTTTGAGAATGATACTGAGTCAAAACCATTTTTTCAAGAGCCTTTCGAATTGCTTATAAATTTCACTTTCAAACCACGTTTTCAGTTCTGATAATCTTTTTGATTACGATAAGAGTTCATTACAATCGGATGGCTTCAGTTTATAAGATTTTAAAATAGCTTCAGACTAAGGAGACAACACATGAACTTGGGTCTCATCAAACTATTGGCATCAATCAGGTTCATTCCTCCACCAACAGACAACGCTGGCAAAGGATTTCGAAGGTCGACATAACATTGGCCTATTCTTAGAAGAGTAAGGAGAACGACCTACAAGGAAAAAATATAACACTACTAATGGAATAAGAGATCTTCAAACATCAATATTAGAAACACCGAAGGATTGAACTTTCCTTTACATTATTAGGTAGATGTTACTGAATAGGAAACGCTTCACTTTATTTCATATGGGCTTACAAAATTTGTAATAAAAACCTCAAAACCTTATTGACTTGATTGAATGTCTATCATTTCGCCCCCTTCCCACCAAACGACCAATAACTTCTGTCTCAACCAAAGGTTCTTTCAAATTTATAGACGAAAGAAATAGATTTGTAGACGACTTAAATCATGGAGTGGTAATGAATGAATCCATGGGAAGAAATTTGCGCATGAAAGTCAAAAATATTCCGATAGGAAATAATTGGAAACCAAAACAAAATTCAATGACGGGAACCAATATGCTTTGATTTGATTTAACTGATTAAGATCTCCTTAAATATTAATTGTGGATTTAATCAATTTTTGGTAAAAAAATAAATAAATAAAGTTAGGGTATATTCTGGATGTAAATGATACATTACAGAATGTCGAATGTTTTCATGACTTTTTGTTTTTCCCTCAGTTTCAAAAGAAAGTAGACTATAAGTTCTTTCAGGAACTTTAATGAAAATGTGAAAGGGGAACTTTGATAAGTAGCTTACATTGTTAACAATTTTAAACCTCTCAGATTCAACTGATACAGTTCGTACGAATAGAATTAAGGCAATGGATGGAGAATAGACTTTTCTACTTTTGAATTAAAAAGAGGAATGAGAAAGGAAGGAGCATTTCGACCACATTTTTACCAAAGTATTTTAATTCGTTGAAGTGTTTTGTTGCTCTAAACATTAACATTATCTCGTTGTTGTTTTTTACGAAAATGTAAGAAGAAGGTTTCGAAAATATAACCTGAAGAAGATCGATATTATGATCGAAATATTGTTAACAAAGAAGTTCTCAAAGAAGAACTAATGAAGATTAAACATTATCGGTTTCAAGACCAGGGAATATTAAAATATCATTCTTTTCGGGGCAGTTGTTATTACATCCTACCCCCACCGTCTTAATAATGTTTTTAGTATAATAACACAAAGACATTTCAACCTAGTAATGTTTATTTGTGGACCCCGTAGCCAAATGGGAAGTGTTCGAATGGAGGTTACGGGTTCAATCCTCCACGCAGTGGGGGATTTTTTCATGGGAGATTTCTCCTTCAGACGGGTTCTCTGATTAATGGTTACTGACGTTTTTTTCCCGAGAATGAAAGGCGGGGGACTGGGGTCTTACCTCCCACTATCCTTCAGTGTCTGTAGTAGAAAACTTAATTCTACCGATTTTAATTTAATAAAAATCTGCCTTTCTAAAAAATGACACCAACCTAATCCTTAAGTCTATGCCTTGTGTGTTATCTATAGAGGATATTTACGTAACATTGTATTAGATCGTAGATGAACACAGCCAATACATGTGTTCAACCAAAGAAAAGAAAATGTTAAGCTCATAATTTGTTTGTTATTCTTTTCTTAATTAGGAAATTAAGTAAATAAATTTTACAAAAATGAACCATCAGTTAATTATTAATTATCTTTATAAAATTTCCAGCCTTTTAAACTTATTTTCCAATAAATAAATAAATCCTCCCTCTCTCCTTACATCCCCTTACCTTTTACCACTGCTAATAATTGCCTCCTAACTTATCATAACTTATCTCCAAAGCTAAACTTAGATTCTTATTTAACTTCCTCGTTCTTCTTCTTCTTCTTATGTCGTTCGTTGGTTGGTAAAAAAAAAAATATTTATCACAAACTGTTTTAATAAATATTTCTGGGCTCTTGATAACTTTAAATACAAACTTTGAGAGAAAAAGGTTAAAAACTGACAAAAAAAGCATCCAAATAATATCTATTAGATTCATAATTCTAATTTCAATATTACGAAAGAAATATATCCAACAAAGATATATGGTTTTTTTTTCTTAGATCGTAGTCAAAAAAGATTTTACTAATAGTAAAGTAAAATATGTCATTGCAAGCCCACTTAATAACTGACGCAGACTAAGTATTTACCACCAATCGTTAAGGAATTTGCTTAATAATTTCTTTTTTACGTTTGACGAAGTGAATCTGCTTTTTTTTTAATAACAATATTCAGTAAACTGTAATATCGTAAATAATAATAGACTAGCCGTCGCTTCGCTCTGGAACCCTTGTATACGTAGCGTAAAAAAAAATATTTATTTAGTAAATTAATATAGAGATCGGAAAATATATGAGTTCCCAGCCCGTTGTGGCCTTCTCCGAATAACTCAGATGTATTGCAGGTTGGCGCCACACACTTATATATCGATAAGGAAACTTTAAAGCGAAAATATAAATCCTCTTTATTTCCCATCCCGTGGGAATTTCGAAAAATACGGTCTTATTCCTTGTCTACATCATAAAGGGAACCTCTGTGCAGCATTTCAGCTTTCTAGGTCCAAGGGTTTGGGCTAGGCGTTGATGAATCAGTGAGTAAGTGAGTCAGGACTTTTCTTTTTATATAGGTGTCGGTTACTTATCTCAAAGAGAGATAAGTTAAGATTGGACTTCAAATAGTGCAAATAATGTCAAACTGGAAGCAAAAGAATTTCAAAAAACAGTCAATCTATAAATTACTAAAGAACACTTGTATAAAGAAATGTTTTCCACCCACTTTTGTATCAACAATCACTTCACTTTTTTTAAGTCATTGAAAAAAAAAAAAAGGATTTCAATTCATTCGTTTCATTTGCACTGACTTTTCTTTAAAGTTATTATTCTAACAATAAATTTAACAGAGTTGTTTAAGTGAATACTATATTGTAGGAGAAGCTGATCAGTCCTACTACTTTAATTACTAGTTATTGGTTCTAATTCAGAAATAAACAGCTAAGAATACTAAAGACTATTTGAATAATCTTTTTAAAAAGAACTAAGGAAATCCGTGTCTTTCTCTAAAATGGCTACCGGACTTCTTTCCCGCGGGCGAGCGTCGGACTGATCCCCCACCTCAACATAGTCCCCTTGAAAACGTTCGTAAAGACAGCCTTACCTACGGTCACATAAGGAGATACTTTAACTATTATCGATGTAATAACAATTCATTAAGTTTCGTATCTTAGTTTATAGAGGATCAGAATGTATTCAATTGTTATTATAAAGAAATTGATTTTTAAATCTTCAAATCTTAAAAAGCCTAATAATTTAACGAACTCAATTTTCTAAGTTATTCTGATGTAATTTACGCATTAACAAAATTTCTAATTGGAAAACAAATAATATTTTATTAATTCCTGCCTCGTTACTTTTCATGCCTCGCAAATTGTGAATCACATTTCGATTGGTTGCATTCAGTTTGATTCCATAATAATCTAAGCAGTTCCTTAATAAATTTGATGACAAATAAAAAGATTAAAGGATTACAAGATTAACAGATCTAAAAACCAACTACAGTCATTCCCTTTAATTCATAGAGTAAGTAGAACTTTGAAGACAGATTTTTATATTTTTTATTTTCTTTATCAAAAGAACAAGATAAGCACCGCTCTGTTTTCTGTCAAAAGGTTTAAAAATACTTCTTAATTTTTTTTTAGCGTTCCTGAATGAGTGTTCACAAGGGAAAGCCCTTCCTGTTCATCCAGATGCATCAGGGAAGAAGAATTAGCCAACACCAAGAAACACATGGCTGGCATCAAACAAAAAACAAGTCAACTTTAAACTACTGTAAAGTTTAGTACACGTTAAACCTCCACCAGCCTGATACTAAATAAAATTACTATTTACTATATAATCACTGACTGCTTTTATAAAAGAAGTAAATGGGCTAAAATTATTTTCCTGAAATACCATTTCTGAATTATTAAATTTTAAACGCTCACTGTTTGTTTGATAAGAAAGGAATTATTTTCTTTGGATATCATTTTTCCCCTTTAAGAAAAATGGGCAGTTTTTATACAGAATGGAAGAATTTACTGACGAAAGTCTACTTAAGGAATATATCCGAACGATAGAATATATTTTAATAACAGATTCCACTTAAACTTTTATTCTGGGATGAGGTTCAAAATCAACTGTATTTCACCGTTTTTAGTTGTGATTAGTATTTTAAAGACATGAAAACAACATCTGATTCGTGCAAAAAAAAAAAAATTAGTAAGAAAGCGCAATTTATTTCGAACAGCTTCTGTTGCTCTAAATCAGTTCTTAGTAAAGGAATCTTTTTGATAAAATGTTATCAAAAATTTTATCAAAACCTTTGTTTATGAAATGCTTCTAAAATGATACGATAATGAAAGCAATTCGTAACAAAATAACAAAACAATACACAAAATATAAAATCTCTTTCGTATAAGAAGAAAGAATAAAAAGCTGCTTCCAAACAATCAATAATAAATACATTTTCTTCTCAAATACAGTAAACTCCCGATCTCTTTCCTTTATTAATTTTTAAGCAAATCAAGCAAATTGGAGCTTTAGCTTGAAGATTATCGTAGTATATTAAAAAAAAAAAAAGTTACTAAAAGAACTTGAAGTTTTTCCTTAAAATTTTGTTTTTTACTGTAATTTTCTTTTAAAGTCCTGAAAAACGAAAACCTCCATTTTTTTTCCTACTGAACAAAAATAATAGTTTTTTTTCCTTTTTTTTAAAAAAAGAAAAAAAGAATTAAATCCGCAAATAGTTAGTTACATTATTAGAATCCAGTTAATTTTAATTATTAAACTGTAATGAAATAGACATCAAATAGAAATCCAATGTTCCGGTTTGAACAACAATGCTGTGACACCAGGATAATTTGTTGACAAGAAGGAAAAAAAATTAAAATATAAAAGTTAAAATCTATTGTCCTTAAAAAAGAACGCCAAGTTTCAAAAGATTCCTCCAGCAGTTTAAAAGTCATTGGATGGTAAGAACATATAAGCCAACTAATTTGAGGAGCCTCATTTTCTGGGATAAAAGGTTCAAAAAGGTTCAAAAATCTACTGAAAATCAAAAACACAAATCTTTTTACTTAAGCCGTATCCGATTCTGTCTATTTTATGGGTAAACCCATACCTAGAATTTCAATGGGAAACAGAGGAAGCCATTACGGAATGACCCGAAGAGAAAATGAAGAAGAGGCAGACAAATACAGGAAAAGAAATTAAAACATCCATGCCGTGCCGGGATTCGAACACAAGTTCTAACTAGTGGGAGGCCGCCACCTAGACCACTAGACTATGCCGGAACGGCTACAATCTTTTACTAAATTAAAAAAAAAAAAAAACAATCTTCTGCCAAATGCGAATCCGAGCGGAAGAAGTTCAACACTGATTTACCATTTACTTTTGTTGATATCGTTCGGTATTTAGATGAGTAAAACAACAGTTGAAAAACTCTAAATTATTGTCCTCCGAAATCCTAGGAAGAAGATCAATAAAAAACAATTTGTGTTGTGTGTAACATGTTTTATCGTTATTAATTATTCTGGAAAGATTCGATGTCTCCTTTTAATATAAATAAATTGATGATGAATTATCTCTGTCTGTTACAAATTAAACATTACTAATCATCAGCAACCAATTCATTCAAAAATAGAATTTGGCTTAATGGAAAAAACAATTTCACAAGATTGTCAGGAACCCATCTTAAAATAAATACTCTGATTTATATGATGAACGGTCGTAACAGGCATGATTCTTCAGTAAAAAATATTTACTTCAGAATCGATGTTTACAACCATTTTACTGATGACTGAATTCTACAGCAAACGTGCGTTGTATCCAATAGGAAGAACTTGCTAAGGTCAAATGTTTTAGATTTGACGTATTTTTTGGTATAAGAGACAATGCAGTGGAGCCTTATCCATTATCTAATGTTCAGAGATCATCATCATATTAGTAAAAAGTGCGCTTTCTATTAATAAACCAAACAAGGGGACTGACTATTAATCCGATGACTATTTTCAGAAGAAGTCTTTTCAGTTAACAAAACTGTTGCCAAACATTCTTTGTTATTAATTACATTAATGAATTTTGTCAATCAATACAAATTCCATTAATTTAATAAGTTCTTTTTATTTATTCAAAATACAAAAGAGAAGAATAGCTAGCATAGTTCTGTAGTTCTACTTATTTTCAAAAGATAAAGATAAAAATTATCTCCTTTAAATTCTTCGTAATAGTTTTTTTTTTTTTTGGGGGGGGGGGGGTAGTTTAGTTAAACTCAAAACACAATAAAAAGCCATGATCAAAATATCCAGGCCGGGGATAGTCATTGGACTGTACCCGGGAGCTTCGGGATGTCAGCAACCCGGCGGGTCAACGGGTGGTGGATAGTGGAAATCTTCGTCTCCGCTGGGTCCGAGGACACTGTGTGAGGCGAAGCAGTGCTCTGCACCCCGAACCAGACTCCCCCCCAATCTAAGGTGTTAAGCGGACCGTGCCGATGGATGGATAGCACTGGGGTTATAGTGTCTTTAACGGTGCCTCTGGGAAACCAGGCCGAATCCTGGAGTAAATAAAAAAATGGCCTTCCCTGCGCATGGGGGCTCTCCGCAGGGTGACTGCTTTTCCCCCGTAACAATGGAGGGCTCTGAAGAAGAGACCTCCAAAGATATCCCTAACTAGCTAGCTTCCATGAAACTTCAGAGGAGGGACGGTATATACCGAAACCTCCAGTGAAAAAAATGGAATGGATCAGGTAACTCCTGAACACATTCCATGTTTCAGTTCAGCTTTAGCTAGGAACAGACGGGAGATCGTTTGGTAGGTTTTGCCTCACCATTGAAAACATCTCCACTTTCTATTAAGGTCATTTTATTTTTCTGTAAAATTACAGGACTCTTTATGACCACAGAAACTCAACTTTATGTTGAAGAATAATCATTGATGTTATCAATGTTTTATGAGGGGATACAATGGAGCCAAGACATTGTACTCTTAATAGACATCGACATATACTTGGAATTTCCCAAAGTAATGTATGTAGGAAATGTAGAATGAATCAGGAAACTCCTGAACACATTCTATGCTGCTGTCCAGCTTTAGCTAGGAACAGATGGGAGATCTCTGGCAGGATTCGTTTTTACCACTGATAACATCTCCACGCTGTATATTAAGGTCATCTAGCTATACTGTAAATCCACAGGACTCTTCATGACCACAGAAACTCAACTTTACGTTGAAGAATAATCATTGATTTAAAACAATGTTATATGAGGGTACACAATGGACCCATGCATGAGGTCTGAGTGGTTAACGGCTGTTAGCCGACCCTCTTATATCCTTATCCTTATCCTTATGATCAAAATATGCTTTATTCTTGCCAAGAAAGATTTTTTAAATTAAATAATAATGAAATCATATTTATTTTGGCCAAAAAAAATTTATAATGACTTCATTATTATCTGATTTTGGCTGCAGAACACCTAGCACACATACGGAACAGATTTCCCACAACAGCCAAATATCAAACCAAAGAACAGAATAAAAGGGCTTTACGCGATTTTGATACAAAGTAAATGAGGAGGTGGCGTACAAAAAGCATTTTGTCCAAAAAAAAAAAAAATTGAGTTATAGGTATTTTTGTGTAAAGTTTATTCATTCACACATAGTGAACACATCAAATAATAGTGTCTAGGGTGCTCTTAGAAGGGAAAGGAACATAAACATATGGATGTTATTTTGTAGTTAATTATAAATAAGTTTTTCGCATATACTGAAAATTATGATCTGTGTGACAAAATGCTTTTTGTACACCACCTCCTCAAATACCATAGTTATTTTTAACGTTTGTGTTTTTCAACTTATATTTTCTTCTATTTGTCTTTCTGATTTAAAACAAATAAATAAATAAAAGACATTGTTATAAAGTGATGTAAATGTTCTAAAATAATAAGATTTAGAGATATGTAGAAGTAAATTAGTAGAAGGAGCCTCAGGATTATTAATTATTGTTGAAATTCTGCAGTTGAGAAAAACTGGCGCAAAAAAGTAACTCGTCTTTAGAGTGACAATTTTCTAAAGTTCTTTCTCCCATTAAACAAATTTTTACAACAAATATTTTATTCCATTATCAATTATTGTGTTGAAAGTAGATAATCTTATTTATTTTGGAGAAAAATTTAACCGAATTTTTAGTAAAGAGGATTTTAAAAGACATTTAACTGAAAATGTAACCGAATTTTTAGGGACACGAATCGTCCCTTGGAAACACTTTTCTTATAATATTTTACAATAATAAGATAATGCTAATTATAATAATTCTTTAACTCCCGTTGAAGAATGATAAGACTGTCTCTCATAAAAGAAAAGTTTGTAAATTCAAATTCTAATCTTCTTTCATGAGATATTATAAAACATCTCGTATCTCCACAGACAATGATTAGGTTTTCTAAGGTAATGTTAAGAAACGAGCGATTAGAAAAATTCTTTTCTTAGCTTGATAAGAGGGATTCCTTTGCTTTTGGGGAACAGACATCATCACTGAATAACCGACTGTGTTTACAAGGATACGTCTTTTTTTTCAATCTAAATTCTCGAGATCAAATTGCGATGGTCTAAGTCTCTTATCAATGTCTAACGATACGAAGAAAAGAAATACAAATCTCTTCTCTTGAACAGATACAGTAACTAAATGATCAATATACCTGCTGTATGCTTTACGATACCATGGAAAAATGAAATCAAATTTTCTCCTTTCATAAAAGGTTATCAAGGGCAAAATCTGGTGGATCATCTGAGACTCATAGTTACGTGATCACCGCAGTAGATTCAGTTGAATTGGCAATTCATTTTCTCTATGCAATAATTTATTGAAAGAGGATCAATTCATTAACAACTAGATATTAAGCCAGAGCTTCTCAACCAATGCCGCGACATAGTCACATGCCTTTGAGGTTGTCGCTGATATGCTACGAGAAAGTTCTGAGAATGTAATAAACATTTAACTTCACATCAATTAAATATTCCGTATCGAGAATAAAACTCTAAACGAGAAATAATCTGGGAAACAAAAATATGAGCTACATTCTGTTTAGTTCTAACATGTAAGATTAAGAAAGTATTAAATCCTATTCAAATAGGTTTACAAAATATATTTCAAAGTATCTTTAAATGTTGTATTCATTTGTAAATCGTAGAGTTTTTCCCCAAAGGATCCTTTTATAGCAATGAATAAAAGCAATAGAAAAGTTCTGTTATCTCGGGATTTTAGGAGCAAGACTTGGTGAACTACGGGATTTCTACAAATATAAAAAAAAGTTTGAGAAGCACTGAATTAAGCCATTCAGTACTTTTATATATATATCTGCCAAAAAAGAAAGAAAATAAAAGTACCTTGGTTTCTTGAGTTGTCAACTTTTATTAACTGTAAAGTTGAATTTCTTTCAGAACTGATGATTTCATTTTGTTATTTTCATCAAAAATAAACCACGATTACTTTGAAATATTTGGCAATATTTATTTTAATGTTAGTAAATTGTTTCGTAGTAACTTGAATTGAAATAATTTTATTTTCTAGAAAATGGGCTTCTCTGCACGGTTTCAAAGTCTTACAGAAAAGAATATCAATTGATTGCGTGGCTGCTCCATTGTCTGAGCATAAAAACCAAGGTATTCGGGATTGAAACGAACCCAATACCAAATTTAACGGAGTATCTCATTCCATTTTCAAATTAGAAGATACAAACTCATAAATACATAACAAATTAAATACATTACAAATTATTCATAATTCTCTTTAATTAAAAGAAACAAATTCTTGCAAATGTGGCTCCTAATGCAGTTGTTTTAAAAATAATCGATCACCAATCAATCAGAAATAAATATAAACTTAATACTGTCTTACGTTAAGTTCTAAAAAAAATACCAAAAATGGCCAAAAGAAAAAATTGACATAATTTATCAATTGCTCTTTTAGTAAATAAAGACAAAACAAAACAAAAACCTTTTATCTGTGGTTAAAGATGCTGATATCTAACTTCGATGGCCTAACAATTACTTCGTCATCAGATGAAATAACACTCTTAGATGTTTCTTAAGTGTTTCCTTTATCACTGGAATACAACAGAAGTTTTTGGCCAAAAAAATCCATTTTAATAAAATTAACAATTAGGGAAATTTTTTTTAAAATGTAGAACAGTTGTTAGTGAAAACAACTGTAATAAATTCTGAAAGAACTGAGAACCTACTTGCCGTAATAATTCGTTTTTAGCGAACCCGTAAGGAGGAGCTATTAAGGTTCCCGTATCTATGTGTTTGTGCCACGCCCTCCACAAAATCTTAAGCCACTTCCGGTTTTAGGTCAGCAATCACCGGGTCAGAAAAAAAGTGATAATTGGATAAAAATCTGTCTGTAATGAATGGACTGAATGCTGAGAAGGAATAGACTGATTCAAAACATGGTGGAAAATGGGACTCTAGAAATCACAAATCAATTCCATTCGGGCATCGCCGGAAATTGTACTTGGCTCTTGAATTACAACTGCTGGAATAAATGAGCTAATCAGTAGTAATGTCACTTTTAACAAGGTGAGTGTTTGTACGGGCTCTAATTGTTTTTGTTTACTATAAAACTGAAAATTGACTTATCACTTTTCGAATCGAAATAGTATTCTCTGGAGAGATCGCTCGCTATTCCTTCCTTCTAATATTGAAGAGTAGTTTAATGGTAGATCTTGTAAAAACAGATTTCCTATCTGCCATCATTTTCAGTTACTTAAAGATGAGTAAAGTTTTCAAATACAAAAGAAAGAGTAGTCTGTTATCCATAAATAGGCAGACAAATTTAAAAAATCTAAGCATATTAGGAAGAGACGTACTGATGGCTGCAGTGAATTTTAATTCTTCCATCTCTTTAAATTTTTTAGGAATATGTGTAATTACGCCTTTATTTAGTTAATTTCACATGATTTTAAGATCCTGAAAACAATAAAAAGGGTAACAAGATAATAAAAAAGGATTACTATCATTAGGACCTATTTAAAAAGATATGTGGAAAGAAAATCGATCACTGAATCAACCTTAAGACTGATCGTACAGCGGTTTGCATTTGCTCTCTTTATAAATGTTTATAATTATCCGTCGTCCATCTGGATACAAGATCCTCAGCCTTTCTCCTGTTTGATCAATTACAACAATCATAGATGGATTATTTCAGATTATTTCATTATTTAAGCAAGTTTCAGTTCAAAATAAAGAGCAATTTCGTTTTCCAGGGTCCGTTGTAAGCTGATAAACTTATATAATAAAATAGCTTAATTACATCGTTGTTTATTTATGCAATGTCTGCTATTTTGTTTATACTCATTAATAAATAAAAATATATAAAGCAATGCAATCTCTATGGATGCTAACCAAGGAATATTTTTTGCTTTTCCCAAATGACTGCAAAGATCACGAAACAAACAAAGTAACTCTCCTGCTTTTCTTTGAACTAACGAAGTGTTAAATCGTTGGGTTCTTGACTTGACTTTAACTAAAAACAAACTTTCTTTTCAGCTAATTAAGCTTTCTTTAAACAAAAAACACTTGCCCTTTATCTCAGAAATAAAACAAATAATCTACAATTAATTAAAAACTGTTCACAGGAATATAAAGAAAAATCGAAAAATTCTATCAATAGATTAGAAAATTACACAGCCTTGTACGACTTAAATAAGCTTAACTACAATGTATCACAATGTTTATGAACGATATAAATACAGCTCCACATTTTTTAATTTAATTCCAACAAATTTGTAGAAAGACTGAAAAAAAATCTTATTGTTCTCAAATTACATAAAAACTTTCTGAAAAATCATTAATTTTCAGTAATTCTTTAATATTATGTATTTTAGTATAATGAAGTGAATAATAATCAGGTTGTTTATAATGCTAATTGAAATTCCTCATTTATCTAGATAAAAAATATATATGAAAAAGCAAAGATAAGGACAAACGTTTGATCGAAAGGAAACAATATTTTATAGACAAATAGCAAATCGCTTGAAAGTTCATCCACTTCAAGCTCAGAAATTAGGTTACTTATGAATCACAGGAAAATGTGGCAAAGTGAATCTTCATAAAAACAATACCAAAGGCAATTTATTTGCCAGCAGACATATGGAGCCGCCGTTAGAACTATACTCTTAGTCTAGCAGCACTAGAATGGTCATAATCACAAAAGGCAAGTGAGCAAGTGTTGTGTTGTTCTTTGATGCAATCGAGCTTTTTGCCACAAGAACATTGTAGTTCAGAGAGCAGAATCATATGGTGATTCCAGATTAGTTAAGGCCAGATAGCAATGTCTCTTGAATTGAATGTCCCAAAAAGTGTCTTTTCTAGTCTCGAATTGCAACAGAATTGAAATGCCAGTCGACGCTTACCACAGATCGTCCAAGGTTTACAACTCAGAACAGGACCGTTATTCGTCGCTAACAGTCAGATGACATGTGGAAATACAGCAGGGTTAGGGAGGGCCGTCTACAGGCACATTGATTACAGGAAATTGCTTGATCTCAGTCTGTATATCAGCAAAAGAAATACCATTGACTCTATTCCATAGAAGAATCCGTTCCGATGGTGTATAGAATATTATGCTCCGACAGAAGACCAGTAGTGGCTGAGTTCTGAGTTCCTTCTGCAGTGTGATTGTCCGAGACGTGTCTTCATCTCGGAGTCTACAAGAACCCTCCGACATCATTGGAACGGGATCATTACATCGGAGGTGGTTTCATGGTGTGGGTGGTATCATATATCAAAATGCCATTCTGCAACAATATGTCCTGCTATTCAAGGGTGCAATGTGATCTGACTTCCTGTTTATGGTTAACAATGTACGTCCTTATAGAGCTGTCTTAATGGACAAGTACCTGAAAACAGGATATTCACAGAGGATATTTAGAGTGGCCAGCTCCATTTTCCGATTTAAATCCAACTGAAACTTTTAGAAAACCCTCGAAGATGTGTTGCAGGACGTTGTCCACGTTAGAACATTTCAGAAGCTCAGGACACCATTGGTGCAAGAGTGGGACTCCATTTCACAATAACACCATAACATTCTAAGCTAAGTAAGCTGATGCGACACTGATGAACATCCTACAACCTACTCAACATTTTTTACACCATCGAACATGTTTGATGCAACCTGGGTGTGCAGTGCTATTTAGCTACAGGGACTTTTTTTCTCTATTCTCTTTTCTCACTATTGTTTTTTTCCTAAATTATCGTTTCGTTCGATAGGCTACATATCTAGTACAATTTCGTTACAGTCTTATACTTGGAAGGAAAATTAAGGCTTTATTTTTGAACATATCAATTATCATAACATTTAATTGAAAATTAATTTTCTTAGTTATTGGAGAACAGAGAGGTCTGAAACGAGCAAAGAGTTTGCAAAGAAGAACTTCGTGAACTAGGAAACATTTTCTCATAATTTCTAAAGAACAGAGTTGACAGAAAAATTAATAATACCAGAGGTTAGACGGAGTAATCAAATTTTCCAAATTTTCTTTCTCCCAAAACCATTCGTAGATGTATAATTAAGGATCAAATAAGAAGCAATTCTTCACTTTAGATAAAACGGTATCGTATGTAATTCTACTTTTCTGCCCCTTGTTTTAAAAAAAAAACCCAGAAATCAATGTTCATAAATAAAACAAGACTTTGTGCGACTCAAAAAAAAAATCGTTCCTCTTATTCTACTCAATTTTTATTCAATTGATACCGGGTATTTGGTTAAATAACTGATGAGCTACATATTCAGAAAAATAAGCTGGAGTTTTCTATTTCATTGAACCTCGAATGTTTTCTAGCGAAATAAAATAAAGGATAGGTTTTACAATCTTTTTTTATAATTTTCTAGGAGGTCCTCCAGGTCTGTTCGAACGCCTTTGGATCTCTGCAGAATAGCTTTCATCGAAGTTTATGAAGGAGTTGTCAATGCGCGTTTTAACTGCAAAATGCAAAGTTTTAGTGGATCTATCACTTATTATAAACTGAACACTAAGAAACACCAATAAAACCCAATCTGAACCCAACATTTCAATTTCTTCCATTTTTTTAATCAAAATAGTACTTCCATTAGATAAGCCGCATAACAAATACCTATTTAAAATACACAAATAACAACAATCATTTCTTAAGTTGACATTATTAAATCGATAACTTTTAAAGCTCTCATTCAAGAACTACTAATCATTCTCTCAGAACGCTTTCTCTTAAATAAAAATCAACTAGAGTTTAGAATGTAAGTCGACTTAAGTCTGATAAACATTAAAGGATATTCAGAATTTAAAGATTAAAGCACTCAAGAGCTGAGGAAGTAAAGCTCTTACAAGTGAAGAACGAATTTCTCTCCCAGTATCATTCCCAATACAGGAAAGAAAAGGTTTACAACAACATTCGAAATCGATAGGGATAAGAAAAAAAAATAATGATCACGAAAATAAAAATAAAGTGAAACGTAAATCGTAAATGTTAGAAAATCGAGCTTCATTTTTACATCATTTTTATTACATAAAACAAGATTTACAAATATTCTTAAGATTCGTGTACTGCAAGTATTTGTTTTGTTTTGTTTTACGGAATTTCAAAAAAAAATTGTTTTTTAAAACTACATCCTTAAGAAGTGTTGTCCAAGCTCTAATATGTAACATAAGAAAACATTGTTTCTTACCTTAATCTGATATTCATAGGTGTGTTTCCTGGCAACTTCCAAACTTTTCCATCGACTCATCTTCTCGTTGATTTTATTTTGAGGAAAATATTTTTATTATATTTTATTGCTTTAATGTATTTTTCATACAATCCACAATAGCTTGACTTTAATCTTGGTGTTCCTCCTTTTTAGTAATCCAAACATAATCCATCATCATCTCTTTAATTTTTACAATCCACGTGAATGGTTCTTTATTAAACTCACAGTTCCTCGAAATTCGAGCTCATTTTCGTTCGCTTGACCTTCACCTGATTGGGGAGAAATCGGTCGCCGAGGATGATCAACTGCGGCGGTGCCAATGAGCGATGGGAACCCGCTCCGTCGACTGGGCTTGTCTGTTAGCGGCTGGCGGTGGTTCCCTGGTTCGGGTTGGAATGCCTCTAAACTCGTCTGTCTGATGCCGTCGAAGGCAAACGCAGCATCAGCAGAAAATCCTCGCTGAAGGCATTTGCTTTGTTTCGCGGTTCACTGTCCTTGCGGGCACGTGGGGATTTCTCGGCACGACAAACACAAACTGTTTTTAATTTAAACTCGCATCGCCTGAGTTGGGCCATAAAGGCTTCTTCTCCCCCGTAATATACAGACTACCCCTGTGCCCGAATAAGAGAGCAATGGAACCAATACACCTGAGTCCCCGTAGAGAATCCCTCAACAAACTCCTTCTCTTGCGTCAAACAAATTCTTAAAATTATCCAACAAAGAGGACTTTTCTTCTTATGCCACATTATACGGGTTTTGTCAGAAGTTACTTATGTGCAAAACGGCTATGATGCAACAAACTGGTTCCGCAGACTTCACCAAACCTACTTTTCAAATCGTCATCCTCGATTGATGCACTCGTAATAAATTAATATCTACTGAAAACGCAGAAGTATGAAAAAATAACTCCAGTATTCAGTTTTAGAATAACTACTTTGTTTTTGATTTTACGAGAAGTTCCGGAAGAAAACTTTGGTACTTTATATTACTTTCCGGTTTACGCTTTGTCCATAAGGAGCTGTAGAATCCAAACACTTGACTAGCAGGTAATGGTCGAGTGGACAGTACGACATTCGCCTGCTTTCGGGAAAAACATCTGATATCTATTTCACAGCGTATTATGTAAACCTTTAGAACCAAGGTGAATTCGTCGACTTCTTCCGGGTTTCGAATCGACTCCTTTATTCATTCTTATTATTCCACTTGTAGTAAAGTTATCTACATTTATACTTCTAAAATGGAGAAGTACTTTTCAGAACACATCATCTAGTGATTAACGGTAGAAAATGAACTGAAATAAGTCCAAAATAAATTATACATAGTTTTACTTCCTGTGATATTTGATTCAAATCATGCCTGTTATTCCTGTAAAAATTGCAGTTTCAATAAATTCACTAAAAAAAATCCTTATCAAATAATAATCATTAGAATAAAAGGTTCATTACTCAAAATTATTATTAGCAATTTGATACAATAAGAGAACTCGTTTTAGTAAAGTGAGACTCATCCAATGAGTCCATCTGTTTATTTGTTTCACTTTTCAATCAATGGCTGTAATTTCTTGAAACTTGGTCTGCACATTTAAGAACTGAAGAGGATCTAACTCTGAACTTTTCTATTTTAAAATCTTCTCCAATGGATCCTTGTAAAGAAAAGCATTAGAATCTAAACAATGGATTTCTATCGATGTTTTAAACAATGACATAATCATTTTTGGTAATCCATTAATTTGCGCTTAGTTATGACTTAAATAACCAATGAGGAGAAATTGTATTCGGCAGAGATTATAAATGGAAAAGAAATCTCAGCTTTTCGTATGTTTTAATGACTTAAAACTAAAACAATAAAGAACATTTAAGGAGTAATAATGTAAGGAAAGAAGGCTTACATTCTTCATGAACTTCCTGCAAACGAATTTAAATGATTTTGAAAGAATGTGTAATTTGGTAATTATTTTTACGTGCTTCCATTGGCACGTTTAGATCATCGAGCAAAGCCCAATAGGCCTCTATTACCTTTGCTGTGTTCGGAAATCTTTTGGTTTCACCAATTGTCCCAATCAGACCGAGTTCAAATATTCCGCTATACAAGTTCTCTCTTCCAATAGAGAAATTAGGTCTAACTCTCCTATCGCCTCTGACTGAATGATATCTTAAGAGATTAATTGTTCTCAACAACTTATTCCAAGATCCTATTTTTACCATAATGTTCGTTTTGGGAAAACTTTCAAAAGGAGACAGAAACTGAATAAAGGTTTGCGGAAAGCAGGTCCTTTTTAAAGAAGGTATCCTTTCCTACATTTTATTTGAAGATAGAATATTTTATATCAAAGGAATGCTGAAAAATATTTTATGTCTCTGTCGGAAAACTAAAGAAAAAATGCTAATGATTAGTTGATGTTCTGTTTTTTTATTGCCAGTTATTTTCAATATCTACTGTATTTGAATTTGTTGTATCTTGAAGAAAACTGAGTCTTATGTGAGCCAATAAAATAAGTTAATAAGGTAATGTGAATATCGACATGGTTCTGATCAAGTAATAAATAATCCATCACAAAAAGTTTCCTAAATGGTAGATACTAGGTATCGTGCAAAGATGGAATTTGTGAATAGAGGTTGAGGAAAAGTTACGAATTTCTTCATCAACAGGATTAGAGATTTTCGAAATAATATCGATTTAAGCTTCAGACTTTATCATCTGGTAATAAATTTAAAAACAATTATCAAAAAAAAAGTTAAACTCTACTTTGGGAAACAAAATCAGTTATCAAACGAAACAAGAATCTTAATAATAAGCGAAAACAACATGAATGTAAAACTTATATGTTAAAAATCATTTAGATATTTGAAATAGGCGTTTCCAAATTCCGAATCTGTGTTAGTTTACTAAACCAAATTTGTGAACAAGGGTTCACAGATCCTTGTTCTGAGAGGGGAGATATTTCTCATATCTAGCACAGAAGGCTCTTTGGGACCAGCATAGACCATAATTGGAATCAGCTGACACAGAAACAACTTGGACAGCGAAGTTTCCAGACTCACCAAAAATAACCAATAAAGTTCTATTTCAGCCAAATCTGGCAAAAAAACCACTGCAGAAAGTTCTACAAAATATATGAAATATTTTGATTCCATAAAATTGTTTCGGAGAAAGAAAAAAAATCGGTAATCAGTTGAAATAGCATTAGAATGACTGTTGACATTAAGTTACTATACATTACGATCCATTTTTATTGTTTAATAGGAATCAATATAAATGCAAAAACAATATATTCTATTGCCGAATAGCATCACTAAACTCTATCTTTAAAATCTCTTAATTATGGTATTTAGTTTATTTCCTATTTGTATTGTTTATTATTGCGCAGTAATAATGTGTCAAAATGGAATATATTTTCTTTCTTGAATTTTTTTTTTTTAACTAAGCTAACTTATGAAAGTTTAACTAAGTTTAACTAAGTTCTTTTTTTTTTTTGATGATAATGAACTGCAATGCCAAACGGATTTTTTTTAATTTTGGCAATGTGAGGCACTGCTAATATATGAGGCACTGAACAACTCCAAACGGAACCTTTATAGCACTTGATGTTAATACCTTTCAGATTGTGATGCGCAAAAGTCTAAAAGAAATATTACTATTATTTGACTGACAAATGGAATTTCAAAGTTTCTAGTAATTTCATAATCATCTTCTGTCTTTCTTCTGCCTAATGATAAAAACTGAAATGTGAAATATTTTCCTGGTCTGTTTTTCCAGATTGATAATTGATGATTTTCCTGCATCACTTTTTATTATTTTATTTTTTTTAGATACGACTAAGTAAGAATCTAGATTTATAGGCATTTACAGCTGAACTACGAGGTTTATTTAAAACAACAGTCATTTTGTTCTCAGGAGTGAAGGAGAAGATCAAGAATTCTTAAATTTTATACAGCTCACATTAAGACTGAAATTAAAACAATCATTCATTTCTTTCTATCTTTAGGTCCAACGTGAGATCTCTATTGGAGTGATTTAATGTACTTAAATTGTACAGAGAAAAACAATACTGATCTTTTTTTTTTCCCCTTTCTTCAGTCGAAATTGGCTGCGTTTGTCCATTGCCCAACTGCTCTGATATATTGACCATCATTGCCTCTCTCTCTCTCCTTTTTATAGTAAACCCTGACCTACAGGAACAGTAAAAAATAAAACAGTTGTTTTCCAATGACAGTAAAGAACTTGAATTAGAACTCAAGATCTACGGCTTCATAAATCCTTGAATGATTTATTCTTACTCAGCAAATACAACCCCAAATTTAGCCAAGAAGATAACTGCGTTTTTTAAAATCTTTTGTCATACGGAGAGAAGAGAAAGAATCACGAAGAGAAAAGAAAAATCAAAATACTGCTACTTCATTTGATTTTATAATTTTTAGAATTACGATGTATTTAGATCAGTGTAACTGTTTAAATAAAGCGATTACAGCTGCATGTCTTCTGCGACGAGTCAATATCCAAAGCTTTAACCGTCGCCGTCTTACACTAGGATTTAAAAATACTCCCTTTAAATCTCTCTAACACCCAAAAATCATAAAACAAATCAAGTTAAGTTTATTTTAGGAAAAAATTATAACATTATTGTTTATCTTATTGTCTGATAATGTTTTAAAAATCCAAAATAAATTTTTGTAAAGTTTTAAGTAATTCCGTTAGTTTTTGTTGAATTCGTATTTGAAGTATATTCATAAAATTAAAATCCCACCCAAAACACTTCGTGTAAAATAAGTTGCCAAGACTCACATGTCATAATGCTTTCACTGTTAAAAAGATATGAGATCTCACGTAGAGCCAAGCCCCTAACTCTACGAGGCCTAACTCTACAAGCCCTAACTCTAAAAAACCCTATATCTTGGTCAAAAAGTATGCCTTGGCCGTTTCGTGGCTGTAACACAGACAATCCCATGGAGTTATGTAAAGGATATGGAGTATGCCAAGGCATACTTTTTGACCAAGATAGTAGGGTTTTTAGAGTTAGGCCCCCTTGTAGAGTGAGGGGCTTGGCTCTACATGAGATCTGATAACTTTTTAACAGTGAAAGCGTTATGAGCATCTTGGCAACGTATTTTACATGAAATGTTTTGGGTGAGATGAAATAGTTCCATGAAACGGCCAAGCCATACTTTTTGACCAAGATATAGGGTTTTTAGAGTTAGGGCTTGTAGAGTTAGGCCTCGTAGAGTTAGGGGCTTGGCTCTACATGAGATCTCATATCTTTTTAACAGTGAAAGCATTATGAGCATGTGAGTCTTGGCAACTTATTTTACACGAAGTGTTTTGGGTGAGATTTCATTTCTTTTTGTAGGATGAGATCTGATAACTTTTTAACAGTGAAAGCGTTATGAGCATGCGAGTCTTGGCAACCGCTTATTTTACATGAAATGTTTTGGGTGGGATTTCATTTCTTTTTGTAAGATGAGATCTGATAACTTTTTAACAGTGAAAGCGTTATGAGCAGGTGAGTCTTGGCAACTTATTTTACATGAAATGTTTTGGGTGGGATTATCTATTACAACTAAATTTAGTTTTAAGATTAATTAGAAAATGGATTTTTTTTCAATACCCTACTTTTCTGTTTTTCTATTGGTCAACTTGTATATACAAGCTGTTTGCACTTTTGTAAGAAATCACATTATTACACAGCATTATTTAGGCCGAAGCATTGAGGATACGACGTATTTCAGATCTTAATAAAATCCAAAGTATAAAAGCTAGATAAATGAAACTTAGCGTATTTCATTAGTATGGTAACTGCATCTTATCCTGAAAATTTGAGCTCTCTAGTATTATCCAGGCTGAAGCTATGAGGGTTCGATAATACATAACCAGACCCCCCCCCTTTATGAGGGGTTGGAATGTGAAAGTTACGGATTTCTTAATTTTTTTGTTGTTTGTGTGCTAATCCTAACCTGCATACCAAATTTCA
>JAFIDM010000007.1:31774652-31810103 GCA_023159025.1 Thereuonema tuberculata | reverse complement strand
ATAAATAAATAAATAAATAAATAAATAAATAAATAAATAAATAAATAACAAACCCTCTGATGGGTAAAAGAAAAGCAATTAATTCAAATAAGAATGCCTTTTTGAGTCGAGCTGATACTCTGGGACGGCCGTTTCGAGCTTGTTGGGCTCTCTTCAGCCAGTGCAAGACTCAAAAGGCGGACGAGGGGAAGTATTGTGAATACACAAAATATCTTTTGTGGTAGCCTGAGTGCTGCCCAAGGATTTGGATTCCACATTTTGTTCTTGTTTTTTATTTTCTTGCTTTTAGTTTTTGAGGGGTCACTGTCTCCATGCGTGTATTCTCAATACCTCCCCTCGTACGCCTTTTGAGTCTTGCACTGGCTGATTAGCTCTGGCTGAAGAGAGCCCAACAAGCTCGAAACGGCCGTCCCAGAGAATCAGCTCGACTCAAAAAGGCATTCTTATTTGACTTAACTCACAGGTTTTAACTATAATTAAATTCAACGAAAGTCGTGTCATTGAGCACTAACCTTGTTTTTCGAATAATTAAACACGAATTTGTTTGCCTCACAAAAATTTCAGTTCTTGATTTAAAATTTTAATTCTTCACCTTCAAAAATTTTAAGTAGCATTTTTTTTTCGTTCACCTCGATCTTAGGAAATCCTTAACGTTTCTGATTTAAAAAATGTCACTTTAAATTCCAGTTAGATATTGAAAGATTCCGTTCAATAATAATTTCACCATTTTCTGAAAACGGTTTTGTTTTTTTTCTGGTTCTCAAACATTTACTTTTTAAGACATTTCCAATTTTGCAAAATCTTTTCATTTTTGTTAATTAAAACAATGACTAATGAAGATCAATGGGAAGAATAGAGAGCTCTTATTCAAGGCAATCGACGAATAAAGAAAGAAACAAAAATAAGCCTCAACTGCTCCTAGAACTCTTTGTCTCCCTATCTTACAAACATGGACTACATTTTTCAAAACGAAGTAAATGAGAACCACTTACTTCTACGAATCTCTGATTTCAATATTGGAAATGAAGACAGTGAGTTACAAGACGGCAAAAATAGATGACGTAAAAAATACGATTTTTAAATATACACTGAGTGGCCACTTTATTAGAGACACCATACTAATAACAAGTTGGTCCTCCTCTAGCTCTGATCACAGTTGTAATTCTTCTAGACATAGATTCTACAAGGTGTTGGAACCGTTCCTCAGGAATATTGGCCCATGCAGATAGAAGAGCAGCCCTTAATTGATTCACATTGGATGATGGCGTTTCTAGGCTTGGAATGGATCTTTCCACAAATGCTCGATGGGGTTGAAATCAGGTGACTGATCAGCCGGCCAACGAAGCAAGTGGAAATCAGTCATGCTCACTGAACCAATCAGAGACCAATCGAACACGGTGACAAGATGCATTGTCCTGTTGAAACAATACAGTACAGTACAGAAGTGGCCATCTGCATCGGGGACTACTGTAGCATTAAATGGTTGCACCTGGTCGACCACAATGTTGACGTAGCCCGAGGCATTAAGAGATGTTTTCAGGGGTATAAGGGGACCAAGTGATTCCCAGAGAACATTCCCCACCCGTTTTATTCATATTACCATTATTCTATCGCCACCCGTTTGTTGTCACCTTGGACCCATCCAAGGAATCATGCTGCCTGCGCCGAATTCTCATCCTGCCCATCAGCATGGAGAAGAAACCAAGCTACCTTTCTCGCCTCATCAAGTCCAATTGCGATGTTCCTGCGCCCTTAGCAGGCGCCCTTTCCTGTTTTTCTGTGATAGCAAAGATACCCTTGCTGATCTCCTGCTCTTAAAACCTGCTGTCAAAACCGATCCGTCGTGTTGTGCGTTTTGGTGCACTCGCTTCTACTCAGATGCAATCTGTCGTGTTGTTGTCCTTCTGTTGATTCGTACCAGTCGCCTGTTACCTCTTTATTCACAAGGTTTTTCGTCCAGGCGCTTATTGCTTGAAGTTTTTTTGGCCTAACTGACATTCTCTGAACACCCGCGATACTGTTGCACGAGAAAAGCCGAGGATCGTTAGTTTCCGAACTACTGGAACCAGCTCTTCCTACCTCCACGATCATGCTTCGTTCGAAGTCGCTTTGTCTTATTTGTTCCATGTTCCGGCGAATTGTACTGATACACAGTTCTCTTGATACCAAAATGCTTTTTATTCGCTACTCGTTGCTATTACTTCATCATGCGTCACTACCGGACCCATTCAAGTTAGAGTGAGGGGTGTCTCTTAAGTGGCCACTCTGTGTATTAGACGATTATGTGAGAAATAAAATCCAGTTCATGATATGAATAGATATCGCAGGTCTACTAAAGAAATATTTTGCTACTATAAATTAATTTATAAAAATGCAGCCTTATTTTCTTTCGCTATATTAAAAAAAGAAAAAAAAAACACTTTAAGGATGGCACTGAATTATAAAAGAATAATAAATCTCTTGATATTCTACTAATGAACAAGGTAAGCGTAATTACTGAAATAAAAGTACCAAAAAAAAACAAAACAAAAAAAAAAAACAACAAACAAAACAACGGATCTAACAACCTCTGCTAGAATCTTTTGCCATTCACGAATTAGTGAGTTTCTTTTTATACGACTTCTGGCAGACGACAACAAATACACAAATAAACAAGGCAAATTTGAATTTCGTTACACTTGCAAATGGAATGAAGGATTGCATATGTCAGTGATTGTCGTATGTTCGTCATCACAAGAATTTTTTTAAATGTATTACTATCCGTTATGGATGTGGTATTAATCATTGTTCTGTAAATAGTGTTGGACTATTTTTAATTAATAGTTTGGCATCAAAGTACACAATCAGAAATAAAACGTAAAAATACGTTGTCAGATTTGTTGGTTCACTAGATTAAGAATAAGAAAATGATCAACCGATCAAATGTGAGACATTAACATTTTATATATAATGGTAAAGAAAGGAAATAAAAACCAGCATATTCGAATTGCACCAGAAAAGTAAAAAAACAAAAACAAAAACCGAATCAATTGGTTGTTGATTAGCTTGATAATAAGTTTCCTCCGTTAATGAAATAAAAATCTCCGCTAAATGTCAGGATTTAATTCACAATTTTTTTTTTTTTTCTATTCACTTAAAATTATGTCGATAACTATTCTAACAGGGAATAAAGTCCGAATTTCAGGTTCAGAAAAAAAAAAGACAAACCAAAACAATACTATGCCATGATCTCACAAAAAAATATTTAAATTTTAAAAATTTTATATAGGCCTATCTATATATATATATATATATATAGATCATAAAGCAAAATTCACTTCACAGACAAAGCTCGTTCTCTAGGCACATCTCCTGACTAAATGAATTTAATAAAGTTGCTTTGAATTCTTAATTAAACAAATTCAATTACAAATTATAATACTTTCCACGCCTCCACTTGTATTGAAAAGAATTTTGTGAAACTGCGTCAAAATATAACTCAGAATAGAAATTGTAATGTCCTCACAAAACATATTTCGGAATCTCGTAAGCCTAATGCTTTTTTTTTTTTAAAGATCAAACTACATGATTTTTCTAACGGTAAAGTATCTGATAAATAGCCTCTAATAAACGAGTATTTTCTCAAAAGCTTTAGAAGAACATTATAAAGCAGCCAACTTAATTCTTAATTCTAATAAACATTTTTTATTTGACCATACTTTTTATTTTTTTTATTTTTTTTTTGCAGTACTTATCTTCGTATTCCCTTGTAAATATTTTTACGAAATAGACAAGTTACGAAAAATGTTCCCGAACACAGGAGAGTTAAAATAAAAAAAGCCTAAAATGAAGAAGATTTAAAAAAAAAAAAAAAAAAAAAGGTGTTTGAGAGAAAAAAAGAAAAACCATTGCTTTCAAGGTTCGATTCATTTTCACTTTTCCTCTCACTTGTTAAACTAGGGAATATCATTTTGATGTGAAAGAAACATTATTAGGATTAGGTTCATAATAAAAGAAAAATCATAGAGAGAGATTTTTCAAATTGTATTCGAACTTGCAAACCATTTTGAAAGTGTTGGTAATACATTGTGTAGTTATAAAATAATATAACTATTTTCTACTTAACTTAAAAGTTACAATTGTGAATAACCAAGCCTTAATAAACGAAAGCAATGACTTCATAGAACTCAAGACAGAATTTAGTGGTGGATGAGGGGTAGGAATATTTCTCCCCCGAAGCTTTAATGTGTTTTTTTTTAGTAAACTTATGAAATATGACTCCGTCAATGATCAAAACTTTTCTACTCGGGCACCTTACAAAATAAAATCCTAACTTGACTCTTAACTCTTGTCAATCAGTCTTTCTTTCCCATTAACAATTGATCATTTGAAAAGCGCTACCTACCTGAACTTGAACGTAAGGGCTTTTATACATAATTGCCGACTTTCAACTGAACGCCTCCACAAACGTTGAATGTTTACATCATTTCCACGGGAGGACGAGCAATTGACAGACTTTAGTGGAATGCTAAGATGTTTCAAGTGTTCGTTCTGGGTAGGTTTATCCAGAGCCAACGAGGACTCGACGTACGGCCGCAGCGGTGTTGCTTGAGTGAGTGTGGGTAGGAGGCCACGTGGGACTTTCCAAAACTAAATTTAGTCGCCGCCGCCTCAATCATGCGGGAGGTGGAGCGGGTGGCGGCGAGAACTTGAATCGACCGCGGTTTTTTGGCAAACACTATAGGTGCCGCAACAAGTAAGGCTAAAACAAAAACTAGTATGCATCTCTACAACACTCTAATGATCTACGAACAATGATCTATTTTTAAATGTCATCTATGTCTTCAAAACTGTTTCTAAGTTTTAGTAATGGCGAAGATTTTTTAGATTATTCAAACTCATGAAGTTAACTCATAAAGTTAAACTCATAAAGTTTAAAAAGCAAAAATTTTAATAGCTATTAGAAAAAAATAATCGTCGATCGCAGCAATATTTGAAAACGAAAGGAAATCCCATCAACTAAATACATATATAAAACTCTCTTCTCAACTAAAAGGATATTTAATAAAATAAGTTACTTAAAAAAAATGACCGCAGTTAAATACACTTTACAAAGAGGAATGAGTCCAGGAGTCTGAAGTCTCCAAATTAATGTAAAATAGTAAGAATTGTAGCGTAAAAGTCCAAAGATGATAACAATAAGTTAAAGTTGTCGTAACATTTCTTAACTATTTGAACCCAAAAGAAAGCATCCAGATGCCAAGACTTAATAGTAAATAAAGATTAATCATCAATTTTGAATAAAGACATCTAAGTTTAATAATTAGTACTCTTCATTTAGAGATCCCCCAACTGTTACGCAATTGATCAAATGTATGACAAAGAATAGAAAAAGAAAATTAGGGACTTTCGAAATTCAAAATTTATTAACGAATGATATAGAGTATCTGGAAGACCATGTTTTGCTCGGTAAAATAAAACGAACAATGTAGACAATCACCTGGGTATGTAACTCCCTTTCGGGGAAATGCACAGCTATTAAAATAATTCACAGCTCCGCAGTGAATACACGCGACGTTGAAAGGAAAAGTTTTAAAAATTATTATTTTATTATAGGTAAAAATAATATTACTATTTTATTACACGTAGAAACACACAGAAAACGAATTTATTAAGAATAAAATAAAACGAAATTAAAGTAAGAACACTGTAGATACCTTTAGTCATAGTGACAAGACAAACGGTCACCCACATAGCAGGTTTTTGGTGCCTGGACAAAAACATATACAGTTAACCAAGGACAAACATAAAAAGAGAGGAGAGAAAAAAAAAAAGATGAAAAAAAAAACAAACTAAAATTTTCCAATTCTTTATAGCAACATAATTAAATCAAAAAGATAATAAATTTAAAAAAATATTAATGACTCCTTGTTATTACAAATAAATCAATAAACAAGAAGTTTTCCAGGTTAATCACACGATAAGGTATAATCTGGTCGGCAGGGGCCCACCCCGAACAGCCTCTGGACCGCCAAAGGCCCTCTCCAAAGAGCCGGGTGCAGTTTGGGCCCCACCCTCCCCACTGACCCATCACGTGAGCAGCCCCAAAAAAGGAGAAATAAATAATAATAAAAAAAATAGATAACAAAAAATCCATAAAATTAAAAAAAAAAGTAAAAAAAAAAAAAAGGATAAATGTCCCTATTAAAAAAACGAAAAGGGGAAGGTCTTCACGGCCACTAACGGACGACAGAAATGAGACGTAAAAATGTAGGTCTTCCCCCAAAACTAATACAGGTGTAAAATGTAAAAACAAATGAACATAAAAACAAAAAAGGTAAAAGTGTTAATTATAAAACAATAAGCTAATAATTGCGATAAAAACAGGTTAATAGTTATAATAAAAAAGGAAGAAAAGGTTAGCTGGGCAAGGGAAATCAATAAAACATTAAACAAAAAAAATCTCTTTCAATAAAATCCCAAAACAGTTAAAACTTTAATTATAGCTTAAAAACAGAGATAATAAGATGCAGGAAGAGAACCAATAAACACATTAAGCATTAACAGAAAGGTTCATGTTATGTACAGAACGAATAAAATTGTAATGGTATTTCAGTACCCTTTCATCTAAACAAGGAAAAAGTAGCCCTTTCTTGATTAAAAAAAAATCCTAAATGATTCCCTAAATTGAATACGACGTGGATCCTGACAGCGCCAAAGCACAGGTTCAGGATCATCGTCTTCAATAACCTGGTACTTAGGTCAATCATTTACCCGAAGTCAAGACCTAGCTAAATCGCTTTCTCGCAGCCGAAAACAGTAGATTCGCCTCATCTCATCAAAAACCTTAGGCCCGTTCTCAAGATAAAATTTACAAGAAATGCTCGCTTTATAGTGTTTATGATATAAAACAATGGCAAAAGTAAAAGTTAATTACAATATAGTAGGATTGTATTCGAAGAACTAATAGTAAATGAATAAAATGATAGCCATAATTTCTTCTTTAAATCAATTTTAAATTATGATTACTGTTAATATCAGATAATTCCTTCCATTTATTGTATAACCTCACATCACCAATAATGGCGGCGAGAGGGACCACGAGATACAGCCTAACCAGTCTTCAATTACAATCTCCCAGAATTGTTGTGATATTAAAGTCCTTGCGATATCATCAACGATAAGGACTCGAAAAGTTTCAAATTAAAAAAAAAAAAAAAAATACACAAAGAAGCATGAATGAAAGCTGAAAAAAAAAGCCAATTTCAATTTGAAGAAATAGTTTATTTAAAAATATTTTTATCCAAGAACTCAAAAGATATCTTGATATTAATGCTGAATTTGAAGATTTTTTACATAATTTAAATTATCTTATTAATGAATTTATAAAAAATAATTTTCCAATTCAAGTTTTAAATACATATATTTTACAATTTCAGAAAAAATTTAAATTTCAAATTTATAAAAAATATAAAGTTAAAAATATTCATAATTTTATTTAATCATTTTAATTCTTCAAGATAGGATTTGTTGATTTATAATCATTTAAGTTATCTTATGACAATTCAAAATTAAATCCTTTATTTTAGGAAGTTTTGAGTTCGATCTGATGACTGTCATCTATTTATTCAAATTTAAATTTTTATTTTTTTATATTTCAATTTTTTATTTATTTTTTTATTTTTTTTATTTACTTTATAATATTAAAGCTATATATAAAAAATGTTAAAAAAAGTATATGATATAAAAGAAATTACAAAAAAAGATATAAAAATATAAAACTTAAAAATTTAATTTTGAAAACTTTTAATTTTGAAAGAGCAAGGTCTTAATAATGTTGCGTTTTAGGTACTAAATTGTTTCCAAATTTCGCCGCTGATGAAGTGGAGATAAATAAATTATATCTCCATGGAAACAGTGATTTGTTTTTTGATATTGGCATTTCGAAAGCAGTGATTGTTTTTTTTGATATTGGCATTTTCAAATCACAGACCGCTGTCCGGCTTATTATAGGTTTAGTAATATATGTTAATTTTTATTCTTATATTCTATACTTTCTGAATTCAAAATTGCAAATGATTGATTGAAATATTTGCTTTACGAAACTTGAAGAGCATCGGCTTCAAGTTTGGTATATTAGATTTTTCTGATTTTTAAACAGTTTTCTGAAATTTAAAAACCCAATACAAATTTCAAAAAACTGTTTCTATGAATGCAAAAGTTCGAATAACATTCACGTCATCAGTAGCTATATATATACAGTGAAACCTCCACTAACGGACACTTTCTAAAAAGCGGACACCCACTAATAGCGGACAATTTTGCAATCCCCAGTCCCTTAATATAGACGTTTCCATGTATTGACCTCCGATTAACGGACACTCCCAATAACGGACAACATTCTACAGAAAATGAACGATCTTGTGTTGTTTTTCAAAAGCAATAGAATCAGGCTACAGCTGAAATTTTGAAATTATGGATCACGAACTCCAACGAAAACTCCAAACACATCAAAGTTCGGAAACGGAGACAAGTGCGATCGACTCTGTTGTCTTCGATTAGTTTTGTGCTGCACGAGCAAAAAAACATTTCCATTAGTGGGCCATTATTGCAAGAAAAGGCGTTGGAAGCAAAGGGGACTCTGAAGGCCTTGCAAAGTTAAACGATTTAAATATTCATATTGAGAAACATGTTTTCAATGCAAAAAAGAAATGTCAAACTCTGTTAACTGATTACTTTAGTTAATAAAATTAATTTTCTAATCCGTTGTCTTACTTAAAATAATGACAAAATTAATACTGTAATTTGTTATTATTTTAAGTAAGACTAATGAATTAGCATTCATTTAAAAAGGAAAATAGTAAACAGTTTGCAATTGTTCATATTTTCTCATAGGGCAATGCTAATTGTAGAATTTAAGATTGTACGTAATTTTTCATTAAATGACATGCTATGAGCTAAAAATTGAAAAAAAAGATAGTCCTCCCCAATAGCGGACACCTCCCAATAACGGACGAAACTTCCGGTCCCGTGACTGTCCGCTATTCGGAGGTTTCACTGTATATATATATATATATATGCAAGTATTGAACAATTGTAAAAGTAAAATAATAATAAAAGTAAAAATAAATAACAATAATTATAAGAAAATGAACTTTGAAATATAAAGAATCAAATCAAAAATAAAATGTAACAATAGTTACATTTGTAATAAGTATGTTTTATCAGCCACTTTTTTTAATACTTTCTTCAACTACCACAGGGTAGACAAATCCACTATAGAATAAACTCTAAAATATGCTAACATACAGACAGATATTAATAACAAGACAGCTTATAACAATGCAATACAAAGAAATGAATGCTTTTCTTAAAAAAAAAAATAATCCTCTTTATTATTTTCAAAATTGAAAAATAATCGACATAGTTTCCATTGAAAAGAAAGGATAGAAATAAGAACTATCCTATACAAAAAAAGATGACATTCTTGAAATATTTATATTTGTAAAGATCTTATTTCTATCTTATTTGCTTACTATTCAGTGAATGTTTTCACCTTTTGATTCAATGCAGTTTCTGAAATCCTTTCATTTAATGAGAGTTGTTGCTCTCTTAAAAAAAAAAAAATACGAAAAACAAAATCCAGTCATTTTGTGTCCAGTGAAAGAATGGAAAAGAATAGTAGCGTTTAAGGGAGGACGACTGGACAACAGCCAGGGACCCTAATATTTTAGGAGCCCCCTGAATTATGTAATTAAAAATTAAATTAAAAAGGTAACGAGGAATTCACGTGCCTAAGCATCATTTAAGTCACATTCGAATTTATATATTTGATCGATGCATTTATTTGCTCTAGATGGCAGGTCTACCGTTGCGGCCAGTGTGCCAGTTCCCGGGTTCGAATCCCGGTAGTGGCATGGATGTTTCTTTCTTCTTCTGTTTCTCCTTCTGTCCGTTCCCGTTTCTTTACCCTGGCAGTTAGGGTTAAATGCATCTCCCAACCCGCAGTTGAAAGTCAGCGTGGGAGATTAGACTTTCATCCCCCGAGACAGTGAGCTGTCTGAGGGAGGCCTTTGTCCTGTAGTGGGCTGTTAAAGGCTGTTAGATGGATAGATAGATAGATTTATTTGCAATCACAATTAGTCGCTCATCAGTGCTCTTGATACGTGTGTCAAATACGCCGCTTAAAAATGCAATATTTATTTATTTATTTATTTATTTATTTATTTATTTTTTTGAGTTCTCCAATTTTAGTAATACTTTGTACCAATTACGTATATCTGACCAGAATGTGATTTTTACTAGTCAACGAAGTCAGCTTGATGACTTCAAATGGTCCCGACAAAATTTTCAACCACGGGTCCAGTGGAAAGAATTGTTATTAGGAATCCCTTTCATCAGTTTTCTCGATTGAAGAATAAAGTTATTCAGTCAAAGACTGAAATAAGAAAAACATAAAACACAGCATTTATTATTTGGGTTTCAAATGCAGATACTCCTATGAGATATCTTCTAAGTGTCGTACAACACCCACATAGAACAGAATATAACAAAGCTACAAAAGATTCGTTAAAAAGAAGTACTGACTTCTTGGAATCACTTTCAAAAGCAAGAAATCGTTCGTGTACTTATGTAGTAGAAATGTATCTCCCTTGCATTGGACTTCCCTATAGATATAATTGTAGGAAGACAGATGAGATCTCTTTGGTTTCAGAGCAGAAGAAAAGTTGTCAAGGAAACCATTTAAAGATATACATTTTAGTTTGTCTCTATTTTTGGACAATTGAAACTATCTTTTGATACTTTTGTCTCAATGTTCGGCGCAGGTCGGGAATTTTTGTCGAGTTATTTCTACTCCGGACTTTGTAAAAAGGAAACCGGATTTCTTTCCCGAGGGTAAAGGCGGGCGAGCATTGGACTGTCCACCCAATCTCTTCAAGGAAATGTAGGATAATGGTCAAGGAAATGTAGGAGCTTCATGAATCAACGGAGAATCAACCTTCCCTTTTCCCACTCTCATATAAAGTCGGAAAGAAAGTGAACAATTTCTCCACAGCTTTTTGTCCTAAGCATTTTTTTTTTAAACCACGGAGCCCTTGGGACACTGAGGCTTAAACACGTGGATAGGCACTTGAGCAAGGCAAATATTCTTTCGCAAGTTATTTTTTCAAAGACCTATTTTTATCATCAGAATTTTTTTCTATGACGCATCGTTTCGGAGATACTGGGAAGAGACAGATGGACGTGAGCAATGAAATCGAAACAGGCCTGCGCATGCGAGGTAGAACTTACCAGAATTGTGACATAGTTACATTCTGAGATGGAATGCTACTCGACTACATAAAAATGCAAATGCTTTTGAGAGATTTACTTGAGTACTTTTTAAAATTTAATTTTAAAATAATCAGTATGGCTTATGAAAACAATGGAATAATTTTTTTTAGCATTACATCATTTTTCTTAAAAATGTTTCTGAAAAATATTTTCCATCTATAGCAAGGTGGCGCTACAACAATAGAATAATAGAAACAGTTTTTGAATATTAAAAAAATAATTCTTCATCTCTTAGAATACATTATAAAAAACAAGATATAGTTGGCATAGCATCTTTCGAATACCCGAATGGTAACATCCCATAAAGTAATTAAAAAAAAAAAAGATTGTTAAGTCAGATATATTGACGCTTTTTTTATTTCTATTTCCTTATCGTCTTATGTGGGTTTCAAAATAAATACCATCTTCCTTATAAGCATCTGCGAAAATTAGTTTCAAGAATATAAAAGTTTTTATATTCAGAAACAAAATTTTAAGATATATCCATCCGTCTGTCTGTGATCACGAGACCTCAAAAACTATAGCCTAAATCCTAAAAAGCTACAATTTCAGAAATACCTGTACGTTGTTACAAGAGCGATCGTAATGATGTTGGTAAAAAAAAAGGACCAACAGTTTGGCTTCTGAGCAATCGGTCAAAAACCATCAACTTAAATAAATGATTTAACAAATCTTTTTTTTTAAACTACTTATCTTCGGTTATTCAAAAGTAAGTTGATTGCTATCTAAATCTTGTAAGATTGGGATAAGTGAAATAGAATAAAATATCACAAAGAATTATAAAGTGAAAATTTATAAAAAATTTCAAAATTTTTTTATTAAATTATCTTTTTTATTCATTTGTTTTCTTCTTCAATTTTTTTCTTATTCACTATTCAAAAACTCTTCAAAAAAATCCAACATTGAAAAGCCGTTATCAGAAGTAAATGGAAAAATAATACAAAACAAAACAATTCCATCTTTTTATTTTTTTTTCTCCTATTAGATTTCTGTTCTATTTCTTTCTTTCTTTCTTATTTTTTTTTCTCTTACATTCTTGTGTGCATCCCCTAATAACTTTTGAACTGATGAACCGATCTTTTTGAAACGGGATATACCTAGTTTACGATAAGGGATGATCTTATTTTGTATTTGGAATTGCTCACCTTATGCATCCGTTCGAGAAAGTGATCTCATGAAGGTAATATAAATTTCCACAGAGAAAGTATTAGAAACGAAACCTTGAATTTCTATCGATATTTTAATCCACTGATTAAATGCAGGTGCTTTGAATTAGAATTGGAAAACTTCAATAAGGAGGATTTCATTAATGGAAAATTTGTACTCAAAGTATTCAGCAAATAGTAGAATTTAAAAACAAAAGGAAACTATTCGTTTGAATTATTTTCACCATTTTAAAAATCAAGAAAAATAATTATGTAATAGACTATATATTAATTGGAAAATAGGCCTAATTTGTGAAGCCCTGTCTTTAACCGTGACGTATATTTTTACATTGGTAACACAGGTGACAAGATAAAAATGTAATATATTTACAATTAAAAAACAACTAGTTTTGCTGCGGATATCCTGCAGCCTCTTCAGGCAAAATGTTAAATATATTTATTTATTTGAAGAAAATTGCACTTTTGTAGAAGAATGGAGTTTTTAGGAGCTGGAGAAAAACTGAGTAAATCCCTGATGAAATAAAAAAATTGCTTATATTCAGCAAAAGAACCTCCTCAGGAAAGAAAAAAAAAAACCACCCCTAATACTACTTTCACAAGTGAATGCTGTAATAAAAATACATCCGCTAGATAAAAGGAAAGATTTGGGAAATTTTAAACGTTTGACTTGCATGGCTATTTAAGAAATGGAATAATGTATCTCGTGACTCATATAAAAGAAAAGAGAACAAGGTTTCCAATTCCCCGGTTTCCAATTTCCCTGTCTGAGCGTCTTTGTCATTCTTGAGTCTTAATTTAAAATGACGAACATTTAAAACGAAAACGTCGCTTCTAAATCATCAAAATATTATTAAAAATATCAGCTACATTTCATCTTAAAATAAAACTCGTAAAATAGATTTAGAATCCATCTAGATATAGTACAAAAAAAAAAAAATAATTTGAATTTTTATTCACGAAAAGTACAAAAAAAAATGGCTTTAACAAATAAAAAAAAGCTCTCTACAATTAATAGACACAAATCAACTTTAGATTCCTTAAATTGAATCCCTAATCATTATTATTATATTCAATCACAATAATTGTTCTGTGAATCTTAGGTGAAAACTTTTTAATCGGCTGATATACCTGAATTTGATCCCACAGGGAACTGAGATGTTTGTTACCTTGTTTGTCGCTGGTTTTCTTTAGCGACAATGGTGACTGTGCCTCGGGAGGAAATGGGGGTGTGAGTACTAAACCTAATTTAGCAATATCATTGTCTTACTACTCCATAGCTACTATAGTAACTATCTCGGTTCTAAGGCTTAAAATCAAATAATAAACAATTCCCTACGATTAGGCAGGAGAGGAAGTGAAGGCTCCTGTGATGCAGATCGACAATGCAAAGGAGACCTTCCACTTGGATTCTGCAACGTAGGAAGGCTTAGGATTTTATTTTAAACAGGACAAGTTCAGAGACCATCTCAACAAAACTTTTTTTTTTTTTTTTTAGAAATTTTTATCTTTAATTCTATCGTATTATTGCTGGATTTCCTAATTTATTAATCGCCGGAAAAAAACCACATTTCGTTAGGTTTCGTGATTTTTTGTTTCAATCAGGAATTGTTGTGAATTAACTCCTAGATGTAATAAATTTACTCCCACCTATCATGAGATGAATACTGAAATTTACTTTTTAATAATGAAACTGAAGTTCAATGTAATTTAATGTTATAATTAGAGGAAAATGTGAAAAGAAATTAATTCATCGACTATAAGAGATATTATATTTCTCAAGATCTGTTACAGTCGAAGGTGCAATGTTGAAACGAATTGAACTCAAGAAAAGAAAAGGAAGAACGGGATTACTAACCTTTTCTTGTGGTTTAAAATTGTGTTTTCGTTAATCAAATTTATCTGTTTTTTTTTAGGGAAAACGTATGAGGAAAATAAGCCTTCATGGTCTTTACAATAATAGGTATGAGTGCAACGGAGAGCTTGCGCGGACAACAATGAAGTCGAGATGTTAAGCGCATGCCGTTGGAATCAATTGTTAATGTTTTCTTGGAAGAGAAAAAATTAGTCTTCAAAAGGAGCTTCTCGCGGAAGCGGCAAAATATTTTTTTCTCTGACATGGGAGAAAGAATTTAAAATATATCTATGGCGAAATAGATATATGTGTGAAAGTCAATGCCAGAGAGTGAAATTCCCAGATGAGTTTTAATGGAAAACTCAATTTATTTTTTTTCGATTCCTGAGAAATCGGAAAAAAGAATCTGTGCAACGAAGAAAGAAGAATAAGCCTTATCTACGCACAACGTGAATTGAACTACGACTATTATCGAACAGTTGTTTGTATTTGATGAACATCGATTTATTTTCTCTTAAGGATAAGTTGTAAGTACAAATCATTTACTTATTCTTGAAATTTACGCGTGGGAATATTAAACAGTTGAAGACGACGAAGGATTTTCGTATTGAAGAATCGTTATTCGAAAATGGCGGCGACTCGAATCTACATGACCGATAGGAATTATACGGATTAAGTTAAGGCGAAGAACTTTAAATCTAGTCTAATGATCCAGAGAATTATTTATGCGGGATAAAGAAGTTATTTTCTTTATTTAAGTCTATAAAGTGAATTGTGAATATTTTCGCTTAAGGTGTTAAACCTAATTTAGCATAAGGTGTTAAAATCCAGATAATCGTAGAACAGTACTATCAGGATAATCTATCGCTAAATTGGAATTAAAGGCAGATTAACTTTAATCGAATCATAGATGTTACTGATTTGTTAAGAGAATTTTTTCGTTTAAAATAAAAGATGTTTTGAAGTGAACTTTGAACATTTAAGAGAATCGATATAGAAGACTAACATCGATTGAATAGTGAATTGATTTAATGTTTAAAGTTAACTATTGTGTTACTGCTTAATGTTAATAGAAAGAATCTTAGAAAGATAGCGGAGACTTATTATGTACATTGCCAAAGATAAGTTAATTGCAACCATATACTTTGTCTTTCTTAGATTTCTTGTAGATCCTCCATATGAACTTAAGAAGAGGGAATGAGTTACTATTAATCACATCATCGTATTCTAGGATAGGACTTTTGAGAATCTCGAAGATAGCCTGCAACTATAGTACCTAGAAGATAAATATTCAAGAGAAGTGTTCCGTACAAGTAGATGTTATTGACGGAAGATTTCTTATCTGTAAATTTTATTCTCGAGGAAGAGAATTAATTGTAACCCAACTAGACAACATGTTTCATTAAAAATAGATTTTATGTTTTCTGGAAGTTAACTCTGCGAAACTTTTGTAATCAGTTTTAGCTTACACCAAAACCCGATTACAGTAAACATAAATATATACACATTGAAGAATTGCTACTTAACAGTAGGTTTAAAATAATAATATTATTTCATTTCAGATTAAATTTTATCAACCTTCAAATGTTTCAGTGAATTGTGCTTTTATTAGGGCTGACAAAGGTTCTAGAACGAGCTGTTAACAGGAGTGGGATTTCTCTTATTAAATATTGAATCTAATTGAAGTTTATACACTTCAGGAGATAATCATTTTACTTCATAAAATTTATTCAAATTTCTTTTTTTCTTTGTTTGAAGGTTTTTCAAACCCTTTATAAATGATGAAAAAAATGTAAATCTAAACATTTAAAAGTGATAGAGGAAATATATTTTCAAAATCTTAGTGGCGGAGTGGGAATTTTTTTGCATTTTAGGCTTTTAGACACCAGATCTCGCCCCGTTAGAATTTCCCAACTCAGAAGGAAACCTCTCGAACATGGAAGTAGCTAATTTTAATGAAACTTTATAGGATTAATAGGAAGGTTAACTTATTTGTATTATCAAAATCTTAGCTGCGAAAGAGGAGGTAAAAAATAAAACAAAAAGCGATGGCTGTTCCTTCAGAAAACTTACTCCCTCCGCATTTCCCTATCGTCTGCCTGAATATGTGGCTTCGCGCAAAGATTTTAACTAGTATTTTATGATGTGAATATGTCAAATTAATTACGGATTTATTTCATTAAATAATTCGTAATATTTCTCAAAACTTATATTTCGCCATGATAAATTTTATTTACTTCTAAAGTTTGAATTATAAATAACAAAACAGTAGACAAACAAAAATAAATTACAAATAAAGAAAATATCTATGTGTATCAATAAAATATGAAATTTATTATCAGATTATTGGAAAAAATAAAACTACCAAATAACTTTGAGGAAAAATAAAGCTTTTAGAAAATAAAAATGTCAATCCTCGATTTATTAAGATTCATTTACAACTGAAAATTTAGTTAATTAAATTACCAAAATCAGAAGCAAAATAATAAATAAATAAACCTAATATTAATGTACTGTCAGTTCCAGTCGAGCGACTGCAATATACGATATCCAATGGCCAGTCTCTATCTTTTGGATAAGAATCAAATTTCGGCATCACAACATTAGAAGAGGAAGAAAGACTATGAAGGTAATCAACGTCCTTTGGAAAATATAAATGCAAAGAAATCCAAACTCGTCAGACAATACAACAGAATTACAGCTTCAAATGTTAGACAAGGCTGAGAACTTGAGCTTATTCTACGTAAATACACATAATGCTTCTAACGCTGATTTACGTTTCCTTTCCATACTAATTTAAAGTTAAAACATTTCAATAATATCCTCAAGCTAACGTAGAGACATTTGCAATCACAAGTTCTAACTTCTCGGAAAGAAACTCCGACACGAGTTGGGTTAAATCCTAAAGCCTTGTCTGGAGGAGAAATAACGAAAAGAAAGAATCACAAACCTCCAAATGTTTCTCTGTCCAAATACAGAATAAGGAAATTCATTCTGTTGTTTAAAGCAAATACAAATTATATCAAATTATCAAACAACGAAAGTAATCAATGGGAATTTAAAATTGTTAAATATATTAAGAAACATTATTAACAATAATTACAATTAATTCTTTATTTATCAAAACAATAGTTGTGTGACTCATATTACTGAATACCAGTATATTACAAACAATGTATTCTGTTATTTACAGTACATACGTTGTAAATAGTATATGTTATTGTATATCCTATTAATCAAATACTAAATGCCAGTATCTAATGAGTGCTCTGTTTGCTATCACTGGCTCTTTTTGCTTGAGTTCAAAAGTAATTTCTGACTCCAGATCATTTATTAAGATCACACAACCAGTCCTTTTTTGGATCACTTCGTCTTTGCTGTCCAACCCTCTAATGAGATCCTAATTTCTGTTTCTCAAGATGCTCTCTCTATAAGGCCTGTTCTGGTGTATTTCCATTTGCGAACCTTCACTTCACTAAACAATTTACGTTTTGTTCGTCCTTCTTCAGATACCTTCTCTATTTAGTTAAGATCCTTCTAATTATTATCAAAGGCTGTAATCCTATTTTCATCTTCTTTTGTCAAAGTCCTCCCACCCACAAAGACCCAGTGACCAAATTAAACATCTTTACTTTTCGTTTATTTATTTTTTGTTATGAAGTTTAAAGATTTTTTCTGATTCAAAGATTTAAACAATTAATTTTCAAGGCAAATAAACATCTTTTCAACGTTACCAGTGTCGCGAAAAAAGCTGAGTCACTAAATATTATAATAAATATTAGTTTTCCTATTTTATTTGTAATTGAAAAAAAGATGTTTTATTTTTTTTTTTACATTTCTATTTATTTTTAGATACATAAAAATAAAATGATTGAACTGAAAGGGCAGTCATTCATTCAAGCAGAATGGAAGTCCATTCAACCTAAGAAAACAGAGCAGCTGTAAAGAAAAGGAGCTGATTCTGACTGACTGCCAATTAACTACTCCTTTGTCTTCACTATTCGAAGACAAAAGATTTAGAACTATTTTCTTAATGATTTAGTAAATATTAGACATTTAATGAAAAAAAAAAATTAAGGTGCGTCGTATCCGGTTTAATAGGGCTATTGGGTTTGATGCGCCTTCAGTTAGTCCAACCAATTCCATGGAGTGCACTTTGTTTAATCTTATGTATTAATTTGGAAGTAGTTGTAGTTATCTGTTGCTTCCGAAGGCTTTTAATAGTATTGTATTAACTAGCTGTATAGTATTAACTAGCTTTAATAATTATTAAATTTATTATTAAAGAAACATAAGTGGTGGTCCAGTGGAATAAGCGCTAGACTGAGGATTCAATCTCTACTGTTTCTTCCTCTGACTGACTCATCCCTCTGTAAAATAGGACCGGCTTTATTTCCTGGAATTAAAGTAGGAGGGCATCAGACTGACCATCCGTTATGGTTGGACCTATACTGTCAACGTCCCGAAGGGACCTACGTGGCCTGTAAAGCTATGATAAAAGTTTTCAAATAAAAAAAAATCGTAAAATTCGAAAAAGCGAGTGAAGATATTTTATAAACAATAAGCCAGTAAGGTACAAAAGAAAAACGAAAGATTTCGTCTCTGAGCTATCATCGGTGGGAGTCTGAGACGGCCGTTTCATCCTCTCCATGGACTCGTCAGCTAGACAAACCTCCCGATGAAAGCTCAGATCGCGAAACAAGCTTAGAGATTCCACTCACGCATCCGCCAGTGGGACCCCAACAAAATAAAAGCACAACCAAAAAAATCAAAACAAAAGAAAAAGCTCCAATTGCTGGCCTGCGAATCCGTCAGGCAGAAAGGAAATGGAAAAAAGCAAAGGCTGATGACAAGCCACCTAAATCACAATAAAAATGGAACCTGCCCGTTATGAAATAAACAATAAGCCAGAAAGGCACAAAAGAAAAGCAAAAGATATTTGAAGATATTTTATTTTACCAAATTCGTAATGTAAAAGCTCAAATTGATTACAATGATTAAAGATGGGAATTAAAAACACAGACACTAAATAACTAGCAGACGATATAACTTCCAAAATTTAATTCGTTCTGCAAATAAGTAACAAGCCGTGGTTGATCAGAAGAGGAAAAGTAGCAGACTTCGCGGATGGAAAACCACCATTGCTAAAATATTAGTCATTGCTGTAGAAATATTACCATCAATCGGTTCCTCAACTACAAGAATTTCTGTGCTCAGATCTATTCATAAGCATCAGTTATCTTCAACTACTTTTGAGGATAAATAGAACAAAACCCAGCTACCAAAGGCAGCTTTAGACATCGCGAATAACAAAAAATATTCTGTTTATACAACCCACATTTGTAAGCTTTGAATGAAATTTAACACTTCTACTGCATTGAAATAATTTCAGTTTTTATGAGTCAGCAACGGGTGAATGGTTTCTTTTGCTTTGGTAAACATTGATATTCAAAATTACAATTCCGCATTTTTTTAAAATAAAACTATTGTTCAATAAAGTATTTATTTGTATTTATTTTCTACAAAAGCTTTAAGAAGGTCTGCTTCGTAATTGGATTCCTTTTAATCCTAGCTCACAGATGACGCAAAACTTGCAATAATCTGGTTAGAGATGGAGGCATCTGATTGGATCAAACCTGAAACCTTACATTTTCATAGGAAGACACAGTTACGATATTTTAATCAAAGTTATTTCAGCAAGTGACGGAAAGAAAACAGATTCAAGTGAGTAGTAATCCAACCTTTCTTCTTTCTGAATTTGATCTGAATGATAAAAAAAACCAAAGATCTACCTGTTCTTATGTTCGCTTCGCTCGTCAACCTCCTCCTGTGGTCGTCTTCCTATTTTTTTTTTTTTTTAAATTGAATAGATTTTATTCTTTTTATATTTTACTTTTTTTTATTAAGTATTATGATTCAAGATAATTTTAACTTTTATCATTTGACTGGGATAAGATAAAAGTATTGTAATCACACACAACAAACTCTAGATGGAAATTTTCAAAGGACATGTTAGTAGGCATCTCTATAGACTTAAAAGAAACTGTTTATAGCCTTTTTCCTTCTGGTCATTGTCTGAATAGTCCTAAGTACAACATTTTTAGTTTTTTTAAATAACGGATCGGAAGAGAGACACTAGGGGTTAGAACTGATTGAAAAATAACATTATATGAAACAAACTGTTCTTCTATCATTGCTATCATCTGTCCCGAATTCTACCGATTATTCCTATTTTACCGTAAGTGCCGTTTTACCGTAAGTTTATTATCCCGTATATCATGAAATTTAACAAAGATGAAAAAAAAAGTAACAAATAATATAAATGACGAATTTTTAAATTTTAAATTTGGCATCGTAATGTCAATCTACAGTGATACCTCGGGTTACGAACGACTCAGGTCCCGAACAACAACTTCGAAATTTTTTTGTCTCGAATAACGAACAGTGCCTCGGGTTACGAACGAAGGTGAGAGAGAGAGAGCAAGGTTTAACGTTGGAGACAAACGATTGCGTACAGTACAAACGATATACAGTACCGACATCGCTTAGCGCTAGCCTAGTTTTGCACGCGTGCGCAGCCTCGCTTTCATTAACCTTACTACACGGAAGTAAAAGATTTCTTAGGAGTGGCACTGTGTTCAGTTTATCTCTTTCATTATTTTCCTTGTTAACCCCATCAATTATGAGTTCGAAGAACGGTAGTGGTGTTGCTAGGAAGCAGAAACGTATAAGAGTTTAGGTAAAGAAAGAAATAATTATGAAACATGAAAATGGCGTTTGGGTATGTAATATCGCTAATGAGTACCGGTATAGTATGGCCAAATTAACTATCTCCACCGGTAAAAACGATAGACTAAATCTTTTTTTTTTTACTTTACATTTAATTTATTTGGTTATTTTCTTTCTCTTTATTAATACGTGAAGTACACGTATTCTTTGCGTTTTGTCAGGTAAACGACCGGATGTTAATAAAAAGGAACGATTCTTTAATCTTGAACGGATCGTCTCTATTTCATTGATTTTAATGTTTCGGGTTACGAACGTTTCAGGTTACGAACCGAGTTTGGGAACGAATTAAGTTAGTAACCCGAGGTGCCACTGTATTAAATAAATGAAGTATCAAATTCATTTTTCAGCACAAATTACCGTTACTTAAATTCTAAAACAAAAAAAAAAAAAAGAAAAAACCCTCTAATGCAACATTAAATTACTGAAATTACTGAAAATTTTAAGGAATATAGAGTAATACAGTCAGGTTTTGGGATTTCCTTTACATCTTATTAGAACGGAGTGAGGACAGCTGGGAAAAAAAGAAATAAAAATTTAACCCGTATTTTATATATGACTCTAAAATGTCCGTTATTTTATTGACTGTGAGTGTAATATTGTATCAATCACACTTGTTGCACTATTTAAAAATATCAACATTCTTTTACTATAATTGCAAATATTATTAGAAAACTGGAAAACAAAGATCTATTAGGCAGATGAATGCTTTTACTTAATGTCAGTGGAATGAGGGACTGACTGGTAGGAGTATATACGGTATAACTTCTATAGATAACTGGACAAACTATGTATTATTGTGATGCTATTCTAAAATCACCTTAAAAATTAACCTTCCATTCATTGGATGTGATGAGTTAATATTTTTGAATAACTTATACTATTTTATTGACAGAATCATATGAATTTTATCGCAAAATTTACGTTCGCTTATTAGCATCTAATTTACTGTAACATCTAATTTGGCACAAGGTTCCGAAGTTTCAAAAGAAATAAATAGCCATAGAACTATTGTAAGGCGTTCTCTTTACTAAGGGAAAAGAAATCGTTTAGGAAAATAAAATATTATATTCTGTCAGACAGTTTTGGCTTTGAATTAAAATAGCCAAACGTTAACTAAAATCTAATCAGACATTCTCATATTGTAAACATACTCTAAATAAATCATTCTTAGCTGAGCTACAAATGTTCCTACTTTTGAGGCCTTCAAAAAATTAGACTTTAAAATAGTTTAGTATCACTAAAATGGAATGAAATAAGGCTAAAGTAAAGGAGCTCTTAAAATGAGCCGATAAATTCCAAAATTCAATTGGATCTACATGTTAACACTCAATTCTTAAATGTGAAATTTGATGTAAATCTGTTAATAACTTTTCGAGTTATCGCGCCCAAAAGATTCTCAATCCCCAGCTTCTACACACGAAATACAAGCATTAGAAAGGAAAAAGTAACAGCTATTCTATTATTTCGTCTTCAGTCTCGGATACACAGGTAGCAATGCACGTTTTTGGTATTTCCTATATAAGGTCTTTCCCTTCTTTGCCTTGACTACATTTTCAATAACTTCGCTTATTCCTCAGTAAGTGAAAACAGATCGGATCCATCGGCAGAAGGATTGAATTGATTGATTCTTTTGTCTTTACGTCCAACATATCTTTAGCATGTAAATGTCTTCAGTGAGGAATATCCAAGAACTAACAAAGTTATGATAAGAAATCATTAGAGGATCAGTCATTGACTTCCTCTTACTGCTATTCCATCATTTACCATCATAATTTCTCTGATTATTAAACTACTCTGATTTATTAAACATTTTACAGAGATTGTTTTGTCTTATGGATCATTCTGAGAATTTAATACAATTCCAAACTTTTCTAATTAAAATACATAATTTTAAAAACCAATTTGAAAAAAAAAAATATTCGGTGAATTAATTCATTGTTACTTAAATAAAAGTTTAAGTATCCTAGTCTTTTATTCAGATTAGTCTGTTAAGAAAAATTTTTTTCAGATTTTTTGTTAGCTATTAGATTTAGTAATTATATAAACTATATACAGTAGAGCCCCGATTATCCGCGGAATTGGGGGGCAAAGGTACCGCGGATAGTAAAAATCGCGGATAACCCGAAAAAAGACTAAAAATGAGATGTAAACACGAAAAAACTATTTCACCATAAAAACTACGTTTTTATTATACAAAAAACATAATATGCAAAACTTTTAAAATATGTCCAGTACAGCAGAAACCTTTCTGTAGAGCAGAGGCTGCCACTCATCCACAAATTTCGAGAAGGCCTATAGGATTACGATGCACAATAAACCTGTCAGTAATTTTCGACCTTCGCACTGTAGGGCCTATTGTACTTTCCCTGTTGTTGGCTTGGATTAAAATTGGTTTTTTTTTTTTTTGAGGTTCGTAATTAAAAAAATTTTTGAGCGGCACTCGCGGATAATCGGGGCTCTACTGTATTTATTTTAGCTTTGGTGAACTTTTTATTTCAAAGACTATTTATAATTGTATTTCATGAGTTATTCATTATTTTACATCTGTATCTTTTATAAGCTACTTATTATTTAATGTCATTAGTAATTTATAATTTTAGTTATATTATTTTTAATATAATGATATAATTTTAGTTTTATGATCTTTTTTTTTTTATTACTATAGTTGTTATTTTCATCAGGTACCTATTTGCGTTAGCAGACATTAATGATTTCAGCTTCATGAACTATTAAATTATTTTAGAGATTATTTTTATATAAGTTTCTGTTTCAGGAGCTGTTTTATTATTTTAGTTTAATGAGTTACTTATGATTAATAAGCATTAATAAGTTTTTTATCATTTTAAGTTTCGTGATCCATTTATTTACTTTCATGAGCTATTTATTATTTCAATTTCACGGTTTAATTATTATTTTTGTTTCTGTTTATTTAGATTCCTGAGTTTTGTAATATTTTAATGTTAGATCTTATTACTTCAGTACTGTGAAGAGTTTTTGATTATTTAGCATTTTAGAGTTTTCATAACTTTAATTCCGTAAATTTTAAGCTGTTTCTTTCATCTACTTTTTTTTTAATAAGATAGTTATCGATTGTCATACAGATAAGATTCCATTACTACTATTCGAGAAAAATCAACATGGGTTAACATAGAAAAGATAAATTCTTTTACTACAGAGCATTTTCTAACAAATAAAAATCATACAAGCAGTTGTCATATTATGAAAGTATTAACTGAAAATTGAAACAGGATTTCTGAATAAAGAACACTAAGAAAATGTATAAACGAATTCAATATTTATATAACTATCAATATAATTCAAGTAAATAATAAATGAATAATTATTTAAGAACTTTTTTACAAATATTTTAACCAAATATAGTTAAAGTATATTTGGTTAAGTCAGTAAATGTAACATTATGCCTTTTTTTTTTCATTCTGTTAGATTAGATTGCTTATAGGAAAATTTAACTTCTTTGAGGTCGTACAAATTATATATTTAAATGGAAGACAATCATGTGTACAGAAGACATGTTAAGGAGATAAAAGAACAAGGTTTTTTTTGGAAGTATTAAGTTATTATATGCTGAAGAAATAGTTTGCGTGAATTGACTTTTATTAATTTTTTTTCACACATATTTATCATTTTAAATAAATAATTCTACTCTTGTCCTATAGAATCATCGGGACAGAGAGTGGTTTTAATTATTAAAAAAAATTATTATTAAGTTTTTTAAAAATTTTACATTTTTGTTTTTCTATATTTTGTAAAGTATTTTTAGCTTCACTGAAGCCAAATTATCTCCTTATACAATTGCATACAACAGAGTTATAACAATTTAATTTTGTAAGAACTAAACAAAATAAATTGTTTTATGAAACTTCATTTGTTCTATCCTTAACATGTTATTCATAAGAATGAATTAAAGAAATAAGTGTTATCTTAAGAAATTAACCATTTTAATGTACTGCCGTTTAGTTTCCTATGTAATTTCAATCCCTGAATTAATTACACTGAAATTTAAATAACATATTTTGAAAATTCTTTTTATTTCTTCTCTAGGACTGACCTAAGACAAGAAGTGCAAATAAAAATAATAACGATTGACTGAAGAAACTCAATACAACGGAATCAGAACATTTCTTAAAAGATGCTGAAAGTGTCATTAAAAACAGTTTGACCAACAATGAAGTGAAACTTATTTTGAGAAGAACCCTAAGAAGCAAACTGTTGGATAACTTCATGTGGACTCACCCACTCCAATTAATCTGTATAGATCATGGAAGAATTGTGTAATGCAGAAAAAGAATCCTGCACCATGGACTCCGTTCATTTGCTAGCCGTAGCTGAACAAAGAAAGGTTTCCCAGCCACGACTGAGTGAAAGGACACCATTCCATAAAAGAAACAATAGCTGTCCCAATCCTTTAATCGGAGATGCTCTTCCAGAAAGTCCAGGAAGGCTAAGAAGATTCAGTATTCTTAAAGGAAGGAATATTGTAGATGATTCGAGGAGACAATCGGGTGATGCTCCCAATCCCCATGAAAACATGGCTACAGCCCTGGCTGCCATAACTGTTCAGGTAAGAAAAAAGATTATCCTTTTACAAAACATTCACTTGGAACTGTCAAACGATTGACTATGAGAGAATAACTTTAACTAATGCTTATAATATTAGCATGATTTACAGGTATTTTTTTTTTACTGAATGAATAATGTATACTGAACCAAAACAATATTTTACGAATCTTCCAAGTGAAGATAAGAGTTATTAATATAAATATTGAAACAAAAGTGTAATTACTAAATAGTGCCCAGGTAGTAACGATCGAATTACCTGTCTTCCTCATGTATAAGCTCACACTTATGCAATCTAACGTTAAGTATTACTTCACGGTATTTAATCAGGGTATCAATACATATTCCAATGAGTTACCATCAGTCTTCTGTCTTACATATCGGTATCTAAGCAGAAGGCATATTTCGTTGTAGATGATCAAATGCTTGTTTTATAGCAAATCAGTGTTTATGAAATTTTGAATGAATCTGTTGAATCGTGGTGGCATGAAAAGAACGATTTCTGCTGCAGAATGTCTAAGGATACAAAAGATCGATCATTTCTTATGAAAAGATTCTCACGGTAAAGTATAAGTAAAATGTCTTTTCTTTTTTGTTAACAAAATCCTGTAGAAAATAGCTAACAACTTTTAAGTTTTGCAATTATGTTTATATATCTTATGTGTATGTGAGAGAGATTTTTCAGAACAAGAGACAACTGAATAAGTAAAGGATTTATCTAATATGGTCTCTCTATGCTCCTGATAATAATATTAGAGATGTCCGTATTCAACATCTTGTGCCTTCTTCAGGAGAGAAAACACATCATCAATATATCTTATTGAAATGAACATAACAGCAATCGAGCATATTAATGTCATATTTTCAAACTCTACTTCAAAGTGATCGTGTCAAAGGTTATTGTTCGAAATGACATTCTAAGGGAAAAAGCATTTCTTCAGGCTACTATTACAAGTTACCACCATTCTTGGTCTTAAAGTCAATCGACTTTTTTTTAATTGCTTTTAACTTCAGGAGAATCTTTATAAATGATTTCTAATTTATATCATTGAGATAGATTTTAATAAAACAATAAAAAGGAATTAATCTATTGCTTTTATAATAAGCAATGAACGAAGTTAAAACGTAATCCGATTCTAAAAAATATAATAATGAAATTAACAATAACATTTCAAAATACCGCTTCAGTTACTATCACTGCTATTCAGCAATTATAATTATTATACTTTTAGAAGATTAAACTTTCATAAAGCTTTTTATGCAGTTGGAAATTAACTTAATATTATTATGAATAGGCTAGTTAATACAAATTTTCCTTACATAGAAAGTAACACACGAACATCTTTTGCTATCTTCCCCTTCATTGAGGCAGAGAATTAGTATCCTTGGTATTTTTTTTCTTTCTCTAAAGACATTTAAATTATATCTCCTGTAACTCTACCCTCTGTCAAATAGATGCTACTGGGTCTCCTCTCCCCCAGGTGGATGAAGCATTCGAAATAGCTCTACGAACAACTCTTACTGCCAATAGGCTGTAGGGACTGCTACTTCTTGTGTCAATCATCCCTCATTTGAGGACAACCATGATGCTCTAAGCTGTATCTACTTAGAACAAATGGTAAAGGGTTTGAATTATGGCTCAGAGCTAATCTATCACTGACTAATCTAATCAAAATGTGGTACCTTCTTTAATGTTTTTCTTAAAAATATTTGTATTTAAGAAATATTAAAAGGGAAATTCATTGCAGTCTCTAGGTCCGTTATTACGGTTGAAATCTGCTTTTAAATGCAGAACTTCAAAACTCTTCGTTCTCCAACATACCCAAAGTAATGATCCCACATCACTCCCACCAAAGACTTTCACCTTGGACAGGTGCCATTTGGCGGCATTCTGTAGTTGAACCCTTTGCGCTTCAACAAATTTAAAAATAATTATTTAGAAGGCGTGTTGCCACAGCAATCGCAGATCAGCATTCTTGGCGGCTATGGGTTGAGGCACCAAAAATCAGCATCTCCTTTTAAAAGATTCAGTAATCTATTACTCAAAGAAGAATTCATAAAGATACATGTTAAATCTCTAATAACATCCTTTTTATAAATGTTGAGTCTTCCAGTAATCTTCACGGACTATTTGATTCCGTTTTCTTTTATTTTAAAAAGTTCAGAACATACAAACATAATTGTAAACATCCATTGGCAACTTCTACCTATTTGCCATTATTAAGTTGATCAGATTAGCAACTGGTTTTGCACAGTTTGATGAAACTTCTTTCTCTGTTAGAAGAGTGAAATTAAATCAAATCCATTATCGGTTCTTGGCATTCACTGATCTTTGAAGTGACTTCGGAAACTGTAAAATTATCTTCCACTTATTAAAGTTTATCTACAATGTAAACTGCTAACTTTTATTACATCAGATAAGATTCCAGAGCGTCTGAAAGAACGCCTTCATATACATATTCCTTCATATTCCAGTAAATTTTCTAAAGCATTTATGGAAGATTTTTTCATTTTAAAATAAATATTTCGGCAAAGAATTACGAGGGTTGTTCAATAAGTAATGCAACACATTTTTTTTTCTCAAATTAGATTTGTTTTATTAGAGTTTTAAATACATCACCTTGTTCCTCGATTCTTTAGCTATAAAAAAACTATTTTTCAATATAACCTCCGTTCAAGTCTATGGCCTTACGCCACGCGATGACAGACCTTGTATGCCTTGACGCTACCACTCTACTGGTCTGTGCCTCAGTCAACTTCTTACTGTGTCGAGAACTTCCTTGATCTTTGTCAAGTCGCTAACCGCAGATTTCATCCTTTAGAGATCTAAATATGTAGAATTTCCGAAGGTGCGACATCAGGGGTGTAGGGTAAATGGGGGAAAACAGTACAGTGAAGTTTTGTGATCTCCTTGAGGGTATATAGACTTGAATGTGATTTGTCGTTGTCGTGGAAAAGGAGAAGTTTGTTCACATCTTTGTGGTCACGAACACGCTGGAATCGTTTCCTCAGTTTCTTAAGATTCTTCACATAGGCTTCTGAGTTCATCGTTGAAGGAGTCACAGCTGTGTGCTGCCGGCCAGAGCGCGAGAGATCAGAAAGCTCCCTTTTCCTTCTTCCGACGACGACTCGCCCAACGACTCACAGTGCTTTTATCAACTGCCTGGTCTCTATAGACATTCTGCGCTTGTGAATATTTGTCACGGTCTCCTGTTCCAAAAGAAATTCAATAACTGCTCTTTGTTTGGAATGCATCTCATTCACAGACGCCATCTTGAACGCTACCTACAATGCTGCCGCACAGCGGAGAATGATAAAACAATTTGAGAAAGTGCGGGAATGTTTGAAGATACTGAACAGAAAATTTCGTTTTTTCATCAAATGTTAGCCCAGAAAAAAAAAAAAAAAATGTGTTGCGTTACTTATTGAACGACCATCGTATTTCAGTTGTAAACCATTAGGGTGTTCATCAATTACTAAAGAGAAAAAAAATCCTTTGATTGTTACTTTCATATCTCGAGTTTTATCAAGCACAGGCTCTGCAAAACCCACTACATAAATAGTTGAGAACAAAAAATACAAAGGTTATTTTTTTTTAATGATTTTTGAGTATATTGTACAGATTAACAGTGCTGTCGTTTATAAAAACAAAAACAACAAAAAAAAAACATAGTGTTTTTAAGTGTAGATTGTTTCTGTATCTGTCTGATCAATTCAAATATTCTTTTAATACTTTCTTGTAGGAACGTATGGATCTAGATGATCTTCTCCCACATGTTGGCGAGTTCGGTCGTTATCAGAAATTCTTCTTCTGGTTCATTTGCCTGCCAGCCTGCATTCCCTGTGGCTTCCACAGTTTCAATCAACTGTTCATGGCTGCAGATGTTGATCACTGGTGTTTGGTGCCGGAGCTGGAAGCCCTCACCAATCTGACTGATGAAGAAAGAAGATCTATATCAATACCTTTGGAGGATGATCAACGCTACAGTCGGTGCAGCATGTTCGATTTTAATTACACGGCGATGGTGTACGACAGTGGCGGCCAATGGAACGAAATGACAGAGTGGAGCAATCAAAGCATAATCAACACAGTGGCTTGTCGTCATGGCTGGAAGTATAACATGTCCGTGTACGCCTCCACGGTGGTTGCCGATGTACGTAAAAGTGAAGACAAAATATAACTTGCATCTTCCAGGTGTGTTTAATGGGGAAGTAAAAGCAAACTGCGTCATATTGGCAATCATATTAAATTAATACAATTAAAAAAAATCAAATAAAACTACATCTTGTGATTTCTATTGGGTCATTTCATAATTATTGGCCGATTCCAACAAGAGTAACTTACAGAGCCAGTTAAAAAAAACGTATCATGGTAGGAACTACCAAACGCCTCTAGAAAGCGAATGGGTTCAGTCCACGTGTTAAAAAAATATTTCAGTCAGATCAAATCAGTTTGTGACGTCATGGAGCAAGTGAGGTTGGTGATTTTGTAGGAATTCAAACTTGGACGTAATGTGTCCGAAACGGTTGCCAATGTCAATAAAACGTGGGGTATCGGTACGACGAGTGACAGAACTGTCCATAGACTCTTTTCAAAGTTTCGTACCGATGATATTGACATCGACCATAAGTCAGGAGCCGGTTGTCCGGTTGTGTGTGATGCGGTACAGTTAAGGAAAAAAGTGGAAGAATAAACAACATCCACCGTACGTGAGCTCAGTGCAGAACTTACCATATCACCAGTGACAGTTTATAGACACCTGGCTGCTATGGGCAAGGTTAAATAACTGGATACCTCGGTTCCACACGAAGTCACCGAGCAGCAGCAGACGGCGTCTGGAAACATGCCCTGTCCTTCAAACACGTGAGGCTAGCTCCCCCTTTTTTCCATCGGATCCTTTTTTCCATCATCGGTTGATGAAAAATGGGTGCTTCATGTTAACAGAAAGCGAACAGCGCAGTGGCTCAGTAATGGGAACCACTCAAACAAATGTCCAAACCTTACTTCCACACACAGAAGGATCTGATCTTTGTGTGGTGAACTGCCGAATGTGGTGCATATATGAGTGTTTGCCGTGTGGCCAAATATCACAGCTGCCATGTAATGCCTTCAGCTGAACCAATTTCACCAGATATCATGCAACAACCAACCATCTTTCTGTCAATCGTTTGGGTCCCATACTCCTGCATGATGGAGCACGACCACTCTTGAAAGCATGCAAACAATGAACGCCTCGTGGTACGAGGTCCTACTTCACTCTCCGTATTCACCAGACTTGGCCCCTTCAAAATTTCACAAGTTTCGCCAGTTTTACAACTTCTTGTGGGGGAAACGGTCCGCTAACCAGGATGGTGTGATTCATGCCGTTAGCGATTTCTTAGACACTTTTGATGCCAGCTTCTGCCACCGTGGCAGTTTTGCACTGAAAACACGTTGGGCACAGTCTATTGATGCCGAGGAAAGATATTTTTCTGAATAAAACGTACTCCTTTGTTTGTAACTGCTGCTTTTCTTATTTGTGTCATAATCGGCCAATAATTATGAAACGACCTAATATAAGCAACTGTAAAAAATATCAAAATATACAGACATGTAATATTTCCAAATTTAAGCAAACTACAAACTCAATAATAATCCTACATTTTACAATGTGTTAAATTCTACTCGATATTTTTAACAATATTGGAAATTTTTCAATATTTTTAAATACATTTCAGTATATTTAAAAATTATCTAATTGGTAATTACAGGCATTTAATATTTTATTTACTATAATATAATAAATAACTATTTCTTATATCAGTAATTATATTCTTACGTTCTAAAAGATTTATATTATATTCTAAATCCATGTTTTAAATTAGTAATCTAGTGAAATTTAGATTGATACAATAGAACAGACCTAAGGTCACAATGTCGGTTTGACAATTAGGCCTATATATATCGAGAATCAGTAACTATATTTTATTTAATATTATAATAATTTCTCGAGTAACGTGTGTCTGCAAAGCGTGACTTGGCTGTAACTCTTATTTTTGTTTCAGGAAACATTTTTCACACAACGGTTGTGACTTCGATACCACTCCAGGATGTAGTCTTTTCCAGGAAATTTGATGTAAATTCAAAATTCGAAACTAGTAGATGCCATTCTGTAATTTCTTTACTCTTACTATCATTTTATAACAGCATATTTTAATTAAAATAGTTACTATATTTAAAGCAAATTCGAAGTTATTTTCATTACATCCATGGCCAGAAGTGGAAATCAATTCCATTAATCCCCCCAAATATCTTTCTTAAATCGTAAAATTATAAATAAAACATTATTTATTAAAACATTACTTGTCACAAATTGTATATAAAGATTAACGAAACACTGCACTTCCTCTATTTTCCATTACTATTTAATTATTCCCCTTAACTCATTTAACCTAGAATACAAGTTTTGACAAACGCAACATACAGCATCGGACTAGAAGTTATTATTGTATTAGCAAATTTATAGCTAAAAATTATTAGAGAATAGCCTATTATTAAAGATATTTTCGAACAAAAACCACGCACTCTCTTGCTTAAATATTCATCAATAAAACAAACAAATTCTCCATTCCACGAAAGATTGCGAAATTGAAAACTTCAAAGACCCCGACTGCACCACAACAAATGCTGTAAGGGAAATAGTAATGAATTTAAATAGTTGCAAATAATAACCCTTGGCTCATTAACCTACATGGAAAATAATAGTGACACAAAAATTTTGTAATAATTAGCTTTTCATATTGCGCACCTCTCATTCTAAGGATCGGGAAAAAAGTGTTACGATTTCATCAAGTGATGAAATAACCACGTGACGCAATATAATCACCGAGATAATTCAGTCCATGCTGAAATCATTGTCCTTCAATTTTCACCCACAGACCCATAACCATACACTACATGGGTCAGTGTAGAAGCCACTAGCAGTAGACATGTCGATTACTTGGCGCTGCATTGTGTAAAGAGACAACTTCTATTGATCAGTATGCTACCGGCGCTTGTAACAGTGCTTGTAATATGTGCGGCATCTCAGAAGACATCTCGAACTGTCGTAATCCAATGTTGGCACCGAACTTATGTGGGTTTTTTTTTTTTTTTTCCTCCTCATAATAATAAGTGATGATAGTTCGTTTCCTGTGGTGCACCTTGGGTTAAGGCTAAAGAAGTAGCAATTCTGGCAGCCAAACAATAGTCTCCATCTCCTGGCTAATAAATGCCATACGATCAATAAATAAGTAAATAAATGAGTGGTGTTTATGGGTCTCGAAAAAACACTAGATTCTCTATATTTGTTGATTATTTAGAATTCAGAATTTGAAAAGTAAATTCTCAAAAGAATTATTCAAAATAAAATTAGGCATATGATTAAGGAATTTCTGTTTATATTTATTAAAAAATTAAAAAAATTAAAAAAAAAAACAAAACATATCATTGACGAAAGCATTAACAAAAAAACTACTAAAAAATCTAGTAATTAGGAGACACTTAGTGAAGAAATTTCACCAGCGGTGTCGCCTACACGAGGGAGGTTGAAATTTCTTATGTACTGACTTCTTATTTTACCAAACACAATTAAAAACGTAAAATAATCTAGTGGCACCTGGGGATAGCCTACCCCTACAATGGTGGCAGTGAACATGTTAAGATCTCGAAATTAAAAGAACTTCAATATCTGAAGTTAATAATCGTTTTAATTATTTTTTTTCATTCTTTCTTGTAGTGGGATTTGGTTTGTGGAAAAAGTCTCTATCCAACAATCGCTTTATCTGTGCTTAATGTAGGTGGAATCATCGGAGTCTATTTGTTCGGAGTTATTAGCGATCGGTGAGTATCTGCTCTGTCTGGTTCCTAGTTTTAAGTGAAATAGCTCTTTAAAAACTCTTAGTTCACCAAATTAAAATACATCTTTGATAAAATTTAAATAAATTTGTGAATAGTAATAATAATAATAATAAGAAGAAGAAGAAGAAAAGAGAGGTATTTTCCAGGGAGACTCCTTGAGTCTTCTTTGGTTCTGCCTCGCCTTGAATCCACTGAGCCATATACTAGATAACACAAAGCACGGTTATAGGCTTACTTCAGGCACTCTAACACCATACAAAATCACACTCTTACTCTACATGGATGATATTAAACTTTACGCCACAAACAACGCACAACTTACCAATTTACTACAAGTCATAACACAGTTCACCAAAGACATTGGGATGGAATTTGGAATCAACAAATGCCGCAAGCTACATATAATATGCGGGAAGACTTCGAATTTGGAGGGTTTTGAACTGGACCATGGGTTGGCCATCCAATCCTTGGTAGAGGGAGAGACCTATAAGTACCTGGGCTTCCAACAAGCGCGTATTATTTACAACGCAAACATCAAAAACGCACTCAAGAACACATACCGTGCTAGCGTTCACAACATCCTCAAAACACAACTCAACGCCAGAAATAAAATTAAAGCTATCAACACTTTTGCCGTCCCCACACTAACATATTCGTTCGGCATAATCCCATTGATAAACACTAAACTCGAAGCACTACAACGCACAACACGCACTACATTCACGAAACACAACATGCACCACCCCAAGTCTACTACGGAAAGGATGACTTTCCCCGCAAGGAGGGAGGCCGAGGACTCATCAATCTCATGACCCTACACGAAAAGCAAATACACACTTAGAAAACACTTCCACCAGAGAGCACAACACTTCTCCCTCCACTTAGCCATTGTCAAAGCTGATACCCGTCTCACCCCCTGAACCTCGAAAATCTTTGTCCAAAACTCACCATCCCCAACTGCGTGAATCATAGGCTCGTAAGGAACTCCACGGCCTCGTAGCGTCGAACTTGGAAGCGTCGAACAGATGGCTGATGAATGATGAGTTGTTCGGGGAGACCGAAGGGTTCATGATCGCCATACAGACCAAGTCATTCCCATACACAACTAAAAGAAACCCATTCACATGACGGAAACGCGCACGATCACAAATGCAGGAAATGCCACACTATACATGAGACGATCGACCACATAATATCAGGCTGCCCCTTCTCTCCCAAACAGACTACCTCCACCGACACAATCAGGTAGCGTTGATCGTCCATCAACAGCTATCACATGAACACGGTCCCGTACTACAAGTACACACCACAAAGCATATTAGAGTCACACACACATGAGCTATACTAGGACCGTCCCATTCTCACAGACAAAACCATACACCACAACAGACCTGACATCACACTTGTTGATAAGGCCAACAAACAGACCTATCTCATTGATATTGCAGTGTCTATCAGCAAGAGCATGCAGTAAAGATCGGTAAGTACACTGACTTAGCACACGAGCTCCAGAAGCAGTTGAGGCAGGACCGAGTACATGTTGTATCCATTGTCCTGTCCGCCACTAGTCTGGTGCCTCACACACTGCAGCACACTTTTGCACAACTCCAGAAGACTATGTTATTCCACACAACAAGCATACTTAGGAAATTTATGGAGACAATCACACATACCTAACCCTCCTTGCACATTTTTTTACATTTAGTAACATGTGCTTTGGTCCTTGACGCGCCATGTTGTCTTTGCTGAGGAAACCCAAGAATAGAAACATAACATAATAATAACAGAGCATGACTAAATTGATACAGCATCTGCAGACACTCCAGGATTTCTGACTCAAGATATCACCTATATGAAGCCCAAGAGTGAAGATA
>JAFIDM010000007.1:31732224-31759652 GCA_023159025.1 Thereuonema tuberculata | reverse complement strand
GAACCGAACGCTAACCATTGGACTATTGCTGGTCCCCCAATAGCCAATCCTATTTGTTCGCGCACTACCAAATAATGAGTTCATTCAAAAACGAATAAAATATCACTTTTTGCCATAAGCGCTTGGAATCGATTCTTCTTGGATTATCTCATACTTACCTGGGGGGGACAGATGGATGGCCTAGTTAATCTAAATAAAAAATTGGCAAAAAATTAACCATAGTTAAGATATAAAAATGAATACATTCAGACAAACTGGATCAATATAAATGTTCCAGAAAGAAATTCAAATCTATTTCCCCTAAATCTTCAGTTGTTATTTTTATTTACTTTTTCAAAATCATGAAAATAATACAAACAACAAACCTCATGTCCTTTTTTTTTTAATTACAATATCTGCTGAATATTAACAATAAAAATTTTCCATTTTCGGAAAAAAATTAATTAAATCCGTTTAATTTTAATTACATTAAAGCTCGTGCAGATATGAGGAGGATTAAAAGCAGGATTAATATCCTTTATTTAAGAATGAATTAGTTCTAATGTTGTTCTGTTGTCTTCCTGCTTTATTTCTCGACAAATGATAAACTTTCAAATAAGTTAAATCGTCTTTAAATAAGTTCTAAATTTGCAGAAGAACCATCCAGTGATTCATAAGTTACACATATATACGAATGATTTATATTGATTTCTTTTTGGAAATTCGACTAAAATGGTTCCCAAATCTTTGTTGCTCCGTGAATCTTCAAGGCATTATTTGTAAAGTAAGGAATTTCTTAAGAGACGCCATTACAAAAATTTCCGAGAATTTGTACGGTTCGCAAACCATCAAATAAGAAAGACTAATGTAATACAAATTATTACTTCCTTGAATTGGTAGTGATTAATCAAGACAATCAGAATTGTTTTTAAGTTACCTTTCTATTGCTTTAATAGTTCTATTTCGATCGTTGTCTGTTATATTATTATAGAAGGATTGGAACAACCACACTGTTAACTGCTTACATTATTACAATAATTGCAACTACAAATAACTTAAAACAATAAGAAACGACCTCCTCTTATTTTTCGATATAATCACAATATTTTGCAACAGACTGTACAAGGCGAAATAAATAAATAAATAAATTTGGTTAAGAAAACAACATTTATATGTGCTATCTTTGCAAAATTGTAAATTCCATTCAATTTCCAGGTTTTAAATAAATGTTTAATTTCTTGTTATAGAATCCGAGACTGCAGTTCTTGTCTTGTATCTCCTGAGTAAGTTCTCTATTTCTGCCTCCTATCTTGTTATCTATCCATTTGCTGGGGAATTATATCCAACAGAGATCCGTGGTAAAGGTATCGGCTTTAGCTCCTATGTAGGTGGATTAGGATTACTTGTTATTCCTTTCATCAATTACCTCGTAAGTACTACTGTTTTATATACTTATTATTTATACCTAACCATTTCAGGAGTCATTACTTAATAATTCATTATTGCCTAGTTAATATTTTTCTTTTGTTAGCTTTGTATAATATCTTTATTAATGAATGCATTTTATGGTTAATCTGTCTATTTTTTTTTTTCATTCTTTGATAAATATACTTAATTTTAAATTGCTAAAGATAAAACAATACCTTACTTATTCATTTTTTCTTAAAAATAAAAAAATTAAACAAAATCAATTTCTCAGATTTTAATTTAAAATTCTAAGGATTATTGAAAAGTTTCTATTTTGTGACTTCTGTTAACAAATATTAATAAATATCAAAATAAGCCTCAAATGTCATCCTGTTCATTTGTTCAGTTTTTGACTAAAATGCAGTTTGAAATCTGTCAGTTTTTTTAAACTATTATTATTTTTCCATCGTCTTGCTAATTTCTTTCTTTTATTTAGGGATTAGAATATCTAATTCTGCCTTTGGTGATCATGGGTTCTGTTGCCATAGTGGGAGGACTGAGTAGCCTCTTGCTTCCAGAAACATTGCATCACCATTTGCCTCAAACATTAGAAGAAGGAGAAGAATTTGGAAAGGACTGGCAATGGAAAGACTTACTCCAATGTATTCCTGTCAAGTATGTCAACAGCATTTTACTATGTGAAAGTGATTACATTAAAAAGTTTATTTGTAGAGACAAAAGTAGATTACAAAGAAAATACAAAAGAAAAGAATTCTAGGGAAATCCTCTCCACAATTTTCTTAACTGCATACTCTAAGTTTTTTTTTTGTTTTTAAGCCTTTGCAGTACATCATTTCGTCTAACATCCCAGTTAAATTTCAAATCATCTATTAAAGTATTTCTGTGGTAGCCAGTGGTTGAAGCACTCGACTGTGAACTGGAGGAGTCAGGTTTGATTCCTCATTGAGGTTGGGGATTTTTCTGTGGTTGTTATTTCTCCAGATGGATTCTAGGGTTCATCCTCTGTCAAATGGGTACCCTGGGTTTCTTCCTGGTGGGTTAAAGCATCAGAATGACCGCAAATACTCCTGTTGGTTGAGTCTAAACCTTCCAAACACCCAAGGGCCTGCAAGGCTTGTAGTGAAACACTTTTATCTTTTTATTTATGTATTTCTAATGTTTCATTCTTTCACCATTTACATCAAAAGAATACTAGTTTCAATTAATATTGACATTAATCTATTCAAAAATTTTGTAATAAAACTTCTGTTCTGACTTGTAGTCTATGGATTGATTTTTCCTTATCTAGAAACAGGATCTGATATATTGCAGACTGTTTTACATCTATTTCTTTTAGAGATGGTGAACAGAAAATAGTTGTTTTCCTGAATAGTTTCTAAGTCCAAATTACTTTTCTTAGTTCTATTAAAATTACATTATCTAATTATAAAACAACAATATTGAAGGCTACAAAACTGTTAGTCCCAAAGCATTATTATCTTTTCTTATTATTTTTAAATGTTATAATACAAACTAGAGTATTTGCCCATCATATATTATGACAGATAGAAAATTAAAATGAATGCATTTTATAGGAACATAATTGAATTTGGTTATTGGAAGCTTACTGGGAACAGAGGGGCTTCAACTTGAATGGCAGATTGACATCACTCTGTTGAAAATCGATCTTGGGAATAGTGATGTTATCACCTCTGAAGATTTCTATGGAACTTCTGCCGTGATTCAATTGCGATGACACTCCTTAATGACCAATCGTATGTCATTACAGACTCCTTTCTTTGGATTGAGATTGTGAAAGGAACACAGTTGATCCTTTCTTCAGGTTCAGCTGATAAGGTGGCATGCCAGGAAATGTGAGTGTGCCAGGATAAGGTGGCATGCCAGGATAGTTTCGTTCATAGCTTGGCTCATCCAACATGCATGATCTGTGCTGTAGTAGATGAGATACTTACCAGGCAGCTTTCTGATCTCTTGCATTACAGATAGAGGGACACACAGAATTGGAAAACTATATACACAGGGTGGACAAAATAATATGAACACTTTGGAACAACCCAAAAATCTTTATTAGTAGGGTATTCACCCACCCTTCATGTGAATTACAACTTGTATCCTTGCTTGCGATGGACAAATGCAGATATACAAAATAGTCAAGGGAATACATTCAATGTTCAAGCCATTCCTCATGCAGGATGGTCTCTAGTTCAGAAAGTGAGGAGGGAGGTGAAACCTAGCATGCACTTGGCTTTCAAAATACCCCACAAAATTCTAAGGAGGACAGGCAAGATGTTCCATTTCATATTCGTGCTCATCGAACCATGCTATGAATGGCGGCGTTGTCATCTTGGAACAGAGGTCGTTTGCCAGGCAACACAGTCTGCAGCATAGGATGGAGATGATGAATGCTGAGATAGTGCTGTGCTGTGACCTTCCCAAGCAGGAATACAAGTGGTCCCAGACTACACCAAGATATCACACCCCCTCCATGCTTAACAGTAGGAAGCAGACAGTCAACATGAAAGGCTTCCACACATAAAACATATCCAGTGGTCTGAAATAATGTAAAGGAAGATTCGTCAGACCAAATGGCGTTTCTCCACTGATATTGTGTCTAGTGTCTGTGCCGTCACTTCAATGCATTAAGCGTTGTCACCAAAGGTTTTGGAATAGACACTCTGCCATGAATGTTTTCAGCATGCAGTTCCCACTGGATAGTAGGTTGCTATGGGGTCTTAGAGATGGGTGTTCATATTAGAGGTTATCTGAGACACTGTTATCTTGTGCTGGCCCATTACTATCTGATTCAACACTCATCTGTCCCTGTCGGTGAGCTTTGACTTGCCCACTGCTCTGTTTTGCAGATGACATCTTACCCATGTTTTTGTGACACTCTCATAACAATTGACACTGTGCTTCTTGCAACACCCACAAGGTCGGCTGTTTTCGTCACTAAAGCTCCAGTGAGGTGTGCTCCAATGATCATGCCTCTTTCAAAGTCTTGAGAGGTTGGACGTAATGGTGTTTCACTGATAGCACAAGTTTCACACTTAACTCATATGACCGCTGATGATCGACTGATACCTCAGCTTTCACGGCCACTAGGTGGCAGATATCTATTCTAGATGGCATGGCTCTGAAATGCAAATGATGTAAGGCCCATTTTTATATGAGTATTCATATTATTATGTCCACTCCCTGTATATGATAAATTACACTAATTAATTTAGATTTTTCCTAAATTGTGCCTATCTTCATAATTTCTGTGAGGAACTTAATTCTATTCACTTTATATTATCTGCCTTGACAGTCATTTCAGGAAACATGTGCTTCACTGTAAAATTCTTTATAACTTTTCTCTGGAGTAACTTCAGCTCTTGATGGAGGGTTCACATCTAATTGATCTCTCATCAGTTAAATGAAATAAAACAAAAAATATAGAACATCAATCAATATTCTAAAAACTGAGTATATGATTTTACATAAAGGGATTGATCAGTTAAATATAAAACAAATATAATAATTTAAAACATACCTTGATATTGCCAATTTCATTCCTTGACATAAATTGACTTCTTTCAAGTTCATTAACACTGGTGGGAATCTTTGCCCAAAATCATTTTCTTTATAATTAGGTGCATTCATTCCATGCCAACATTTGAGTTTCAACTTTCGAAATATTGTTTATTGTCATCACAGACTGGTGTTATACTGTCTACTAAATTTACTATTCATTATCTTAACATTTTTTATTATTAGTTTTAATCATCATGCTTTCTTTGAGATGATAGTAATTACAGCCATGACTTTGCTAGCTGTGATACTTTTTGCTTCATTAATTTCTTATCATCCAATTATGTTTACATCAAGGAATTTCTTGCAAGAACTTCAAATATGTTGTATATATCCAAAAATCAATATGAATTTGCACCCCACTTCCTTTTCTCTATACACATTCCTGTATGTTCCCTGAAAAGTTCTCAGAATCTAAAATTTGTTTATCTGCAGACCTTTTTGAATTTCTGCAAAAAGTTTGTTGATATGACCAAAGCTACCCATTTTTTTTTTTTTCCTCAAACTCACCAAAACTGGAAATCCAGAAATTTAAACTGGGTTGATGAGAAGCAAAGACAATTCCATTACATTCAATCTAATTCTGGTTCTAAAATGAATTAATATCAAGTGTGATGAGTTTCAGAATCACTCCTGATTCTTAGCTGCTCTTTCTTTAAAAAAAAATAATCAATGTAGTCAGCTGTAATCACATTGATTAAAAACTGATATTGATTAATCAGATGTTAGCTCAAAATTCAGGAGAAACTTCTGATGAAGATAAAGACTAAAAGATTTGTTTACAGATTCACTGTAGATACTTAAAAAGCCATTTCATGGGAAACCCACTTGATTTCATCTTTCAGAAAGGCTAAATCACACTTGTGGTCTTGTAGAAGTCACAAGCAAAATACAACTTGTAATGCTTACATAAATAATTGTACGTGTGTTAAGTGATACGAGTAAAAATGTTTTGCAGACTGTTGGAAAAGGTTCATTTGCTACTGTCTCCGTATGACATTAAGAATTCCTCTTTCCTTTAAGCATAGCAGTATTGTAGCTATTCAAAAACCAGTTTATTACTCTTATTCCTTAATGACTTTGAACAATATGTATGAAATTTAGTTGTAGCATTTCCATCAAGAAAAAATGTCTATATATAGTCATGATTTCAATATATTCATTGGAATGGACCAAACGTTTACACATGGATTATGTTATAAACATATAGGGATTTTGTTTATCTACATCTTTTTCTGTGATAAGCTTACATCTCTTAGTTTTTAGATACAGGCAAATGTGCCGAACTGCTTCCAATCCATTAATTATGTAATGGTATTCCAACTAAAATATAGTTAAAGTGTAACTGGATAAATGCATCCACTTGAATTGTGATCAAATATACAATCTATTAATTGAGTTGTAATGGTTTGCAGCTAATGATGGAAATTTCCCCCTATCTTATTTTTTTTAACATCTCCAGTTTGATAAAGTAGTCAATGTTCAAAAGGCTCCTTTTTTTTTTTTCAAGGAATATTAAAAAAAAAAATCTTGAGACTTTTAAAAACTTATTATTATTATTTAACTTTTTTAAAAAAATGATGTTAGTTAGTTTAAAGTATCTTACTATAGACCCTTTGGGTCGTAGCAGATGAGGCTCCTGGCATTTTCTAAGACTTTGATGAGGTCAGGAAAGAAACAGAGTAGCCAATCCTCAAGAGAGCTGGGAAGGAACCCTCTGGAGAATTGAGCATCCCTGTCTGAGATTGAACCTGGCTTCTCTAGTGGCAATTAAGTGCCTTACCACTTGGCTCTTATAATTGATAAACTTAAAGTTAAGAAATAAAAGCAGCACTAGTTAATTTTAACATTCATTTCTTCTTAATGATCATTATTATTTATTAATTTTTAGGCCCAATGTGCAATACGAAGACTTAGATACATATCAGATGAAAAGTTTCGATCAAGTAAATACTAATGATCAAGAAAACAAAAATTCAACTTAAGAAGACCCAAATAAAAAATGTATTTGAAATAAAATATTAGAAGTTAAATTTTGTATCATAATTTAATACTTACATGGAAGAAGTTAATAAGAAATAAAACTAACTTACCTTCAACTGATTTTGTAATTTTAAAACAGATTTCTATATTAATTCTAATTTTTAAAAGTTCCATGATATTATAAAACTCACATCTCCAAACAAAATCTATGGATTTTAGAGATTTTTTTCAGCTTCATCAAATATCTATACTTTTATTTATTCACTTCAACATGTAAATATCACATTACCTACACAAACTGATTGGTAAAAGATCTCACATACACACAACAAAAGATTAATTCAACTGATGCAAAAATATACTAATTTTGATTGAGTATATTGTCAATAAAATTGTTTCAAATTATTAACTTAAACAAAAATTAATGATATATTTCTAGCCAATCTTCAAGGATTTCTTTAAATGATGTATTATTTTCCACTATTCAGTGGATAAATTATATTCACTAATGATTCAATCGTAGTCATAATAGAAAAGCAAAAAACTATTTAAAAAAATAATAAATAAACAGTTTCAAATTAACAATCATAGAAAAAAAAATTGTTTCATTCTATACTTTTGGAGAAATGAAATGGTTGCAATAGATCCTTGTTCTGATCTTTCCCTAATAAACTGAATTTTTAGAAGAATTCAAGCGCTTAATACAAGTTTATTATCTTATTTCACGGAATTTTTATTAGCAAGTTATTATGAAATAACTTTCTGCACTATCACAACGTAAAGACATAAGACTAGAGTATTTAATGAAACAAAGTGAAACTAAAAAGTTCAGTGTGTCCTCAATCTTATTTGACATTTCTATTGACATTATTCATTATATTGAATGGTCTTAGTTTGTTTTGTTTTGGAAGAATTGTTGCTTTATTATTTTAGTATCTATATGTTTACATTTTATAACTAACAGTAATAAAACAAAAGACTTCATAAAAAAAAAAAAGTAGAAAATAAATGTGTTTATTAAAAAACAAAACATTTTAATTACGTAATTAATATAACATCAGGGTTTAAATCAGTTATAAAACATTATGAACAGAAAATTATAAAAAAATTTCTTTGTATAACTATTTTAGAAAATATTTACTGTAAAAACGTTATCCTTAAGGCATTTTTTATAATCACCCTTCGATATCCACACGTTCATTTTGTGTCATCTTAAATGTTTGCATCGTCCTTCTGATGGTGAATTATGCTCAACAATTCAAAATTGTCAGAATACTCAATCTATAATTTCTATTTTTTATGAAGTTTTAAAACACACTTCTTTCATTTCATCCTTCTCATTCACTGCAGATATAACTCCTTTGAAATAGTTCTTATATTTATACAGACCAACAGATTTTATAAATTAAATAAAAGTAATTGGCTCTTTGATTATAGTAACATCAAAAAACATAAAGAGAAAACAAATATTGTTTGTTAAATAGAACAAAAACTAAATTACAAATAGTTGATTCTAGAAACAGAGGAATAGAATTATCAAAGAAATGTATAAAAGTCTTTTATGTCCATTGCAAAATTTTATGCAAGAATTGATTGAAAATAACAGCTTCAGTTTATATATCTATAACTATAATTAATATCTAAAATTGCTTAAAACAAAACATTGATGGACAAAATAAAGTTACAAATAAAATTATTATAGTAAATATTATTTTTTTTTTCAAAACCTAAAATCAATGATTTAAATTAATCTTAAAATAAAAAATAATAAAGCATAAATACCTTAAATAAAAATTTTGAAAAAAAAATACTTTAGTAATATTTTGTTTTTTTTTAATAATATAATTTTCCAAATTTTATCTATTTAATTTTTTTCTTCAGATATAGAGGTTAGTTTCTTTTCTTTTGTGTAGAGATTATTAATATTACATTCAGTACAATTACACAGATGTGGGCCCGGTAGCCGAGTGGTGTTGGAAGTAGCGGGTTCGATTCCTGGCCTCGGCGGAGGGCTGGGATTTTTCCACGCTCCTTTCACCTCCAAACGGGTCCTAGGGTCTACCCAGCCCTCTATGGAATGGGTACCGGGTATCTTTCCCGGGAATTAAAGGCAGGCGGGTGGGCATCGGGCTGACCACCCGACCTCAACTTCGTCCCGTTGGTCACGAAACGTTGGGAGCCTGACCTCCCGTGGCCCAAAGGCCTGTCCAGGCGTGTAGAGGGACACTTTAACAATTACCACAGATACTCTACCAATAAAAGAAGGTAAGAGGAGAGGATATAGGTTTAAAAAAAAAGGAATTTTTTGAGGAAGACATTGCTAATAAAACACATTATTTTCTTAATGGGTAACTTTCAGAATGTCAAAGGTATAAGAAACTTTTTGCAAAATCTTTGCCATGGAGAACATTGACTTAATCAAACTTAGCTCATCTTGAAATGAACCCTTGATTTTATTCAAAAAAAAAAAAGAAATGAGCCCTTTTTTTTTCCACTCTCAAAAGTAAAACATCTGATGAGAGAATTAATATGAAATAACTAATCATGAAGAAGAGATTATAAATATGTTGTTAAAAATTCTATGAATACATCACACACACACAGCAAGTTCTGTCTCGACTATCTTCGATATCACAGTCCTTAAATTATTACAAAACAAGTCAATTCTTTGCTTCTTTAACAAACAAAAAAATAAAAAAGTCTGAACAGTATTTTATATTTAGGGGAAAAAAAAATGGATGGTTCTCAAGAAACAAATTACACTAATAAAAACAAATTTGTTGATTAAAAAAACCTCAGTTGGTTCAAGTTGAAAGAATTACAAGGAACTATTAAGTGTTCCAAAAGTATTTAGGCATATTTTTTTAATAAATATATTTTTTTTAATTTGAAAATAAAAGATAAGATCAAAGCTATTGTTAAAGAGAAAAACAAGAAACAAAACCAGAAATGGGAAGAGGGCTAAATTCCACAGAAATACTACTTTGGTACAATTCCTCATTAGTAGCAGCAATAATGAATTAATACAATGAATAAAACACTTTCATTTAATGTAAATATAGAATTTAAAAAAGCAGAACATGTTTCTAAGATGCAGACCTTGTCTCTTTAGTGCTGATGTAGGAGTTTTATTGTTTCTCACTTTAATTCATTTCATTATGTTCATCCACCAAGCCCATAATTCTAAACACAGGACTTTCCCACACAATCACTCAGCTTTGATCATCATCCACAGTTGGCAGCACTAAGCATCCTCCTCTTTCACTCTGCTTCTTTCCGATTATTACAAACCACCTTAAAGCTTTCCCTGTCCTTTAATCCTACATAATTACTAAAAATGCAATGTTTCTTAAAGTTATGGTTACATTAAATGAAAGTGTATTGTATATTCATATTATTAATATCTTTTTAATATGAAACAGAAAATAGAAAAACCCATTAATAGAAACCGTTTCTGAGAACACAATGAAAACTTAAGTCTTTATAAATAATTTTTTTTCCTTCTTCAGAGCTGATTAATCCCTCTCAAGTGGAGCTATTACAACAGATCTTGCTACTTAATTTTAACACACTACTCTCCAGTTAAAAATATAACAAAATGAAGTACAATTTCAGGCCAGTAACGGCTTCTATACAATTGAATGGTGGCTGTTCAGTAGCAACTGAAAAATGAATTTACAGAGAAATAAACAGAGTTTCTGGCATAAGTATAAGATTAAGTATAAGATTAATTTACCTTGCAGTGCTTTTACTGAATATACTGTTATTCATAATAATAGAAAGTATTTAATAAAAGCTTAATTTCTGCTGATGAATCATATATATAAAAAAAATAAGTAGAAATAAGTAAAAGATCATAAAAACAGCAATTGTTTTACTTATTTTTATTATTTTAAAATGTATTTAACCTTTAAAACACTCTTTTTATCTCACTTTTACTCTGTTCATTAGGAAAAATTTGCAAATTCATCTATATTTTCTCATCTTTTTTTAAAATAAAATAACGTATATAATGGTCAAATAATGGAAAGTAATATATGTGTTACTTGGATTATTGAATCAATCTCAATGGGCTTTTAAATCGAATGCAAACATCACTTGATTTGTTATTAAACATCAGTTAATAAATTAAAAAATATTTAGAAATTAGAAAAATAACAATTAAATTTTGAATAATGCTTTTAATTAAATATCACTGATAAGTACTTCTAAATAAGCTGAACATCTAGATAATTACATTTTCAACAATTTCTTATTAACTTTTGCATAATCCTCACTGTAATGATACTAAATGCTATATATAAAATCCTAAATGATTATTGTTTTGACTATTTTGAGTGTATTTAATACCGTAATGAAATACAGAGACATCTAAAAAAAAAAAAAATTGCTGATCCGAAATTTCTTTAATCCTTAACTCAAATCTAGAATTTAAATTTCTACCTGGTAAATAATTAGAAAGCTTGAAAATTTGTTATTTACCTTTTATATTGATTATGATGTAAAAAGGAGCTCAGCCAATATATTTCTGCAAGCCACACATTATGAGTCAAAGAACCAAGGTTTGCCCCCCACCCCCGTACTATTATTAAAGTGTATTATACATCAAAAATGAATTCACATTATGTACAAAAACCAAGGAAAAAAAATGAAGTAAAAAGGTGTTTCAGTATCTTTGTAAATTACTTTTTTTTCTATATTTTAATTGACAGAGATAGGTTTTCTCTTTTTAATTACATTTAAGATGATCATTTGTATAATTTTTTTAATTCCTTCAGTGCTGTCAATCAAAAATAAACATATATCAGAATTCTAATTATGGCACAAATTAATAACTGAAATTTCAATCTCTTAACATAATGACTAGATATTCAATTATATGTACATGTAATTAATCAATATCTTTTGCACATCGGAAACCTAGATTACTGGCAGAACTGTCTGGAGTATTCTGACTTCTTGCTGCACATCGATACCGAAAACAAAATTTCTATTAAGAAAAACGAAAAAGGAATGTAATATATTAACAAATGAACTACATTACATTATAATATTATTGATTTAATTCATTTATCTTTGTTAATTCAATAAGAGAATGCAGGGAAAACACATGTATACATAGGTGGTAATTATGGAATTCTGTCAATTTCAAAGTGCTTTGCTCATTTGAACTTCAGAAATAAAATGGGGAACAACACAAAACAATTAGAGACAGGAAGGAAATTTTAACATGTCATTATGTGCATCTCCTCTGTAATCCCTTATTTAATTATTTCTTTCAATGCACATTAAGCCTAAATATGTAAGTTCTTAATTTAAATTTTTTTCTTTGTTCTATCTTAGTTTGAAGGTAAGAGAACAAATAAATTTCAAATTTAAAGAGAACAGCATAATTAGGTCATTTAATATATTATTTTCAAACTTTATGAAGACAATACTTAAGTGATATTGTGATGTGATTTTCAGAGATTTTAGCATAGCCTTACAGCCATATTACAGTTTAATCAGGGAAATAAGTGAGGATTTCAAATTTAAGTCAAACACTAGCTGTATGCTTTTTTAAACATCAGTCAAATGTTTCTATTAAAAGAAAGTAGAAATATTCTAACAATTTATGACTTACAATGTCCCAATCTATTAAAACATTTAGTCAGCAAAAAAACTGTAAAAAGAAGAAATCAAAAGTGTTTCATATTCATTTTCATCTAGATCAATTGAAAAGATTTGTTACAATTATACCAGAAGACTTTCTAAATTTTTATAACACTCTAGTAATCTTTAAAAAAGTAATTATAGTTTTTAGTTTTTATTTTTATCTTTCACATATTACAGAGATATGCTCCAACTTAAATCACTACCTTTCAACAATAAAAATTAATTACCAAATTAAAAAGAAAACAAAATGTTTTCAAAATACAGCTGGGGAAAAAAAAAAAGACCTATTATGTTTTGTTTTTAAAGTATGATTTACTTTATAATTAGCATTTATCTTAAAATAAATACAGTATCAACATTATTTTTAATGCTAAAAATGGTTTTTAATTTTCCATCTTAATTTATATATATTTAGGTCTAGAACAGATTTTTAAAAAATTTAAGTTGGAGATGGTAGTAATGTTTTACCAAAAGTGTATTTGGACATCTTCCTAATGAGGAATTCATTTTGAGTAATTAAGCAGGAGTAGGATAATGATTGCATTATTTTTAATTTTAATGTTAATCCTGAGGGATTAAAAAGTAAACCACAGCAAAAACAATGACCAATTCTACTTCAAGGTACTGGACAGAAGAAAAAAAAAAAGTGTGTTTGCATCACAGATGGTTGTCAGATTTCAATGGACCATTGGCACATGGTTAACACTGACTAAGTTTTCTTTTTTAGCCACGGCAATAAATAGTGCTAATTACAATTCACTATTATATGATGATGAAAGAGCACGTGCATCAATGAAACTGTTAACCGATTAACAAAGAAATCTGTAACTGGCTAATTAAACTTAAAAAGGAAAATAAATAATTTGAAATCCAACATTATTTTGAATTACACAAGTTAAAAAAAAACATATATTAATTAAAGTAAAAAGGAACTTAATTAAATATAGACAATAGTATTTTTTTTAAACTAGCTTTGTTAAGCAACATATGAAAGATATTTAGGGTTGAATTTGTATATAACAGGACCTCTTTACTATAAATACTTCCAAATAGGAAGTATTTATAGTAAAGTAGGACATATAGTATAGCTTAATAGGACATTTCCCATAATTCAAATATCTGTAAGGCAGGAATATGATTAACATTTTTAAGGCTCTTGTTTAGCTTTTGTGTTTATCAAATCTGATGCTTCTATCTCCTATATTTAAATTTCTTTCAGTTTTTTGGTTTAAGGAACCAGTTTTAAGACAGGTTGTATTTTTTTTCTGTTTTTCCTTCACTGCAGTATTTTAATCTTTTTATAAAATCTGAAATTCTAGAAATTTCAAGTTACTTACTTTTCTTTTTTTTTATTATATATTTATTTATCTATTTCATGTTCCCTCCTGCAATTTTGCTTCCCTTAAGGTAAGTTTAATTTTAAAGTTTTTAGTTGTATTCATATTTTTCTCTAATTAATAAATTGTTTTTAATTAGCTTAATTTAATATTGCTGTCTCTGCTTATGGCTTTACTTTTACTTTTTTTTTTTTTTTTTAATTTTCATTTACTTCTATTTGAGTGACATTCTCAAAATCTTGTAATAATAAATAACAATTCTTAATATCTGGTATTAATCTCTCAAATAAAACATATTCATCGGGATAAGTTTTCTTGTCCCCCCCCCCCCAAAAAAAAAAAAAAAAAAGCAGAAGAAAGTACTTGATGGTGCAGAAGGCTGCAGGCAACCTGCAGGAGTAGATTGAGCCCAAATCCTGACTTTCAATCAAGAAAGCCTAGTTCCAACAAAGGAACAAAAAAAAAAAAAAAGGTTTGAATAAGGATTGGAATAAAATGATTGATTAAAAAGTTTAAATCACTTTTGGATTAGAACTTGACAATGATGAACAAATGGAAGGATAGAGTAAAATCCATTAAGACTTATCCAAAAAGAAAAAGAAATAGGACTATTTACTAGAATAGCATTTGTGACAAATAATAATCAGGGAATGAAAATCACTACTTCCATATAAGGCTGTAGATTCTCTATTGCTATGAAGTTTTGCTGAAGGCCTATCTTTACTGGCTGCAATGATGCTCATAAAGTGAAGCAAAATATTTGAAGAATATATTTCTTGTAGAAATCTGACAAATACTGGAGAAGAGGCTGTCAGTAAAAACAGCTTCTGATTTTCATCTTCAAGGAGTACATTCCTTAATCTTGACCTTGCTACTATGGAACTGACAGACTAAGGCCAATTTTTTTTAAAGAAGATAACAGAAATTAAGCCTAAAGTTCTTAGTACGAAACAATGCATTCAGACTGAGATGCACTGGAGACTAGGATTCCTTAATTTGGTAAAAATAATCATTACAAAATTATTTGTAATAAACCCTTACTAAGGACTTATATGTGATTGTCAGTAATTATGCAAGTGATAAAGAAGAAAAAAAATAACAGGAATGTATTATTTCAATCTTAAATAACAGGCTGAAAATTTTTTAGTTACATTCTATGATGTCATGCAATCTAGAATGAAGTGACCCAAGGAGTTTTTTCAAATTGGAAGCAAGTTTTGTCAAATAATTTATATCTGAGCAACATTTCCTCTCATTCAATTACTATTTCTAGTCTAACTAAAATAACACTTTAGTTATTAACACTTACTTCGTGGCACATAAAAGACCCTCCTTTTTTCACTTTATCTTGACCTTCTGCTGGACCTTTCTATAAAGACAATTAAAAATATCATTTAATATGACAAAGCAGTAACTTTAGCAAATGTACAATGAAATATTCTATTATTATAATATTAGTTCATTACATTTTTAAAATTTTCCAATTCATATAGCATAATTTAAATAAATTTCTAACCTCAAACGTGTAATTTAGCTTTCTGCAACCATTTATAATTCTTTTGAAACGTGATAATCAATTGCTAGAATTTACTTTCAAAGTGTCAGATGGATTTTGTGCTAATGGTCATTTCAATGTAAATGAAACTTTAGTTATAAAATAAGAGAGTCTGTAAAATTACAATGTTCATTTCGAATCTTGAATAAGTATTAATAAACATTGTGAATAAGTATTTAACTTAACACACATATACAATAGAGAAAATGAAGATTTTTCTCTATTAATAAAATTGTCAGGTCATTTCACAGTTGAATGCTATGACCAGCATTATTGCAATTTTCTTTTCTTATTACTGGAAATGAAATTACACTGTTGGACTTCACAGATTTCTCAATGGAGAAGTGTGACAATTGGATGTACCATATTCCACAGTATGGAAACTCTTGTGAAAAATTATACAAATTTATCCATATAAGATGAGCCATGTACAACAGATGCTACATTATGATAAGCAACTGACTTTTTCTCTGATGTTTCTGGCCAGAATGGAGGTTGATGGTGCTTTGCTTTTGGGAAATTCTTTGTGGAAATGAGATCCATTTTTACCTGAACAGGACTGCAAATTGTAGAATTTGGACTTCAAAATTATCCCATGTGCTCCAAGAATCCCCATTACATTCAACAAAAATTACCATTTGCTGTGGTTTCACAGCAGATTTTATAATAGGACCATCCATTTTTGAGGATATCACTCCGATAGGACCAGCGTTAAACCACATGGAAATATTACGATATGCTCAACAGTTTCATCCTTCCATAACTTCAGCAACAACAATGTCTGGGCAGCATCATTTTTGTGCAGGCTGGAACACCTCTTCACACGATTGGAACAGCAGCTTCTGTAGCATCACTTCACAGAAGACAGTAATAGTCTCTTTTTTTTTCCAGCTGATGGTCATCTTGCTTCCCTGCTTTTACTCGTTGCAATTTTTGGTTGTAGGGTTAACTGAAGACCAATGTCTACGGTGGCCATGTCCAAATTTGGCTGCCTTAACCAGTTCAGTGTTGTGCAGAGGCTCTGTGTCTGGACAGTCAGGATAGACTCTTGTCTCCCATAGAATTTTTTCCTTCATTCTTGTATAGTTTACTAATTTTTTTTTTAATTTAATAATTTTTATTTAGTCTTTTGTAATAGTTTGTCAGACAATAAAATTAATTTAACATTTAATAATTTTTGCTTCATTTCATGATTTTTTTTTTTTAAACGGAGGTGTTAATATCTGCATTCCTTCAGTTTAGAAGGGAAATTGTCTTCTCTTTTCTCTTGTTGTGATCTACCAAAATTAATGCCCCACCCCAACACTGACCGCCAAAAGAGAACACTTGTTTTTTCATCTATGCCGGTCATCTTGCTAAAGGCAACAAAAGCCACCTTCTTTGAGATCTCCCTCCTCCCACCTTCTTGCTCTCCTTCGCTACTGCTGGGATAAAGACAGATTTGAAACTGTCTTTTCTCTAAGCCGTCTTCTTGCTGTGAACAATTAAAATCCTCCTTCTACCCTCTTGCATCTCAGTGGCTACTTTAAGCCTGCCAAAAGGTAGAAATGAAGCTGTCTTTTGCTGTCACATGTTTGTCAAAAACTATCTTGATTAGTTGGTTTTTTTCTCCCCCAATTTAAGGGAAAATTCCCAGCCTCATTGTTTTCTTTCAGTTTCTTATGAACATTCGGTGACTGCACAGTGCTAGTGTTAATTAATTATATATATTTATTTATTCATTTTTAATTATGGTCGATTTTATTAACTCTGAGTTTGATTCCATCTTTTTATGTATTAAGTAATAATTTTTTATCTTTAACGTTTGAACAAAAGTTCATGTTAAATTCTAAAATAAACAATAAACTTAAACAATATTATAAAGTAGTCAGTTTTTGCTTTGTCTTTATAACAGAATTTTTATTTATACTGATCACTTGTTTAGTATTCTCCAGGCAAACATTGATTCAAATGTAAATCACTGTATAAATGAGGTCAAATTAGCAATGGAAAATATTAAGGAGATCAGATGTGATAACGTAGGTGCAGACATTGAACAAGAATGCTCTGACCTCACTTCAGAACCATTTACTGTAACTCGGAATCAAAGATGGTTTGGTTGCATTTGAAATTCAGGACTCGATTGTGATTCAAATGGAAAACAGATTTGACGACTACAAAGGCCTTTCAATTACAGAGCTTCTCAATGAGACCAGATTTCAGTATTACAAATAAAACATTTTCCTGAGGAAAAATTGAATGCTTTACTCAGTTTATTTCCTAAACTATTCATTGTTGATCAGCTGAAGAATCAATTAATTAACATTTATGCTGATGCCAATAAATACATCAGACGTCTGCAGTTACTTTTATACATTTTCAGCAATGAACTTCAGAATGTATATAAGGAAACAACAAAATTATTAAATTTGTTATTGAGATTCCCTATTACATCAGCCTCTAGTGAGCGTTCAATGAATACTCTAAAAAGAATCAAACATATTTAAGGAACTCTATGACAAACAACAGACTGTCCAACCTGTGTGATAGAGAAAGAGCTCCTTTGGAAACTAAGTAAAACTCCGAATTCAAAGAGAGAGAAATCGGCATTTTTGCTGAAATGAAAGATAGCTATCTAGAACTAATATATAAGACTGTAGTATAAGGTAAGCCACTTGTTTTCATTACATTATATTAATATTAAGCATTGCAGAATTTCATATCACAAAATAAGTAAATTAGGTACATATATTAGACATTAATATATATATTACAGTCGATTTTATTAATTATTGTTTGACAATTGTTAACCAACTTTTTAATATATTTTTTCAAATATTGGATCTTATTCTGTACTCAAAAAAAATAAGTTTGCTTTAGTCTTATTCAATGCAGCTTTGGAGATGTTTTTCTTTCTCCCTAACTATTATTAATTTGCGGATAATCAAAAATTTTTTTTTTCTTTTTTTTTTTAAGTTACTAAATTTGATTTACAAAAATTAGAATTTATAGATGGAAGAGTTGTCAGTGTTAAATTTAACCTTTCAAAAACATTGTGCAACACACATAAGAAGTTTCTTAAAATAGGACTTATAGTTACATTATAGGTTTTTAGATTAAAAATGCCACAGTTAATTAATAATTCTTTTTATCTATTTATATCAACCCACTCAGTCTTTCTCTCCGTCTGTCCTTCTTTCCGTGGGATAGTACAAAAGATCTTTCAGGTCGAAGTGCTCGGCAGTCATGCCACCCACTTTCAATTAATCTAATCTATATCAACCCACACTTTTCTTAATATTAATTTCAAATTTTGTCTTACATGTCAAAGTATATTGTTGTTTCTAAAGGAGTCTGATCTTGCAGTTGTATTATAGATCACGTTTTCTCTCCATTACTTTAATTTATGGTTATATCTAAGTTCAGTTTGGAGTTTCCTAAGATTTTTTTTATTAAATTTTGTAGCACCTGAAACCAAAAGAATCTGTAGCATAATTTAAAAACTTATCTGAACAGACTTTGCATATTACAGTGCAGCCCTGATAGCAAAAAATATATAGTTTGTATAAGTGATAATAATAATAGTAATTACTATTATTATTTGAGCTTTTATTCTGTCTACCCTCATAAGAAAAACACGCTTCGCCACTGGAGTTGTGCCCAAGTATATCTGAGGTAGCATGTTTGATCCCTGTGCGCCGCTCCCAAGTGTACTTGTTCTTGTAAGGTAATAATAGATGGATCTAAAAGTTCTTTGTTTTTGGTACAAAGATTGTTAACTAAAACTAAGGTTATATTAGTCTCCAATATAGAATTCAAAACATTTTATTTCCTAATGATCAACATTTTAAAAGGTAAACATCTGATGAACTTGTGGGAAGCTATTCAAAAATGTTGGTGAAAAGTAAATGCTTTAATTCAAAAAACAGTTTTCAGAAAAAGAAAATATGTATATAATTGTTTAATCCAACAAGACATATAAATAAACTCAAACCTCTTCACTATAGATACCAATATTTCGTTTTAATTTCTAAAACTTTTTCAAGGTTTAGCTTGTAGAGCAAAACAAATTAAGAATAAAATAACATAACTATACAAAATTATATGAAATTAAGAGAATTTTTGTTTCTCATAGTTCATCTGTTACAACAATTGTCACAGTTTTTTATTGTCCGATTTTATGACTTGCTTTGTTTATACATGTTTTTAAGTATTATATGGTTTATTTGTTGTATATTATATTGTACTAGCAGCAAACCCTGTCGGACGACAGGCATAAACAAATCTGAAAAATCATTTTATTATCAACTATCAAATATAAAGTAAATGTAATCTAAATACTGTGCTAACTTGTGAACGAAGCTTCTACTGCAAAAATGGTTTTGAGTTTCGAAATCAGTGTAAACAACTGAGTAAGTATGCCAAATTTCATTGAAATGGATGCAGTGGTAACAAAATTATTTGGTTTTGAACGTATGTTTTGTTAGAATTTCAGTTGTCGAGGTCAGTTCCCAAGAATAAAATTTCATGGAAACAACATGGAATGACACAATGAACTAATATTTTCATCCAATTTGACTACTTTTGATTTAATGGTACCATATATATATATATTTATATTCAATGGTACCATATCAAATAGAACCGTTGGATCTATCTTAATAGCTTAATTATATCGAGTTATAGACAGACAGACAAACGAACTTAGCCAATTTATATGTATGTGTATATATATATATTTGATTCGATTGATGATTTGATTTGAATTTTTTTTTTTAATGTTTATCAGACCTATTTAGGTGTACTTCTTACCTGTACACCTGTAATATAGGTTCTGAGAGTTTAATCTAAAGGATCATTTTCCACCCAAAAAGAAAAACGAAATACCAACCATAAAGGTTAATTTATCTAAAGAATAATTATTATTTTTTACTCATAACGCCGAAAGGCATTTAAAACTCACCTTTGTATAATCTAAATACTGCGCTAACTTGTGAATGAAGCTTCTACGGCAAAAATGGTTTTGAGTTTCAAAATCAGCGTAACTGAGTAAGTATGCCAAATTTCATTAAAATCGGTGCAGTGGTAACAAAATTATTTGGTTTTGAACGTATGTTTTGTTAGAATTTCAGTTAGAATTTCATGGAAACAACATGGAATGACAAAATGAACTAATATTTCATCCAATTTGAGTACCCTTGATTCAATGGTACCATTGAGAACCTTGGATCTTTCTTAATAGCTTAATTATATCGAGTTACAGACAGATAGACAGACAGACGAAATTAGCAAATTATATAAGTTGATTGGTAAGAGGAAGATTTCTCTTTCCATTTTTTATAGTTATGTTATTTTATTTTTAATTTGTTTTGCTCTACAAGCTAAACCTTGAAAAAGTTTTAGAAATTAAAACGAAATTTCGGTATCTACAGTGAAGACGTTTGAGTTTATTTATATGTCTTGTTGGATTAAAGAAGATAATGGTTTTTGATTTACGTCTTTTGAATGTATATAATTGGTTTAGAATCATTTAAAAAGTAGGTCAGAATGCATTTAATAAATTTTACAGTCATTTGTTTCTTATTTTGTATTAGAATGATATCAGAAAAACAATAATTTAAAAAAAAAAATTGTTAAAATTGGTTTTTAAAAGTTTAAAATTCATGTGTTTTAATACTTTGAAAACTTGGCCCCTGCTACCTTCAGCATGAGAAAAACCAGGCAATGAACTATGTTAGCATAGCACAGACTACCTGCAGACATGTTAAGTTCTGCTCTTGAGAACATTGTGTCCAGAATACAATTTCTGATCCATGAGAATGATGGCCACACTGAACCAAGTCCTCTTCCGCATGGGTGACCTCAATGTGCTCAAGCTGGTTTCTGACAACAGTTGGTTACAATCCACTAACTTTCAGAATCACTGTGCTAAACTAAATTGATGTTTAATATCATTCTTACATAAAGATAATCATTCATTGCAGTTTAGTCTTTCTTATTCATTTGTATGTCCATTTTCATGGTTCTTTTACATTATACAGCTCCATATTCCCCCTATTGGTGACTTTTTGAACTAAAATTTTTTTTCACAGAATCCTGTTTTCCATGTCCTAATTAGTCTCCCTATCAAATGTGAACTTCTATCAATTATATTTTGAGTGAGATGTGTTGTTGCTGTTTCTATGACAGAGAGGTCATTTCATCATCAATAATCTGGCATATTTTTGAGTCTTTTTGGTTGAGGTCAAGACAGTGGAACAGATGTTCTTCAACCACGAAGGAGTTAGCAGTTTGGCAAATTAGACATTCGCTAGAATCATAAATGCCAATTCTTTTTAGGTGCTCTGCAAGGCAGTCCTGTCCTGTCATAAATCTGAAATTTGCTACGGCTTCCCTCCTGGGTTTTTCCCTTGTTGTCTTCCCAGCTATTATGGATATTTTTCTATTTTTTGAACTTGACTGATCAGTGGCTTCTTTACCATATAAAGTAACCATTTTATATTTTAGAAGTTTTTTTAAACAATCCACTGGCAGCAGTGTTTCATTTATTGAGTTGCCTCTTTCTTATATGAATTTTTTTTGTGTGTGTGTAAATATATTATCTATGCAAAGTCAAAAACATTTATGGAGAATGATTAAACAAGGAGGGATAGTCTTAATTTCTTGTAATTGAGAATTCTAACTTGGTGAAGAATTTAGAAATTATGCCAATTCTTGATTTTTATTTGAAAAAAAGACAAAGAGGAGGAGGACCTCAACCTAACGTCAGACATAAATGCATCATGAGACGAAGATTAATACAGTGTTATATTGTATATTTTCGATTATCTAAATCTTTCATGTTAAGGTTATTTAATCTAATCAGTGTGGATCTAATCAGCCACAATGACTCCATATAATGCTGTTTATTAAGATTGTATCCCATTAGCTTAAAGGTGCCAAACTCTATTCAAATAACATAGACAGCAAGCTAACATAGACCTTTTTAATTTAGTTTGTTTGGGAGGTTTTAAAATTGTTAAAAGATTGTAGAATTATTATAAAAATGTAAATAGAAATCTCACTTACAGGATTTATTTGGAGATCTGAAGTATGATGAACAGTCCACCAATCATTGGTCCATTCCCATACATTTCCAGCCATATTCTTTAGCCCATATTTATTTGCTGGAAATGCTGTAACCTAAAAATAAATCAATACAATGTGTTAAGATTAATTCCTAAAGCTGTAATTCATTTGGGTTTTTTTTTCCTTGCCTTTTTTATTTAAATAAAGGAAAGAAAATAGATTAAAACGCACTTCTAGTTGGTGAGATTGAGTAGTGAAATATTACCTGTCATTGTAGGTATGTTCCCTCTTCATGGGACAACACAAGACTACATGATGTTATCATATAGGATTGGACTAACAGTAATGGCTGGTATTTTGGTTACCAGATTAAAGGATTTCAGTAGGAGTACATGATAGGATTCAGGACTTGAGGCAGTGGGTTATTCTATTGTGATGGGTGAGGGGTTTTGGCATTAGTGAAATCTGGAGTTGTCTTGTTTCTTTGAAATGTGTATCATCATGTGAGGTCTTTGGCAGTGAAACCTTTTTTTTTTCTGTTCGTTGATGTTAGGGAGAGAGAGAGAAGCAGGTTTGTCCAACATAGCCTGATGGACAAAGTGCATAGAGGATCTTGTATACTGTGTTGGAGGGATTATTTTCTCTTGTAATGTGTGAAATATATACATTTATAGATTTGAAGGTGGGTATATTGGTATGAGGTGCAAGGAATTGTGTGATAAAATGTTTAATTATTAGTTAATGTGGGTAGTAAGATATATTTGATGGAGGGTTTGGGTTGGGTGGTTTTGTGTTGGTTTTCTTGTAGAAGGTTAAGATGGTTCAAGAATAGATAGAAGGGGTAGTTGTGGAGGTTGACATAAATAACTATATATATATATATATATATATATATGGTGATCCTTATTTTAAAGTTTTGGAAAAATTGGACAGGGCACGTTTGAATATGTTTCATTATGGAAAAAATTAATATTGGTGAAATTTGGTTGGTTTTGAATAATATTTAGGGGTTGCTACCATGATCTAAAAACTCACAATATGTCACAATGCTAAGCACTCACTGTTGAAATAGTTTAAATGATGTAATTAAGTTAATTTAATGGTGATACAATTCAAACGTACCCCATAAAAATCCTATGTGGTACACTAGTAGGAGCATAATGTTATTATCTCATGTTGTATAGTAGTCGAATCAGTGGTCAACAGGCAGCCAAAGAGTGCTAAGTGGGTTCTTTCAGTAACGACTCAAGAGAAGTGTTTTAGGTTTTCTTTTATGAAGAAATGGATACTGTTAGGCCTTCTACACATAAAACAATGAATGTTTGCTCATTGGACAACAATCACATGAATACCTGGAAATAAGCTACATTTGAAGCAAGAGGTAATGGCATATTTATTTCATTTGCATCTGACTGAAAAGAAAACGATTCGGGAAAGTGTGACTTCAGCTGCCAAAGCTACCATTGGGATTTCAGTTAAAGCACAGAACCCTATTGGTCTTCAGAAACACATAATTGCAGCTGTTGAAAAAATCTTCCATAACGACAGAAACTGGAAAAAAAAAATGAACAAGAAGAAAAAATCCCAAACATTGTTTGAAATAAAAACTGCTTCAGCAACAGCCTCTATGAGCTTTTTGATATTGGACATGCAGAAGTGCTATCCACGGAATGGAAGAAGGCTGGCAGTCTCCCCTGGCTCAGAGGGAAAAAGAAAGGCGAGGAATGATGGCAAGAGTGACACGGCTCTTCCACTATATAGCTATGCTCATCATGGAAATTACCAACTGTAAATTTTAAATTCTTAGTACTGTATTACCTTATATTTTGCTTAAAATGAAGAAAACTTAATGTTTCAAACTTTGATGGCAACCTCGAACTCTAAATTTCATCTAGATTTAGCCAAATTTTGGAAATATTACTTTTTTTAACATTAGAACAAGATAGGTAGTGAACCTATGCAAACTACAACTTTTGTTTTTAGCCACTATAGTAAGGACCACCCTATTATATCTTTGTGACCTTTACATATTCCCCCTCAATTCTGCTAAATTTATGCAGAATTTTTTATAATGAACAAATAAAGTGTAAAAGTCAGGGTTAAATACAAACAAAAACAACACTGCACAGGTAGCTAACATTCAATTCAATAAATGTTAATAATGTATAAATTAAAAACAAAATCAAAATATGTAAAATGTTATTGTTAGCCTATATTTCTAAGAAAAATGAGGCTCCTAAGTGATTTCCCAAAATAACTTTTGTTGGACAGATCTTTTTGAAACTTGGTCTATATATTTAAGGAGAAGCCAATCTAAATCTTATACATAAAATTTCCTTATGTATGGTTACTTGTTGTGAAATCAGCACTTGAAAGGAACAAACTTCTCACATGTAAGAAAAATGATGTCCACTACTCAACTATTGATCCTTTTAGCTGCTAGTCCATTTGTGTTCTGATGTCATCAAAATTAAATTGGATTTAAGAAAGAAATGCACATTTATTTTAATTTTATTTTTCAGGAAATGGAAAACATTTTCAGTAAATAGAATTTAAAGATAAATGGGGACATTTATTCCTGTGGTTTTTCATTGTTTAAAGAAAACAAAGAAAAAAAAATGTAAATTTTTATGACAATATTCAGTAAGTAAACTTATTATTAAATAATAACAAAAATACTTCTTGTTAGAAACAATTTTTGAAAATGGAAGAACAGAGTAAAAAAAAAAAGATATTTAGTTTTAAAAATTTGTAGAAAAAATAAAAAAGTTTTTTATTTCTAAATAAAATAAGTAAATTAAATCTTACTGGCGAAGTTGCTTTGTATCCATCTTCCCCAGTATTTTCTGATGGAAATTCTCCTTGCCAAATGTTCAGCATATGTTTTCCTTTTGGCATTAATTTATTACCCCATGGATAAAGCCTACATTATGCAAAGTATAGTATTAGCCTAAACAGACATGGAATTTAATAAAATAACTCAAGAAATAAATATGATTACGCATGCTTTGAAATCTCAAGTATGCATTACTGAATTTTTATATTTTACAAATACTAATAAACAAACAATCATAGTATCAAAAATTAAAAACAAATAAAATTTAAGAAAAATAAAACTTCTGATTGTAAAAAGAGTAAGCTTTTCCTGAAAATAAAAGTATCTTAACATTTTAATAATAAAATGAGATAAAGGGATTCAACTGAAGGAAAAACAATGAAATTCAGAAGGGTGAATCAGTGCTGCTGAATTTTAGATTAGCCCAGTTCGTAAATGCTAAGAATGCTCCAGAATTTTGATGAAAAGATCTATTGTTCATACTTTACTTACAGAAACTAGATAAAAGCAAATTTACAAAGAGAAAGCTAACAGTTCTAAAAGGAAATCATTTCAACAAGGAAATAGGAATAATATTATGAGAACAATAAAATGTGATTCCAAGAAATTTTTGAAAACTATGTCAATTCTTAAGTTTGCTCAAAAATGTTGCATTTGTTGAAGGTATTAGGCGAGAAGAAAAAGATACTATTCATAAAGTCCCTTTAAGAACTCTGTCTGCTCAAGTTTCAAGAAAATCTCCAAATACACAGAAGCTCGGATATAATGCAGTTTTTCGGATCCAAGATTTCAAAGATCGCGATATAACCGAACTTTTATTACTTCGCGACTTCAAATGTCGTATATCGCACCTTATTATCGCCCACACGATTCCAAATCGATTTAAAATGGTCATTTCGCGATTAACTACATCATTCAGAGCTATGTGAGAGAATTTTATATTTATAAATACATAAATCATTACCTTTCAACACTTTGATGGGTTATATTAGCCAAAATCGATTTGGCGCCGCCATCTTATACAAACGACGAGTCACGTGGATCGAAACAAGGTATTCATATGCCTATTAGATTACATGGGCCTCTTTACTGGTTTTCATTGGCAGAAAAATAGATCTCGATATTCATTTTGGTTAAATGAAAAAGTCCGCGATTCTGGTATTTTTTTTTAAATATATTGTATTTGACGCATTTTCGTGACATTAGGGTGGGTATAGAGTCTCAATTACTGTAAATAATAAGGAAACAAGCATATTAATTTACACCTTTGATTTGATTTTAGGCAAAAAAAACGTTAAATTTTGCAATTTTACTATTATACACCTTTTCCAAAATAGAAGGGGTCCAAGACAAAACCGCGTTATATCCGAATTCGTGATATAAACAACCGCGTTTTAACCGAGCTTCAGTGTATTATTCTTCTTCAGTCTAGGTTAGAAAAAAAAAAAACCAGCAGTCACCAAAAGCTTGGCTTCTTTGTTGATCAAAAAGCTTGCTTTGGATAATGAATCATCTAAATCTATTTTATTATTATTTTGTAAAAGCAAAAAATGTTGTTCTATAAATATCATCACTTACTTATAAAAATTCACCATTTGGTAACTCAGTAACTTAGTCTTTTGATATCAGAATGAAAGAAAGATTTTCAACTGAAACTACAATGTAATATTATCTTTGAAGAGAATCCATATTCTTGATCGTTAACCCTCTTCACCCGAGATTCAATTCTCAAATTAGCAAAAAATTAACAAACTTACTCCAAGTAATACATTAAAAACTTACATAACTCTTTATTGAGACTTTCGAAATATAGCCAAGATGGAGTTCTTTTTGTTTTCTCAATAAAGAGTTATGTAAGTTTTTAATGTATTACTTGGAGTATTTTTGTTAATTTTTTGCTACAATGTAATAGTTGAGTTAAGAGTTTAATACTTTATCACCATTGATTAAGTTTTTAAGAAAAAGTATTTATGTGCTTGTCAACTCACTCTCTCTCTCTCTCTCTCTCTCTCTCTCTCTATATATATATATATATATA
>JAFIDM010000007.1:31685602-31698521 GCA_023159025.1 Thereuonema tuberculata | reverse complement strand
CTTGAAAAAGGTCCCCAAATAAAGGCGGGGGATCGAATGCGTACGTCTAGGTTTTAATTGTAAATAATATTTTAATAAATGTGTGCTATATTGGTGGCAATATTTTATTGAATAAAAACTTGTTTTCACGCCCCCTCACCTTTCTTAAGCGTAGGATGATTTTTTTAAATATTCCGAATAAGCATTTTACAACCATTTTAAGTTTAATTGAAGAAGCCCAATCGTATATTCAGTATTAGAAAAATCAAAAGTGAAGAGAAACGAATTCACCAATTAAGCATTAACATTTTTAAAAACAGTCTACTCCATGTTGTGATTCTAATTTCGAAAGAAATGAAATTTATTTATTTATTTATTGTCTTCCTTGATCCTATTTAGCACCAATTGCCTGTGGAAAGTGTATTTATATTGAAAAGATAATAGCAAATTAAGAACTCGTACGCACTCGACCCAATTCTGATTTTTAGTTTGGAAAGTAATAAAACATAGGGGGAGAAGAAGTGGAGGGGAGATTTCTTGACTCGTGCAGGCTATAATGTGGCATTGTATTTCAGTTTACTAGGGGCAATTCAGTCAGAATTGGAAGATCGAACATTGTCCGATATCCCAAGTCTTCCTAAAACGCCTTTAGCAAACTGAAACACAATGCCACATTATAGCCGGCATGAGTCAAGAAATCTCCCCTCCACTTCTTCTCTCCCTACTTGTTTTATTACTTTCCAAACTAAAAATCAGAATTGAGTCGAGTGCGTACGAGCTCTAAGAGCAATTCAAAACAACTCCAGGTAGATTCAAAAAACCAACTCAAAACCAAGGAAGTCAGTCCTGATAAAATGCTCCAGATAAATTAAGTCTTTTCATTTACATTAAAACAAAACTAAGAATTTCTTAATTTATAAATCAAAATAATAGCTGAGGAGGTTTCACTGTTTTCACTATGCTTTTATGTTGACTTAAACTTTCTTTTTTTGTTATGAAATGAGTAAAACATTGACACACGCTCATATAGGAAACAATAAAGTAGACTATATTAAAAAATATGAAAGATTCCAAAAACATTCAAACTGTAACTGATAACCTTTTCTTTTCTGTTACGATTCCATTGAGAATGACTATCCGCTTAGCATCGAAACGTCCGTCCCATTTATATAATGTATTCTTTTTTTTCATATTTTTTAATATACATTATTGTTTCCTGTATGTGTGTCAATGTTTTACTCATTTCATAAATATATTTAACACACGTTAAACTCCTAATTACTTTTTTTTTATCATAAACATTATCTGTGTTAAGAAATTACAGGGGTTTTGGTTACGTATATCCTTTCACTCGAAATATCAGCAGCAAAGAAAGCGGTGAAAATACAGTATTTGAAGTAAATGAACACTTAATGAAAAATTGCCCATTTGGTTCCTTGACAATGTTTATTGTCAGTATTTAATTCTTTGTTTTCGATTAGTTTTCATGAATTATTTTTGAATACTCCATGAATGTAATTTACCAAATGTTAGTATTTATTGGCTGTCTCTTACATTTGTGAAGGGAGTTGTTCATTTAGTTCAACCTAATAAGCTAAGAAATTCACTGATAGTTGTTTCAATCACATTTTGTAGTTGTTGTTTTTAATATAGTAATTTTTTCCTGTTATGAAATGCAGAGTTTTCACTTCTTTAAAATAAAAAATGTAAAAACTTTAAAAAGTTAATTATATAAATAGACTTTTTAAACCATTCAATATTAAATTCTCTTATACAGTTAACAACAAGCTAATAATTCATAATTATTAATATAAACCAAAAATATTGTTTATCAGATTCCATACAAAAATTGCGAATCCAACTACATACAACGAACACATCGCTCATTTTCACCCCTGTTAAAGAACATATCCAAGCGTTCAACACAAAAAAACATTAAAAAATTGCTACTGTATCATACATTATAGACACATTCCACTCCCCCGATTTCCATAATGTAATAGCATCACACACAGAACGTACAATAGCTGAATCCTGTTCTAGAGAAAAAAAGCAAATAGCCACAGGAAACGTTAGAAAAATATTTCTATAACTTATTATTTTTTTTTCACATGATATTTACTTGTCTCCCTAATACAATGAAATATCCATTTTCTTATTGGTTAACCAAACGCATAATATTCAAAAGATACGAACACTTCCTCTTCTTTCCCTGGCGTTCACTATTGCACTTGATATTGAGTATCCGAGGATACCCGAAACATAGGAATTAACGCCCCCCACACACTTTCACAATTTTTTAATATATATACATATATATATATTTTTCCCACACACTTTTTTTCCCCACTTGACGATCCAAATTTTGGTGCAACTCATTTTTTTAATTTTTTTAAAAAAATGTTAAATTCTTAATTTTTACGATTCAAATACAGTGGTTATTTGTGATTTGTAAGATTAATTTTTTGTAGACATACACGAGATGAAAACCTTCCATCTATAACTTACCAGTGACCGAGGTTTTGTTGCTGATTTTGAAGCATTTTTATCGTTTCACTTAAATGAAAGCTAAACCTCAGGTTATCTTACCATAGTTATTATCTCTAAACAAATATTTAACTTCATATGTAGTTTAGAATATTGATTAATTAATAAAAAGAAATTAAATATCGCACTCCTTGAGTCTTCTGGGATCTGTCTCCATGTAAAAGCTAATTTTGAATAAAGGGAATTTTAATTTAAGTTTTAACCAAATCATCCTTTCAAGTTAAAAATTATTTTCCGATAGAATTTACGAGGTTCGCTTATTGAAAATCCCTTCTTCATCTTAGGAATGGATTATAACGAAACATAGGAATTAACCCTCCCCATACACTTTAGCAATTTTTTAATCTATTTATATCTATTTAAATAACATTGCTTATCTTTAAATAGATCTCTAAGAACTATTTTTTTTTTTTTTTTTTGATGCATCATCAGTCGAGTGATGTTTTGTCAGTGATTTCCACTGAGCAACGAAATCTCACTTTGAACTGCAACATTTTCTTCTTTGTCTGTTTGTACGCTACACGGGCCTGACGGATTTTCCTTAAAATTTGGCACGATAGTTATTTCTAATCTAAAACATAGGATTACTGTGGTCCCCACATTTCCCCCACAAAAAACATCCTGAAATCCCTTCACTAAAATGTGTTTATATATAATCCAAACATGACGAGCCTTGTTATTTTAGTCTCATCCACCCAAATCCTCCAAATTAACACCTCTTATTCCACACAGTGGTTCGATTTCCTTGTATTTTATCATCTTATTTTTTACTTCAAAGTTTACTTTCATTTTATACTTTAGTGGATACTACTTTAAATAATATTGTATTTATTATTTCGAAAAAAAAAATCGTACATAATTGACTGAGCATGCGCGAAGTTTTATTTTTCAACCTCCACAGTGTTCTTCTCTGTGTTTGTCAGCGCATCACGCTAAAACAACTGAACTTTTTTCTATAAAATGCCTTACAGTACTTATTTGAACTGCCATCCCTATCCCATTGGAGAGGATTTGGGATTTTCGATAAAATTTGGGTCATCCAATCTAGATTTTGAAATGTATTCGAAGCCAGGAATACTTTTGTTGCCTTTAAAAGGCCTTTGATTTAAAGGCTTATTCTTAAAGAATTCGAAAGCTAATGATGCTCAGTAATTATGAAACGGAAGTTGAGGAGTTTACCATAATAATAATAATAATAATAATAACTTTATTATTAAAGAGTTAATTATTACTATTGTAGAGTTGGTGATGAACTAGTTTGTTTGTTTTTGTTTTTGAGCCAAAGGCAGAGATGATGAGTCTTTTAGTAAAAAGCATTTGAGATTAAGAACACTCACAAAGAGGTTAGGAATTACAAGACAAGATACAAAATGTTTGGTTGACAGAACAAACGAAATTCATTGTAAAGAAACTAATGGGAAAGTGAAACAAGAGGAATTCTCAGCTGGATTTCGAGGAGACTAAGGAACGGATAAAAGTAAATAAAGTAAAGGAAAACTTTCCTCGGCTGAAAGAGGAAAATTATTTCATTGTTCATTTAAAATTTCAATTTGAGAAAAGAGTTAAAATTAGAAGTGATTTATAAAAACAACAAAATCAAAACGAAGTTTTTCAAAAACGAAATAATGACATTTTAGGAAAAATGAATAAAAATCAAGAAGGAAATTAAGAAAAACCTAAGCCTGTAGTTGCAAAAGACGAATTGGATCCTTTGAAATCAATAAATCAAATTGAAAAGAATTCAATGAATTAATAAAGGATAAAAATAATTGAAGAGGAAATAGTGAATGAACGAACGATGTTAAATAGAATTCAAAGGACAAGGAAGAAAAAAGAAATCGACGTTTAAATTCCATCGACGTTGGCTTTCCAACCTATTATTATTAAAACAAACAGATGGAAATAAATCTGATCTCTCTAAGATAATTAGTTAACGAGAAATACTTAATTCTGAAGCTTCTAGTTTTAACGAAGAAAATTTAATTCATTCCTCGAATGTTTGACCATGTATAGGAATTATAGAACCCTATAGAATCACATCTATAGGAATTACTTCAGAGGAGGAGACAATTCCAATAGTTTATTTTTTTCCCTGTTTTGCAGAATATATAATGACTTTTCGGTTATTAATGTTTCGCAATCTTGATTGCAAAGGAAATATTTAGTAAGGTAGATTACTACAGTTTATTTGCGGCCACTTAAATAACAATCACTTTACTTGGTTTATAGGTGGTTATATTTGTATTTTTAATTGAATTGGTTATTTTTTATCAAACTCATTAATTGTCATTACAATTGCTTTTCTAATTAGCTTTATCAAATTTTTTTTTTTTGGTTGAAAGTTGATCTCGTAAATTCCCAAAACATAAATCTTAAAACATCCATGGACTTAACAAATTATCTTAAATGTTTGTTATCTTAATTTTTAGTTTTTTCTTCGGATTCAAAGACTTGTTTTTTTCTTCTTTTTGTCAATTCTTCTTTTCTTTCTCCTGACTCTGACAATTCTGAAGATACTTTTGTTTTCTCGAGGACATTTGATTCTTATGTTTCTTCTCTTGAGAATCTTGAATTAGTGTTTATTAAAAAAATCAATATCATTTATTTTCTGAAGAGAAATATTTTTCACATTTGTTTCATCGAAGTATTTCCATTTCTCGAAAGAACAATCAAAGATTCAGCCCAATGTCACTTTGTTCAGTCCTCAGACAAGATCCGGCTGCTCAGATAGATACTGGATAGAACGTTGAATAGGTAACACAAAACCCATCAAAGAATAGTTTCAATGATCTCCTATCAACACCAACCCCCAAATAGATAAATTATTATTATTATTATTTATTCCATCTTAATCGAAATAAACATGATAATCTCAAATATATAATTTGGAAATCTAATTCACGTTGGAAAAGAAAAAAAAACACACAAACACGTCAACGGCTCGTTAATAAAGTCTCTCCTTTCATAAAAAATAAAAAATAAATAAAAATTACAATTGACAGCGCAGTTTTGGAATCCACGATTAATAAATCCGTACTTACTGAAACAATTATCAGGTTTTCTCATTGTCTATGGAACGAGTCTAAAGAAATGTTTATTTATTTTTTTTCTTATATTTGTGAAGAGAAAGAAATTATTTCTACGCTGAAAGTGAAACTAACTTTGTTTTTTTTTTTTTGCTTTGTTTTTAATGAAAGCGAAAAATCATCACAACTTTACAAAAAAAAAAAAAAATCTACTCAATTTTAAAAATGAAGTAAAACTTGTTTTGGCGAATTAGTATCAATAGTTCCTTTGAAATTAATTCTGTCAGAGGGATCGCTCTTGTTTTAAGCCCTTGATCTCAAGATCCCTTCTACATAGGGGATGAAATTTTTAGATACAAGAAAAAGTTGCCCTACAATAACTGGTAGTGTTGCACGAGTTTCAGTTTTATTTGAGTTAAATACATAGTTGTGTGAGAAAAGCTATGGTACACAATTCCCATAAGTATTAGATTCATTCATATTTTCACTATAATTTATTAACTATTTTAATAAAACAATAATAAAAATCATTGAGTTAACAATGAATGAGACTTACTCTCTCGGAATAACTGTTTCACACTTTTTGGCAATCATCAGTCCAAAGCAGTCAGGACGGAGGTAGATCACGAGAGCAAAGATTCTTTTTCGAAGGTTTTCAATATTAAATCAGTTACATTTATTGATTTTTCAATAACTATTACACAATAGTTTTAGTTGAATTGAGTCCATTGTTCTACGAGGTATAGAAAATATCTCACAGTGCAATGAACCCAATTCAAAGAAACTTTTCAAATCAAAAACTCATTTCATTCCTAAATGATAAAAGCACTTTGCGATAAAAAGCAGATACTTTTGTCTGATTGCAACTAAGAATAAACGTGGTTACAATTAGAGACAAAAGTGGGAGTGGGGGTGTTAGTCAGAAGAACATCCCAATCACCACCCCCACCCCGTTCTTCCAAGTTCAAGCATTAACAAAAATATAAATATCATTTTTTTTTCCCCAAAAGCATTCCAGAAGAAGTTAACAACAAAAGAAGTAATTATTTATTTAAAAAAAACAAATGCCTTTTCTGACTTACAAAGTTGTTATGGAATTCTGTTCCAATTGATTTCCTCAATAGTACAGTGATCAGAAGAATGATCTCTTGTTCTTCCTTACAAAGCTCTTATCATGATTCTTATAAGTTTCTAATTTTTTTAAAGCAAAATTAGAAACTTATAAAATGTTAAAAGAATTAAGTCTATTCCATTTATAATTTCTTCAAAACAACTCTAAGAAGAGGCCTCACAAAAGAGGTATTTGAAAAACTTTTAAATACATTTTTTAAAATTGTTAAAATAAATTTATTATTTTCCCTAAACTTTAATATTAAACAATATCAAACAATTTAGCTTAATAAAATATTTAGCTTATTTTACCTTATTTCTGAATGCTAAATATTATTTTAAAGGAACAATATATTAATTTTTTCTATTCAACAATAGAGATCTAAGAATATTTTAAAAACAAGACAAAAAAATAAAAAAGAATTAAGTTTTTTCTGGATTTGTAAAAAACGAATCATCTTCATTCGCAGGATTTGTTTATGTTTTGTTTCTTTTCCTTGAACGTGATTAGTTTTATTCATTCCAATATTTTTTTCTCTTCAAAATGAGAAAAAAAAGCCCGTAAATTCAGCGTCAGTTCAACTCAATCTAATGTTCCAGAACATTCCTTCACAGGGTAAAATATCAGAAGTAATTAGAATCAATTTACATCTCTTTCAGGGGGGGAAAAAAAGAGGGGATATGGTGGTGATAAAGTCACTAAATTCATTTCGAAACATTAAGAATCTGATTCTTTCTTTGGAAGACGATTCTTTCAAACAAATTCCTTTTGATACCTAATCAGAGTTCAACTGATAAAACCACGTGTTCATTTCATTACTATCTACTATTGCCTTTGCTCTCATTTCATTATATGTATGTATATATTTTTTAAAACCAGAATCAATCTTAACTTACTAAGAAAGTGTTTTCAGTGATGGAGGACTTACTTTTCTGTTGTTTCCGATGCCGTTCGTTTGTTTGGTTTTTCCTTGCTTTGGAGATGTGACTACTTCTACAGTTCATTAGCGATACTACTTGACCACGTGCGCTAGACACATGCTCAACAAGGAGAATTTAGCTTTCAGGACAAGTTCAAGAAATGCGAGGGAGGCAAAGCAGCACAACAAGTAATTGGCGCCCACCGGATGTGAAGCAGCTGTTTCAAAGGGACTTCAAGCTTCACATCACAACAACAACCACTCTGTTCAGTCAATTCGATTTTTTTTTTATTATTATTATTATTTTTGTGGTCATAGACTCTGAAAAAAAAAAAAATAATCTTAAAGTACTTTTTTTTTTTAACTTCTTGATTTTTTTTTTCCTTTTTTTTTTTAATTTTCGTATTTTCTCTCATATTTTTTTTCTTTATTTCCTATATTCTACCATATTTTGTATTATTAAATTTTCTTACATATGTTTAGTCCTGTATTTACATAGGAGATTGTATTCTCAATCTTCTGTAGACGCTGAGATGTTTGACCACTTTTAATATCGAGGGAAAAAAATAAAAGTAAATGAACTGTAAAATTGAATAAAACTCACAATATTTCATCCTTCTTTGTGAGGGACTTCTTCAGGTGGTGCCAGAGGACAAGAAACTATTCTTCTTCCTCTATTATTTCATAAGGGTTACAAATAAAAACTAAAAATAAAAACATTTTCTTATACAAGTTAACAATTGAAAGCTATCGTATTCGCCAGCATAGTTATTAATAATTATAATAATTAACACATTAATAATAATGATGTTTCATAAATAATTATAATAACAATGCTAACATTATTCGTATTACAACATTAATATCTAAAAACTTATTTTTTCATAAATTCTTTTACGTATCCAAATGATGCACCACTCATTTTAAGAAACTTATCCTTATTAATACAATTGTTGCTAATGATCAAACATGATTCGATTATAAGTCTCTCCTTTTCTTCAGAAATTTCGCGTTCAATTTAAACAATTGGATCTGGGTTGTGTCCTACTTCTTCACAGTGATCTGCCCAATCAGTAATTCTACTTTTTTTATTCCTAAAAGCTCTAATATGTTCAGTCAATTTCTCCCTGGAAGTTCTTCCAGTACTTCCAAGATAGACACCCCCACAATCTCTGCAAGTCAGACTATATACAATCCCCATTTTATTTAACATGTTCTCATTAACTTATGATCGAATCATGTTAGATCAATAGCAAAAATTGTTTTAATAAGGATAAGTTTCTTAAAATGAGTAGTGCATCATTTGGAAATGGGAAAGAATTTATGGAAAAGTAAGTTTTTGGATATTAATAATGTAATGCAAGTAATGTTAGCATTGTTATTATTGTTATTTATGAAACATCATTATTATTAATGTGTCAATTATTATAATTATTAATAACTATGCTGGCGGATACAATAGTTTTCAATTGTTAACTTGCATAAGAAAATGTTTTTATTTTTAGTTCTTATTTGTAATCCTAATGAAATGTAGAGGAAGAAGAATAGTTTCTTGTCCTCTGGTACCTCCTGAAGAAGTCCTTCGCAAAGAAGGACGAAATATTGTGAAAATTGTAAAGGAGTGTTATTATATTAATAGGATTTCTAGGAGTAAATTATTTACAAGATATGTGAAAGATGCACATAAAAATGTATATTATTTCACATTTTGTAAATGATTAATGAAACCATTTAAATAATATAAAAATTATATATAAAGTAAATAAATAGAAATAAAATATACAAATAAGAAAAAAATTATAATTAAATACAAATTAATGAATACTTATTGAAAAAGAATAAATACGAAAAATAAAAATTAAATAGGAATTCAGTCATTTTTAATAAATATTTTTAACAAATAATATTTTAAATAAATAGATCTTCCAATAATAATAGAAAAAAATATGAAAATAAAAAAGAAGATGCTTAGTTTAATTTATCCAACAGATTTTGAGGTTATTATTATCTCATATAGAACAATTTTTAACGTAGAGGTATTTTAGTTTTGTAATATCAGAATTAAGTTACCAAATATTTTACTAACTACTCTATTTTTAATTCTTAATCCAAACTTATTTTTAGGATTTAAGTGCTGGGCTTGTTACTGCTGCTACGTAATTGTCTTTTATATAATTATAACAAATTTCCTAATTAAAAAATTAATAATTTTGTTTGAAATTTTTTTGCCGTTTGATAAATTAATAATTTTTTAAAATATAAAGTTTGGTATTTTTTATTTTTCAGTTTAGAATTGGTAAAATATTTTGAATGTGATAAAGTTGAGCTATTTAATCTTTCTAATACATAAATATAGTATTATGCCATTTATATTTGTAGTTAATTTTCAAGTCTTAAATATTTCTAATTATTTATTATTTCTATACTATTACAAATGCAATTCATTGTTTTATTAGTAATTTTGTTAATATAATGGATGCATTGAATGTTGGGAATTTTTATTTTTATTATCATGAATTTTGTTTTATTGCCATTTTTATGTTAATTTAATTTCAACATTAGTCTGTCATTCCTTCCTGTTCTGAAAACTTCGAGAACTATCTTAAAAATTGTGCAACTTCCTGTGCTCACAATGAATGAATAATGGCGTCCATCCAAAGGCACATAACTTTCTCTACACGTAATGCACTATCGAAGGTCTCCATTCGGCGACGACTGACATAAGCGGGACTTCATTCTCGGTATTTGCCACTAACCAATCGACAGCACCGTCTGGAGTCGCTGTCGAGCCCGCGAATTCTGAATGTTAACCAATTAGAATCATGTTGTATTCAGCGACGAATCCCGCTTCTCTCTTGACGCAGATAATCAGCGTATCCGTGTATGGCGCAAACATGGGGTCATCGCTCCAATCCGGTTTCATGTTCGAACGGCACATGGTCATCATTCCTCGGGTTACAGTCGGGATTCATCTCCTCTGGTTTTATGTTCAAGGTATTTTTACAGCACTCCTGTACATTGAACATTCTGTAGCCATTTATGTTGCTTATGTTATTAGCCTTCCAGGGGATATTTACCTTTATGGTAATGCCATACCTCATCATGCAATATTCTCAATAATACCTCCGTTGGGTTCACTCCCTCCCACGGCCAGTTAGGTCCTCAGACCCTGTCGCCAATCGACTATGTCTGGAGTATGATAGGAAGGCAATTGCAGCTATCACAACCAAAAACTAACCTAACAATTGCCGAATACCTGGCAGAATCTGCTACACGACAACATTAGACTGTTATTTGATCCCGTGCCACGCCGTCTATCGGTTACTATCACCGTCAGTACGCTTTACTTGATATGCTTTATGTTGTCACTGTTCTGTAATGAAAAGTTCTTTTGCAATGAAAATGTAATCTTTTCTTTATCTTTACATACTCACTGCATATCCGTTGTTATATAACGATAGAATATTTTCTTCGGGGTGCGTATGTTTTGATTTGTTTTTTTGCAACAGAATGTATTCAGGATCTAATATGGCCTGAAAGAATCTCTAGGATCATTCTTTTATCAGGATCAGCAACTCGTGGGTCTTTAACAGAAGATGCTGGCCTCCGATATACAGAATGTTTTTTCTTCATTTTTGTTGGTTGATGTGAGAAGATTGTGGTTTTTTGTAGTTGTCGTTATCTACTTCCTATCCTACTAAATGGCTTTTGGCCACTTGGTTTTTATTGGCATTTAGAAAAAAAAAATTGATCTTGTTCTGCCCTAAATGATCTCAAAATGCCCTAAATGATTTCTGACACTGCCCTAAATGATCTCAAAATTCATCATCTGAAATTCTTTACCAGAAGGAAGCAGACTTTTATTCTATGGCCTTTGAGCGAGGGAAGCAATACAGAGGGCACCGATGTTTGGGATGGAGCCATATGCAGTCGGTGTTTGTTTGGGCGGGTGTTAGATACTCAGTGCCGTATCTCTTGCTCCAGCCAATCTCGAAAAAATTTCTAGATCCTACATACTGCTTTACAACTTCCGGTTTTTGTAAAAATCTTTGCATTTTTAATTTCTTTCTCTAAATTTCCGATGATTTGTTGATATTTTGGTTTAGTTTGCAGAGGCTAAATGAAATTGCATCTATCTACTCACGACCCTCACATCAAATTCAGGGTTCAGGTACCAAATGCAGTAACGGGGTCCCCTTCCACATTATGATCAGAATCATAGATTGTTAGCCAAAAAATATCACGAAAACACCACACCATTTCATATTTCTCCCTTTTAAATATGCCACCCACAGTTATTATCATTTTTAAGAGTAAATTAATTTAACACCAATATCTACTTTTTTTTCCATACCAAAAGTTTAGAAAAATATGTGGCGTACAGTATTTCACTCATCTAATGTCTTCAGCTTTTTTCATGACCACTCCCTTCCTTAGTGCTGTGCATTCTTTTCATTTTGACCTAACAAAGACACTCAAAGGATAAAACTTAAAATGAATACTATTTATACACAGCCAATGAACTTTATTGTGACCCTTCAGGAAGTCATGAACAAGACGTTCTTGCACATAACCATGAACATGATAATCCATTGTTGAACACGTGTAGTAGAATATCTCGATTGATGATCAAATATTGTATTGAAGAATCGCTCTATGCAAACATTGTAAATGCAGAATAACTCTACGCAGACGGTTAAAGCAGAAAAATAGATTATATAAAATAAAGTTAAAGTTAAAGGATGCCATGACAGGCCTATGCAGGCCCAAGGGCTCGCGGGAGGTAAGGCTCCCGGCGTTACTTGACCAACGGGACTAGGTTGAGGTCGGGAGGTCAGCCGACGCCCGCCCGCCTTTAACTCCTGGGAAAGAAACCCGGTAACCATTCTACAGAGGGATGGGTAGGCCCTAAGACCCGTTTGGAGGACAATGGAGCGTGGAAAAATTCCCGCTCTCCGCTGAGACCGGGAATCGAACCCGCTACCTCCAACCCGCAGCCAAGCGCCCTTACCCACTCGGCTACCGGGCCCACATATAAAATATAAACTTAATTACAAAAAAAAAGTCTAGAAATGATAGGCTAATTTTTTTGGTTAAGACCCGGTGCTGAGGGGCCAACTGACCCCCTCCCCTCCCTTGTGGGGGCTCTGTATCTAGTTACAATAAGTATCTGTAGATCAAATTATGATTTTTTTAACTGATTAAGCAAATGAAGTCTTACTAAGCATTTAAAATTTTTTCTTCTATGTTTTTTTGTATACGCATCACTCTGAAACGGTTAGACGGATTTCCATAAAATTTATTACGTTGCAACTTATTTATGGTCCAACTTCAAAC
>JAFIDM010000007.1:31672081-31685502 GCA_023159025.1 Thereuonema tuberculata | reverse complement strand
ACAAACACATGTGCACTACTGTAGTTCCTTCGATCGCCACCAGGCCGCTGTCTTTGATTGCCGGCAGGATCGCAGCCTTCGCCAAGCATTCAAATTTCATCATTTGCATCCTGTTGATAATTGGTTCATCTGACTCAAGCTTCTCATTGGGTGTCTTGCTGAACATTTTCCTATAAAAGACTGAGGTTGTCGTTTTTATTCAATTCACTGATGATGGCCCGTTAACGGCGTAGAAACTAGTTTGTTTTAATTGTAAATATTTATGTTTTTTAACTTTTAACTTAATTTTATTTAGACTTGTGTGTTGGCTATATTTAAGAATTTCATAGGTACTGTTCATTTTGCGTTTATTTGCTCTTCTTAATGGATAATAAAAACGGGTATAACTTTTGCACTCACCCAATAATATGCAAAAACCTCAAGGGCAGACAAGCGAATTGCAAAAAAAGTCGCAGCCAATGAATAAAAAAGCGGCGCCACGGCGCATTTGAACCGCGCATTCTCATGGCTTAAAAGTAGCGTGACTCACTTGCTTCTGCACTCAAGTACGTTTGTTGTGGTTGGATGCCGTTCTGCCACTGCTGAGGATGCCACGACACACAATCGTATCAACAACTGAGGGAATTTGACAGAGGACATAGGCTTGATAGAGTCAGTTGAATTCTCTATTGTAAGCTGTCATTTTAAGGTGATATTGGCAACAGTGAGTCCGGCAACGCACACATACCTGTCAGGAGAGCAGTGAAAGTAACCACTACCAGTCAGGATCGTGTGATCGGCCATCAGGACACCAACAGTTTCCCTAAATGCCATCTCCGCAGCATCGTCATCACCTCCTGCAGTGGTGTCGCCCAAGAGCAGCGTTGAATATAACTGATTGTGGCCGTATAGTGTTTACTGATGAATCTAGATTATCACTTGTAGCCAATGAACGTCTGTGGAGACGACCAGGTCAGCGCGGCTCACTTAACCAAACTTTGGAGCGTCACAAGGCAGTCACACCTAGCGTTCTCGTTTGGGAAGCCATTGCATATGATACCCGGTCACCCTTTGCTGTCCTTTGGAGTACTTGCACAGCAGCACAACATAACGTCCAAGATATCCCACGACCTGTCGTTCTGCCTATGCTACGAAGTTCCAAGAACCGTTTTTCAGCAGGATAATGCCCGATCGCATACGGCGAATATCTCTACAGAGTGTCTACGTGATGTTCCGACCTTCCTTGGCCTGCCAGATCGCCAGACCTAGCACCTAAAGAACATGTTTGGGACGGCGATTACAGTCACTTCGCAGTGTGGGCGAACTAGCCCAGCAGCTCCAAGACATTTGAATGAATCTTCCAAAAAACACCATTAGACGTTTATATGCATCAAAACCTTATATCTGCATGTAACGCCGCAAGAGGCGGCCCACACAACATACTAAATGAACTGATTCTGGGTCTCGGTTGTTCCGAAATAAACACCTGTGTTGCTCGCACAGTCTTTCTTTCCATCCTCTTTGCAAATGTCTTATTTCATCATGACCGCACTAGTTTTCCAAGTGCATCGTTTTTTTTATCATAGTGTATATTGGTGTAGCTTTCAAGTATTTCATTTTCCAATTAAACTAAATCTCTGTGGCTGCCATTGCAACTGTCATAGCCACAACACATTCATACAGATCAGTAATTTAGTGGTATTCCAGAATAATATCGAGCTCAAATCATTTCCTTTTCATTCTGCCTAAACAAAAACAATATAGTCGTTGTGTTTCTATAGAAAACTGCATTTGCCTATTAAAACAGAAGTATTTGGATTACTGCATGAGGTCTGATCTTTCTACTATCCCGAAACCCAAATTGGCCCATTATTTTTTAAAACTTTCAAAACCTCAAGAGACTAATCGTTCTGACTATCTAACGAAATCCAGATAGCATTTTGACATGGACGAAATTTTGAGACTTTACAAATTTTAATTCTACAGTTTGCTGTAATAAATGTTAAGATTAGTGATAAATGTGTTTTAATATATTACTTACTTGCGTCGTTGATAGTTGATATTCATATTTAAAGCCTATCTTGAGTGGACCTTTCGAGAATGCGAACACATGATGCAAAGGATAGACAGGATTGTCTTCCAACAGAAACTGCAAAAACCAAAGCATTGTACCAATAAGATTACCAATAATAAAAGGTTAATGTAGGAAATTTACAGAGGATATAATTTTCCCTTTAATTATTTTTTTAAAAAAACACGTATCTGAACGTTTGAAATTATATTGGCAAAACTCTTTCAAAATCCAATAATCTCGTAAATGGATTTTCTTATTAGCATTAATTACAAACTTTACTAACAGCATCCTTCCTTTTCATCCTTTTTATGAAGGTCTGGCTTTTTTGTTCATTTTCTCAATTTATCTATTATTCTATTATCTATTAAGTATTATCTATTACGTTATATTTATCTATTACATAATTCATTACAATTAGAAACATTGCAGGTAATTGTTCAAATAAATTCGCAGGTTTTCGTAATCTTTTCGATTTCAACTTATTTTAATTACAAGTATCAAACTGAAAACCATAGAATAATGAAAACAACAAAAATAATAAAAGAGAGCAGCAAAATATTGCCTATTTATTTTAATAAAACAATTATTAATTAATAAAGATCTGAATAGAATTGGATTTGCAATAAGCTTAAGAAAAGTAAGACTAATTGACAATTTGAAATTAAAAGAAATTCAAATCTGACCATTTGAAAAGTCAGACTAAGTGACACGTTTCAAACATTTAGAGAAAAACACAGTTGAACTTCGTAAGACAGCGCTAGTACACACGGACCTCCAGCAATGGCTGTTCTTTTTGTTTCTGGGGTTCTTGATTTTTGCACTCAGTGTTAACACGTGTTTCATCTCAGTCTCAGCATTTAATATTTTTGCACTTAGAACCTTTTTTTATTTTAAATTGTCAATTAACTCTTTAAAAGGTCGGCGGTTAATGTATAATTTTCAATTTACCAAAACATTTACTCTTACCTGTAAGCTGTCGTCGAAGGTGTGTCCAATTGAAGGCAGGTAAGATAATGCTTCAGAATTAAATGGCTTGGAACGATACTTAAAAAAAATACTAAATGACGTATGACGACCTTTATAAGGAACAGGACGATCTAATAGGGGAAAAAAAGTAGTTGAAAATCTTTCCTGCTGAGGAGAATGTGATAATAATCAGGGAGAGCAATTCTCTAATTTGGGAGGGGGGGGTGTAATCAGTTTTAGGAGGCGAATACTAATGCATTGTCTCTCATGTATTTTTTTTAATACAATGCCCTTATCCTTATTTTGTCCCTTGGCCAAATTATAAGCAAATACAGTAGAACCTCATTATAACGGATCGTATTATAATGGACGTCGCTTATAACGGACAGTTTTAAAAAAAAATTGTAATAATAATAAAGAATGCTAATTTTTATCTGACGAGTTTTACATTTCCAAGCAAGCGATTAAACATCATCAAACAAACCCAGCAGAAAATAAATTATTTTTTCAAATCAATAAATGTAAGAATCAACATGAACCAGGACCTTCTTGTTCTAAAGATTAATGCAGTGTATATGTACACATCTTTTTCAATTCAACCTATTATGTTGAAGGCTGGATTTTTAGTTGATATATAATAAACACTTTTTATAGCTAACTATTGTGCTTTCATTGATGCACACCCTGCTTCATTACGCCCCTATAAGAATTATTTGTTATAAACCGGACTTTCATTAAAACGGACAACCTTCAGCCCCTATTAGTCAATTATAATGAGGTTCTACTGTATTAAAAATTCATTGGTAAGTTCATCTTCGATTACACTTGTTCACTTGTCTTTCATGCAATAATTTTACATTGAAAGATATAGTAAATACCTTCTCTTCATTCTTAAGATTATTCGTAGCTGATCTTAGGGGCTCCTCATTTGAAAAGTCAAATCGAAACGTAATCATTTTAATTCCTCAAGTAATTGTATTTACAAGATCAATAAACAACGATCAATCAGTTAATAAGTACATAGTAGCTCTCCCTATTCGTTTTCTGATTTAAGAAACTTAGTTAACTACCAGAAACCCCAAACACTAGCATTAATCGATTACACTCTACAACGTTGTCTTGTGTTTCCATGAAAATCAAAAGAAATTAAAATAAAACGGATCCAAAAAAAATAGAAAAGAAATCTAACAACACATGTATTTTATTACATTTAAGACGATTAATTAGAGGAATTAAAAATCTATATTTTGTAAATCCCTGAATTGATGGAGTTTATTTTTCAGTAATTTTCTTACATGAAATTGTAAATTTCCATTATTTTTCCATGGAATAATATAAAAACAAGTTCTTTAATAAAGGAAACAAAAGAACTGGAATAATTAATTTGAAAGAAATCTCTGTTTACATCAGCTAGAGTTTGGCTTTCGTTTTGCTGTTTCATATTAGATGAAACGATGTTCTAAGTTGAGTTCATTTAAGACACAGATGGAAAACAAAGCTTGCTTTTATGGTAAATGAACCATTATTACTTTACTATCTGAAATTTCGTGCTAGTTCAGTTGTGGATGTATTTGCTTAGTAATATACTAAGCAAATAAAGGTTTTTTTTTTCCCGATAGATTGATATTTAAAAGTAAATGAAGATAAATCTGTTATTACCATAAGTAAGTTCAAGGCAGTGACCAAGGAATGTTGAAATTGACGTTTCATTCATAACGACTTCTTTCCGAAGATCTGCATACTACGAAATACATAATAAAAATCCATATTAATTTATTGTGTACGTATACTAAATGTTATAAACTAACAATTTCAACGTAATATCAGAAACAAAACTTATAGTAATATCATAAATAGAAGCAAAAAAAAAAAGAAAATATTCAAACTAGAATAACTTTTACTTTTATTGGTGCAGCAACTGATCAATCTTAAGCTTAATTAGAGAAGAAACTAGGAAATGCTGGCTCGAGCTCATTCTACTGAATCCATTAGAATTCTCAAAGTAAATGTCTAATCCTATCATTAAAATTTGAATTTTCCAGTAGAAATAATCCTTGACTTATTGGAAGAACATTCTAATTAACTAATTTAGTTAAAGTTAGAAAGTTTTTCCAATATGGTTTGAAAGTTTACATTTCTAACGGATAATCATTGTAAGAAACTGGACATTCGTAATACTTCATTGTAAAATAAAACTACCTTTATGTTGTAATTACTTTTCTTTTGATTTCTTTCTATTTGAAGATATTTGAACTCAATGAAATATCTTTTGCAAATGGCCCACCTCAATTTGAGCTGATGTCTCGTATTCCCAAATATCATATTGTTGTGTTTCATTCAACCTTTGTGGAGTTGTGGTTTTGTTTCCGTCCGGATACAGATAAGTCAAGAGCTCTCCTGGACAGAAGGTGAGAGTTGGCAGCGTTATGTTATTCATCCTCGTCATCTGCACGTTCACTTTGGGTGGATAACTCAAATAGCGATTAACTGCATCTGCGATCTGATAAATGGAAAAAGCAACGCATAAGGTAATAGCCGAAGTCCACGCAACTCGTAACGCTGAAGATAGATCTTTTTTGAAAATATTTTTCACTCCTGGAATACTGACTTCATTGGAATCGAATCTTTCTGCCGCGATTGTCTTGACGGGCCTCATCTCGAAATTCTCTGCAAAACCCAGATAAGGTGAAAAAGATGTGTTAGTCCCTCGTGGATAAAAATATTTCTATTTATTTAAAATTAAGAATGAGAATCAAATTTAACTATTTTGAATTTATGTATGTAATATTATTTTTTTTTAAATTTACCTCATTTAAGAAACGAAGAAAGCAGCAATTTGAGTCTAAATTATAACCCTTTCTTGAAGTTAATGCAGTTTTGAAATGCGTAGGAGTATTGGTTGCAACTGTGAATTATATTGAATCCTTTGTGTATGTTTTGTTCTGGAAACTTCTTTCCTAGTGATTTGATAAATGACCACAATAGTCGTAAGATTAGAATTAATTACGTTGACATAATCTATAAATGGTCTTTTCAAGTTGTCTCGAAGTTAAACAGAACTCATAAAGGAAATGTCATCAGGAAATGGCAACTCCTTTGCAAAACATTTACATTAATCATTTCACATGGATTCATGTTACTCTTTGTGACATTAAAAGCAGTGGGGGGGGGGGGGAAACTAGGTGTGGTTTCTTTATTTATGTCAAATACATGATAATATTTCGAATGTTAATAATTCAGAAATCACCTTTTAAAATTTCATCATCTGTTAATGGACGACATTAAGGAAAAGATTCTATAAATCATAATGTCCTGTATTTATGATCAGTTTTCGTAATCAGAAATGCAGGGCTTCGTGATTTATAAAAAGAAAGACATTAACAGACGAGATGGAGCATTTCTGTATTCTAGAACATTTTTGAACAAGAGAACATTTCCTTGTTTCTGTCGTTTTCAGCTGATGGGTTTCCAATCCACACCTTTACCTTTAGTAAAAAAAAAAAGGTCCAAACACCGTAAGAGGCTGATCCTTTGTTAATGAAATCAACAAACGACTTCGTTGAATATTGCGCTTTCCCCAAAGTTAATTGTATTATTAATCAATGAATAATTTTTTTTTGTAAATAATAAATCCTTGATGCTTTTTCCTTTCTTAATATTTGTTTTGACATCATATGATGATCGTTTCTTGTTAATTACCTTGGATTTTTTGATGATTCCACTCATTAATCAATCGAAATAAAATTTCAAAAAAAAATAAAATAATAATACGTAATAGTTTCGTTTTTTTTCTAGTGGTTGTTGGTTACGATCAAGCATTGGTAGGATCGTTTTTTTTTAACGTTTTAAAAACCACAGTGGTTTTTATTGTTGATAGATTTTCACAAATGTGTTCAGTTTAACTCAGTAAACTCCCAATTATCCGCGGACCTCTCCTGTTTACATTTTTTTTTTACTATTTAATAAATTACGGAATTAACAAAAAAATCCGTAATCTAGAATAAGGTAAACAATAAAAGAAGCAGATTTAGCGACGTCCAAGTAGGGGTTTTCGTGTTTCGACACGAAAAAACAAAGACAATTAACTGATTTTTTTTCTTAAAGAATAAGAAATTAAAGTAAATTAAAATAAAGTAATTGTTTATAATGTATATACTGCCACTTTAATGTAAATAAAATATGTTAAAAGCATTTTTGTGTTGATTTTCGCCCTTGTTCGTCCTATTTCGGATTATCCGCGGAATTCGCTTATCCGCGATTGCCGCGCCATCCAACTCCGCGGATAATCGGGAGTCTACTGTACTTTCAACCAAATACTTTGGCTTCATTTTGCGACAACTGCGTTTTTATTAATGTCCTAAATTGTAGCAGAAGTCATTCCTAACACTAATTCCTTCTCTGGTAGATTTTAAAAGGTTTTAAATAGTTTAAATGGGGGGGGGGGATCAATTCTTTTGTTCCAGTTTTTCTTAACAACTGAAGACATTTTCTTAACCTAGATTCTTCCAAAGCATTTTTCAATTATTTACTTGTTCATTAAAACTCTCCAACTCTGACCTTAACGAGAATTTTGGTTGAAATTGGTTTTTGTGTCTTTCTGTTGGAATTTGGTTGTTTGTTGATCTCCAGAATTAACTGCAATGAATCTGAATGGAAGCCTTTCTTCAAATCTTTAAAAAAAGGATTGGAAAGTGAAGAGAAGATTCTCGAAAGACTTCGTTGGATTTTATGTAATTCTGATGCAAAGCAATGAAAAAGAAGACATCTATTCAATAAATACCAAACGAAAGATTTCACTCTCCTTCACTTAACTGGAAATAAAGTGAATCTTCTCATTAACGAACTTCGAGAGATTTATTATTTGATTAAATTGATAAGTGATCCCTCAGAAACGAAACCAACAAAATAAAACGACTATGACTTGTGGAAATCAAATCCTGAGCGTTTGCCAAATAGGTATTTCACCACAAAGAAAAAAATAAGAAGGAAAAACCGTCTAATGAGTGAAACGAAAGGAACCAATTCATAATAAAGCGAAACCTTTAGTCAAGCTGAGATCCTGGGACATCTGTTTCGACTTTTGAGATTTTGCTTGCTGAGTAGCCATGGCTAATGAGAGTCTAATAACCTCGAAACAGCTGTCCCAGGTCTCACCTTGACTCAGAAGGGTTCCCATTATAAATTTATTACGTTATTTTATTTTATTTATTTTTTTATTATTTGTTATACAGATATCCTTTGTTTGGAAATGCCCTTTTATTAGTAAGAAATGCTCTGAAAATTAATACAATTATGAAGTATGACATAATACAAATAGAAAACATCCAGTAAAGCACTTGATTTTATCTTTTTTATTTTTACCTTCATGTTTTTATTTTAATAATTTGAAAAAAACTGATAGTAGTTATTGACCATTTCTGGTTTAATAGCTACAGTTTCGTCGAATGTAACTTCAGAGTCGTCTTCAGAGGAAACGTATTTTTCAAATGAAGTTTTATGTTCATTGTTATACACTTGTAGGTTGCCTTCATGAAACACCTACAATCAAGTACGTGTTCTTGTTTCTCTGCAACAAATCTGCTCTTTTCAATATTTTAGCAGGGATGTTCAAGGGAGACTTTCTTCCGCGCATGGGAATTCCATCCTACAACAAACACTTGACTTTTAGCTCTCTCTGATTTGCTTCTTCAGGACCAACCTTCAGACCGCGGCATTTTGTCAGAATTTTCTGCTGAAATGGAAAACAAACCTGAAACAAGATTTTTGAAGATGTTGATAAAATCGGAAAGGGACCATAATTCTTCTTCGTTCTTCGAGAGTTTTTGAAATGCATTAGATAACATAGCTACGTATTTAAATAAAAGGTTAACGACTTCATTTATTCGTTATTTTATTTAAGTTATTGATATCATAAGAGTCCGTAAGATAAAGGTTCCTGGATATATTTTTATTATTTTACTATCATTCACATGTAAAACTTTGATGGAATTTTATTTATTTTATGATTTTAAGAAAAAAATATTCATTTACTTGAATGTTAGTATTGCTTTTTCTTTATACTTTTAATTATCCATTTTTTTAAATTATTTAAATATTACTTCTAAAGGGTTATTTTCTTTGTTTCCTTTGTTCTACAAAAGGAAATTTCCCGTCTCTTACTATTTAATTTATGTTTTAATTTTTTCTGTGCTCTTAAAAATAATAATTCTTATAAGCCTTAATATAATAAATAACAAACGATCTGGTAAATTTTGTAATAATAATCTGCTATGAAATATAATCGTGGAAATTAATGTTCGAAATGTTTAGTAACATCCGTGATAAAACTCTCTTTTATTGTTTTGGTATTTTTAAAAGTAGAAACATCCAAATGGACAGGTTTCGAGTCAAAAGGATTTTAAAGTGTTTACTGTGTCTTTTCCATTTATTGTTATTATCTTCCATTTCAATTGCCACAGGTAAAGATATGAATAACTCTTATATTAGAAAAAAGTAAGCATCTATTTAAAATAGAAAATAGAAAAAAAAATCAAATCAAAATAATTATAATTACAACGATTTTTATCTTTAAAATACTTTTTTTATAATTTATAAAAACTGCAAGAGAATGGCGCAATTTCCTTTTAAATGTTTATAAAATAAACAGACTGTGATTATTAGTTAATTCGTCCATAACTTAACATAATCATATATGTATTTTCATGTATTATTCAGATAATTTTCATATTTATCATCTGATATTATAGTTTATATTTAAATTCTTATTCTATCAGATCTTTGCTGGTGTCTGATCTAGTAATAGATTAAGGCGAAATACTTTGTCATTAAGAAATATTTAATTGCTGGATTTAATATTACTTGTATCAACACTTGCAACTAACCCTTGAAATCGACTTAAGAAAATAAAAATTCTCACTGAATTTTGTAAATCACAAAAATCCTCTGTTCACAAGGAAGCTTCTTCTCTGCTATTATTTGTTCTGGAATATATTTGAAGAACCATTTCGATTTTGTGTAAATTAAAATTTTATGTTAAATTTAAATTAGCATTAAATTTTATTCTTATAATTTTATTCTTACAATTTACTCGATCACCTCGTCTGTTTATTAATTATTATTTTTTTAATGAAGGTTTTTTTAAATTCAAAATTTATGTTGTCAAAAAACACAGACTACGAAGGAATTTCACATAAAACTGCGTTATTTTTAAATCAGTGAATTGATTAATTCGAATGTTAGCAATTAATAAGCACAGTAAAGCTTCATGTGGAGTAGTTCAGGATTTCCTCACCAGAAAGCGCTGCTTGCCCCTCATTAGATGTAATAGGTTTTTCTGGAATTAATCCCTCAATGATATAATTGATTTTGTTTGTTTAAAAGCCTGTAATGGTTCCCTCATTGAATATTTAAATAGCCTGCATGGATCAACTGCTTTGGATGTAGAGACATCTTCATTTAAAGAGTAAAGCCCATTGCACATGGATCCGAAAATCGGACGGTCGGATCCACGAATCGGACATTTTCTCTTTCACATGGCAACGAAACGTAGCCTATACAAACGATTTGAATGTTACATGTCGTATAGACAACGTCAGAGAGAGTTTCATGGCCATGAGAAAGAGAATACGTTCGATTCGTGGATCCGACCATCCGATTTTCGGATCCATGTGCAATGGGCTTAAGATATAAGAGCTGAACTTAAATGAGGAAAAAAAAGTCCCATTTTTTTAATGGAATTAATGTGACATAAGATATACCAAGAAGAAGATTCGATTCCACTGGAGGAAATTGTTGTTCTACTCATTTCATTTTTATGTTAATCCTGGTGGTTAGAATATTTTTATCATTTCCTCAATCCATTAATGAATCTGTAAATAAGGCAGTGAAACCTAAGATGGATTTGAGCAGTTTTATAAAAGAAGTTGATGAAGACAGAGAAGCAAGGCTTGGTCATTTGAATTGCTATCATGTTTAGACAGAGAATCTGTTGCCTTTGGCGATTCTGGTCTAAAATAAATGGGAAAGTTTATTAATGCGCGAAATTAGACTCTATGTTACTGTGTTTCAGCGAATGACACATGGTTGACAGAGATTGTGAGTTTGGATACAAAAATAATATTCCGGCTGTCTTTAGCAAAAAAATTCAAATCAATAACAGTTGAGAAAACAACCCTTCCTTACTTCGCTGGATTCAGAAAAATACAAATTTGTTTTTTGTTTCTTGTTTTTTTTTTTTTATCTTATGCCAGAAGTTGGAAGATTATCCATTTCTCTTTTTACCGCCCATTAGAGGCACGAGCTTACAGTCCATTTGGGTTTTTTCACATTCATGTAGCGTGCAATTTGGGATTTTTCCAGAAAGGGGGAGGGGTTCACTACCAGAATTAAAATTTTAAACATGTATGCCATACCTCCCCTGAAAACTGACTTACAGATTCGCAGAAACTTATTATTTAATGAAATATTTAATGGAAATACTTCAAATATGTCGGAGCATTAATTTTATGTTCAATCAGAATAAATATTTCGGGATTTGAAATGATTCGATCATCTAAAATAAAAACAAAACAAAAAAAAAGTTAATGTCGACCACCAGAATACAAGTTCAAGCAGTTGTTATTTCAAACCTTTTAAAATGGTAAAAAAGTTTCGAAAACAAAGACCTGTGGAGCAAAATGTCCTTTATATTTTGTCAAAAAGATTTAGCCAAGAATGATTTTCAATCAATTCGACAACATTGATCTGGCGACACCTGCTTATAAGGTCCAAGAGACTTCGGTCTGTTTGGTTGCTTTGTTGAGATTTACCAAATTGAGGATTAACAATGCATTGGATCTCAATGACGTTCTCAGTTTTTAAATAACAGCCTCTTCTACTCAAAAGGCAGAGCCAAAATGTAATCAGTGACCTCTGTTGGCAAATGATGCAATCACTCTAATCTACCCATAAATTGTTTCATTTTTAAAAATCAAATTAAATTTTAGTTATTATTTGATCATTATTTGATATAAAGATCAATCAAATAAACTCATTTGAAATTATCTCAAAAAAATGATTTTTTTGCTTGTTTTTCAGATAAAAAGCCTTTATTATTTGATCCTAAATTGGAAACATGTTGCCAAGGCAATATAATTCCCGAACCCAGTGAACATGGACTCGGATGTTGCGGCGGAAAAACCTATTCTGACCTTCAAAACCAAATGTGTTGTAATAATACCTTACATTCCATCAATGGTTCTGATTGGATTGGCTGCTGTGGGTCCTCCTTATTTAACTTAGATACCCATGATTGTTGCGCAGGAAAAGTCGTTGCGAAACCGAAGACCGGATTCGTTTATACACATTGTTGCGGAGAACTGAGCTATACCAGAGACGAGCACATCTGCTGCGATGGAAAATTGATACAGAAAACAGAGGAATTCTCCAGCTGCTGCGGAGACCGAAAGATTGACATGAAAGCTCAGATTTGCTGTCGAAATGTTATTTATGCAATGAACAAATCCAAGAGACTCAAGTGTTGTGGCAATGAAACCTACAGTGTTAAAAATGAAGTTTGCTGCGATGAGTGGACTTCCAAGGCCAAACGATATCCTCTGAAACAAAATGCAAAGAGTCTGACTTTATGTTGTGGTGGAGTGGCCTATAATCCCAGAATTTCGAAATGCTGTGGAAATAAACTGATAGAGAAAGACGAAAGCTGCTGTGGGGGCGTTGCTTATGACTCTAAAGAAAAGATTTGCTGTCCGATGGCTAAAGATTACTATCATAGTGAGGAAATTGCAGAATCCCTTTTCCCAGTTTTGGATGGAAAGGCAAGTTGTTGTGGTAAAACTAGCTATAATACAGATACACATGACTGCTGTGACGATCAGTTAGTCTTTGATCCCAAAACCCAAGCCTGTTGCAATGGACAATTAGTGATGCTTGATCCCCAGGCCCCAGAAAAAAACCAATGTTGCTTCCTTACGACGGATAGTAATAAAGCATAGTAATAATCACTTAAGGATTGGATTAAAAAATTATAAACCCTAACAGATACGAAAATAATGAACTTTTGGAATCTATCGATACTAAAAAAACAAAATGAAACTGTTGTATTTTACTGATTTCAAGTAAAATGATTGTAAATATATAAATATTTACAAAAAAAAAATATCTGTTTAAATCAATTTATTTTTAACATCGTTGATTTCTTCGTATTTTAAAAGCTTATAGGCCTATGTTGCATTGATTCAAAACAGTTATTTCAAACCAGTTGCAGCTTCTATAAATAAAATTCAATGAAATATCATATTTTTTGTTCATTCGTAAAATGAAGGAACAAATATCAAATGTAATTAAATGATGTTTTATAAATTATTTGTGATGTTTTATAAATTATTACAATAAACATTTTACTTAC
>JAFIDM010000007.1:31659917-31671981 GCA_023159025.1 Thereuonema tuberculata | reverse complement strand
TAATATAGTATTTCCCAATCTTTCGAGACGAAAAAAGCTATAAAATTTCATTAAATAAAAATCACTGAACTCTATTAGTTCTTGGATCACTATGACTGTAGTAGCAATAAGGTATTTTCCATTATTTACATTAATAATAACTTCTAAGATTTCATTATTATTATTATAAGATTCAAACCTTGGGTTTCCCCAGCAAAGACAATATGGCGGGTCAAGAACCAAAGCACATATTGCCAAGTGTAAAGACGCGAGCAAGAATGCGATGTGTGATTATGTCCATGAATTTTCTAACTATGCATGTTGTATTGAGTACCACAGCCTTCTGGAATTGTGGAAAAGTGTTTTTGTGAAGTCCTAGTCAGGACCGCGTCAAGGTATGCTGGCGCCAGGGTGCCAGGCAAAAGTTGCCGCCCCTAATAAACTAAATTATTTGTCGCCCGCTGTCCCCAAGACGTGCCGCCCGGGTGCCTTGCACCCCTGTCACCCCACTTGGCGCGGCCCTGGTCCTAGTGGGCTGAGGCTGTAGTGCAATGTCTGAGGCACCAGAGCAGTGGCGGACAGGACGATGGGTACAACACGTACTCGGTTCTGCCTCCACTGCTTCTGGAGCTCGTGTGCTAGATCGGTGTATTTACTGATCTTGTCTGCGTGAGTTTTCTGCATGTTCTTGCTGACAGGCACTGCAATATCAATGAGAGAGGTCTGTTTTTGACCTTATCAACAAGTGTAATGTCTGTTGTGTTGTATGGTTTTGTCTGTGTGAATTGGGCGGTCCCAGTAGAGCTATGTGAGGATGACTCTAGTGCGGTTTGTGGTATGTACTTGTAGTACAGGACCGTGTTCTTAATAAGTGAGTGTTTGTTTATTATTATTATTATTATTATTATTATTATTATTATTATTATTATTATTGTAATGTCAACTAAAATTCGAAATTTAAATTCTCAGAAAATGCTTAATACTGGAAATAATTAACGTGACTCCAGTAATCATTTTGTGTTTTAATGTCTGTTTCTGTTGGAGGTAGAGAAAAATGGAATTCTCTCTAAACAACGTTATTTACTTCATTATTATTAATAATTTCATTTTGGTTTTTCAATTTCTTTGAAATTCAAAACACTTTCTGAAATGTCTTACAATTATCTCCTAATTTATAAAGTAAATGACTCCTGAAATTGCCGCTTTTTTCTTCTTTTTATCGTAATAGAGAGGCTACAAGGACGCTGGGTTGTTTTTTTGCCTGTTTGAATTAGAACTATTTCTATATGAATGGAAGGAAGAAGTTTATGTGCTTCGTTGCAAATGAAAATTAGGAACATCATAAAAAACGAGAAGTTTCTGGAAGGAGTGCTTAGCGGAATTTATGACTGGGATGAGTAGGAGTGGGGGTGAATGTGCTGCGACTTTGACCGAATTAGGAGATGGACATTAGTTTCGGGCAGATGATGATCTGACACGCAGAGAAAGATAAACAATTGTGAGAAACATTCTCAAGACAGTTCAAGGCTTAATTTCAGTTCTTCATTAAGGAATTGGAGACTCATTAACTGTTGATTAAAAAGTTGCTGTAACTGGATTGAATTGCTGCTGCTCAGGCTCTATAGACTTTGGCGTTTTTATTTACAACACATCATTCTGTTATTTCATCTATAGTTCTTCGTTAAGATGAAAATCTATAGCATGAATAGATATATTTTTGTGAATTCGTTTTAGAGTTTATCCGTCAGGCGATGAGATCGACATCAGGAAGAATAGATGGATAATAGAATTTGTATATTTAAATACCTTACTTATACAATAGATGGGATCATCTAATTTGTTTATATTATTACATAATCTGTGATACAGCTAGAAGAACAGCTTAGACACGGACCTGGAGGAGACGCATTCAATTTCCGGCGGAAGTCTTGGTTTCTGTTTGTTGATGAGTCCTAGGGTTCACCCAGCCCTATGTAAAATGAGGGCGAGGTTTCTTTGTCCAGGGACTGAACCATAACTTCATTGCGTTAGACGAGAATTCGAAGGCCTCCATAAACTGGGAGTAAGATCCTTTAATACAAAACCTACTTAAACTCTAGTTATTATTTATTTTTAGAATCATAGTTCAGATATCTACAGACATACCTAATAGTGGCGTTAACATGTCCATTTCTTGAGACTGGGGGTAATTGAAGTTCCACTATATTTTCAAATAAAGCAATTTGCAATCGTAATCATAAAATCAAAATTCAACCGTAAATAAAATAATAATAATAAAAAAATATAAAAATATTTTTTATTCACCACCTTCAAACTGTAGAAAAGCAGAAAATGGTCTCTGATGTAAAATAACAATATTCTTCGAAATAAATTGAGAATAAAGAAAACAGACATAAGAATTATTGACTTAAAATTCCATTGTAAAATTAAAATAGAATTGATTTTTTTTTCTAATTTACCTTTTAAACATCTTATAAAACTTAATGACTGTGCTTATTAAGGAGCTAGAAAACCTGGCTGTTAATTATGATGAACAACAAAGATGTTTGGTTATAAAAGATACAGTATCTTCCTTCCTCTAAATCGAATCAGTATCTTATAGCCTATTTTTCACAATCCATACAAAATAAAAATTGTAATAACGGAATAAAAATTATGTTGCTTTATGTAGAATGTATATATATATATATATATATATATATATATATATATATATATATATTTTGAATAATTTGAATTATCTCATTAATGAATTTAAAAATAATAATTTTCCAAACAAAGTTTTAAATACTTATATTACTCGATTTCAAAAGAAATTTAAATTTCAAATTTACAAAAAATATAAAATTAAATATATTCATTATTTTATTTAATCATTAATCTTCTAAACAGGACTTGTTAAATTTTGATCATTCAAGTTATCTCATGACAACTTAGAATTAAATCCTCTATTTGAGGAAGTTTTGAGTTTGAATTGACAACTGTCATCTTTTGCTTTTAATATTTTGAAGTATGTTTTATGAAATTTTCTGTGTATGTTTGAGGAATAAATGATTTTTCTATGTATGTATGTAAAATAAATGATTTTTCTATGTATTTTTATATGTATATATATGTGAGAGGTTTTTATACATATAGACAAAAAAAGCATATAATTTAAAAGATAATTTAAAAAAATAAAAAATAAATTTAAAAAAACCTAAAAAAAATATTAAAAAGAGAGCAATCTTCTTATAATAAAGCGCTTTTGTGATTTCTAAATTTTAGCTTAGTTTCAAAAATTCAACACCAGATGCCGCTGATGACGTGTTTGTATATTCGAATGTTAATACTTACACAGAAACAGCTTTTTGAAATAAATTTGGTTTTTAAATTTCAGAAAGCTGTCCGGCAAATTTTATATGTTTAGTAATGTAAGTTAATTTTATTCTTATATTCTTTACATTCTGAATTCTAAATTGCAAATTATTAAATGAAATATTTGCATTACGAAACTTGAATAGGTGTCGATTCAAGTTTTGTGTATTGGATTTATATATATATATATACAGTGCAACTTGGATATTCGAACGTCTTTAATTCGAAATCGTGGTTAATTCGAAGATTTCTCTTAGTCCCTTGAACTTCCTATTAAATCAATGTTAAAAAATCGTGGATAATTCGAAGTTCAACTTCCTTAATTCGAAGTTTTTTATAAAAATGTTCGAAACCTAATGACTTTTCGGCTTTTCATCGTTAAGAAATTCGACACGTGACAACTGAAATCCCCTTCCCGTCACTGTTTGACACGTGACGCTTCAGACGCCATTCGAGCTTCCTGCTGTCAGTGTCACCATGTCTTTCAGTAAACCATGCGTGTACAAGAATTTAATTTTCGCTGAAAAGGTCGCCGTCATTCGCGAGGTGGAAAAGGGTGTGAAGAAGAAATGCCAATCTCTTCATCGTCGGAGGCGCTTTTTCATTTGGGCGAATTTCGTCGGTACATTGAAGGACAAACCAACGTAAGTGAAGCTGTTTTCCGTTCACTAAACATGCTTGATGATTTTGCTAACCTTAACCGACTGAATTCTACAAAACAATCAGACATTGCACAATTTTTTGAAAAACTATAATTTTCTGTATTGAATGTAATATGTACTGTAGCTTACGTAATATAAATCTTATTTTGTTTACATACCTATAGTGTTTAAGTCTTTCATACCCTGATCTTTCTGAATAAATATTTACTTATTGACAGAATAATCTTTTCAAGCATTCAGTGGACCTGAAATTAAAGTTAAAAGATGTAACTTGTTTAATTCGAAGTCTTGGATAATTCGAAGTTTTGTAGTGGTCCCTTCAGCTTCGAATTATCCAAGTTGCACTGTATATAAATTGGACGATTTCATCTTTTGACAAAAACAGTTTATGAAATACATTTGAATTTTAAGGTATTTTTTTTTCTTTTGTCCAGCGATATATATATCAAAATAAAACATAATAATAAATTGTACTTTAACTGAAGAAACATTATTCTAAAGATAAAGCAAGTGACAACTGGTTTGGTTCTTAATGATAATTACAGTATTTTTAGTTTACGTACCGTTTACTTACGAGTAAGGGAAAGCTTCCTTTATGAAAGGCATTACTATTTTGAGGTTGCCACTCAACGAAGAGACACATTTTCTTAATAAACTAAGTTAGAATAAATGCAATTATTCAACCCTAAAAAAATTATCCCTAATTTGGATAATGTTCATCCCTTCAAAAATCGACAATTAACTACATCTCGATAATAATTTTTAAATTGGACGATTTCATCTTTTGACAAAAACAGTTTATGAAATACATTTGAATTTTAAGGTGTTTTTTTTCTTTTCTTTTGCTCCAGCGATTTAGTCCTAACAATTGCTTGTCTTGGTTGTTGTGAAAGATATTCTCCTTCTATTACTAATGAATATTTCTTCCTTTTCTCACCATTGTCGTTGTCTTTCAAGAAGAAATTTATTCTCAGAATTATGTCCCAGGGAAATCTGTTCTTTTGTTTGCTTCTAAATAATTAGTTTGGTTTATCATGGGAGGAAGAAGGAGATAAAGTGGCTTAAAGATTTGAACTCTCAGACGATGCTTTTAGAAGCAAGGAAGAGAGTCCATTGATAAGTCTCCTAGTGTGAACTAACGGACCAAATAACTGAGTGAGAGTCATAAATAAACACATTTATTGGCCAGCATTGAGTAATAAATAACATCTAATTTCCTTCTTCAGTTACTAAACAGTTTTTATAAAGATTATTTAAAGAGTTGGGATCAATTAATCAGAATCAATATTCTGATAAAAATTAAAATACAAATAAATAAATGGGTATGCAGCCGTGCTGGCGTGGCCGTGCGGTTTAGTCGGCGGGCTGCCGTTGTGGCCGATGCGCCAGTACCCGGGTTCGAATCCCGGTGGTGGCATGGCTGTTTCTTTCTTCTTCTGTGTTTCGTCCGTTTCCCACCTGGGACTTACTATCTCAGAGTTATCCTGGACGGGATATAATTCTCGTCCCCCCTTTCTTGAATTTCACTAGCCTCGCCCTGACGTTGTCAGGTTGAGCTAGTTACGTGGTCCCTAGTTGGCCAAATTCGATAAAAGGAAGGAAGGGTATGCAGTTTTACAATATTTTTTTGAAATTTTCAATAACGAATTTATTAATTTCAATTCCTTTTTGTTTATTAATACAGTCATAGTTTTTAATGACACATGCTTCCAGAATGAATCTTGAGATAGTGTCTGGTTTCTTGGAAAAGGTATTTGATTTATGATTATTAGCCAAACAATTTTCCGCCCATTCAGAAATATTGGGGTGATTATTTCTGAATGCACTAAATGTTCTTTGACTCTCTCGTTCAACGTTCTTCCTGTATTATCATAGTGAGCGGAACATTGTTTGGTTAAAAACTACAACCCAGACCCAGAAGTTAAATACCTTTTCCAAGAAACAGACACTATCTCAAGATTCATTCTGGAAGCATGTGTTATTAGTAACTGTGACTGTATTAATAAACAAAAAGGAATTGAATTTAATAAATTCGTTATTGAAAATTTAAAAAAAAAATAGTTATTTCAAACTGAATAACCATTTATTTATTTGTATTTTAATTTTTATCAGGATAATTGTTAATTTGATATCACTATTAACCTTACTCTTTTGTTGTAATTGTATAGAACTATGAACCTTATTCTTTTGTTGTAGAAGACTTATTCTTTGTTGTAACTTCTTAGGTTTTAATTTGAAAATGTAGCCTGAAGAAGCAGGAAAGAGTAAAACCCTGCGAAATATCGCTGATAAAGTATGGAGTTTTTTAATAATAAAAATCTTAGTATGGTTTTATAATTAACTTTAAAGTAATAGTATTTTATAAATAACCTAATAGAGTGGGTGGAGATCATGAATGGACCAAAATTCTTCCATGCGTATTTGTGTTGATAAAATAGGCCTTTTGAGTAATTGGACTTTTTTTCTTTACAAAAACAAACAATCAAATTTAACACACAAATGGCTCCACTCATAAGTAAAGTTATTCTCATTGCCTTCATCAAACTTCTCAACTTCACCAAATCGAATTTTATCGGTGGGAATAAGTTAATTTCATATCTGTGTTCTTAATTAATCTCTTCTAATTCCTTACTAACATTCTTGATGTACGGAACATTATTCTATTGAATGTTTTTCTTGTGCAGATTTTCACGAAAGGCAACAGATATTGATTTGTACAAAAAAAAAAAACAACTTTTAAATTTCCGCTAAATCTTTTTCCTGATGAGGAAATGAGGAAAGGTTTCCTCACTTTCATGGAAATAAGTCTTGTTTTTGGTATAAGAGACTTTAGGAATCAAAATTAACATTCCTCAAAAAAATCGAATAACTAAAAAAAAAACCCTATTACCCTAAGCCAGGATCTGCAGAAACTGCAAGATCATATTCAGCTGAAAAACTGCCTTAGAAAAAAGATCTGATATTAAATAATATTAATTAATTCACGATGTAGACAGTTGTTGTTGTTTGTTGGTGTTTTAATGGCGCAAAAGCAGCAGTGGCTAAGCATGTAGACAGTGACCTCTTCAATGACTAAGAACAAGAAAATAAAAAAAAAGAACAAAAGGTGGAATCCAAATCCTTGGGCAGTACTCATGTCAGTCGACCATAAAAGGCAGTTGATCACAAAAAAGGAGAAAAAAAAAAATAACAAACCCTCAAAAGGTAAAAGGAAAGCAATTTATTCAAATAAGAATGCCTTTTTGAGTTGAGCTAATACTCTGCGACGACCGTTTCGAGCTTGTTGGGCTCTCCTCAGCCAGAGCTAATCAACCAGTTTTTCCACTCGTACGCCTTTTGACAATCTTGTTGACTGTCAGAAATATGAATGTTCCACTCATTGTAATCAAGTTCAAATAAGAGGTCAATGTAAGACATGCTGGAATTGCTCTGGTATAGCTACTGGATTCTGTTTGAGTATTTATTAATTTTCCTTTTAATATCGACTAGCAAACCTGTGATCACTTGACCTTGGATTCTGAGATAATTTTCTCACCACCCGCGAGCGTGTCTCGGAGACCTCATGTTTGATCGTCAGTCACGTGACTTCCGGTTGACCCACGTAGATAAAATGAAAATGTGAGCATCATCAATACTATACCTAACACTTTATACCTTATTTGTATTTCCGTGTCTTATGGTTTCGGAGGAGATAGGACAAGAGAAAGAAATCGACTTTTCTTTTATAGACATATATAGATAATAATAATGGTTGCAATATTTCTTTTTTTATATGATTAGTAAGAGATGCAACTGAAATTAACACTCATTCATTGCAAGATCCATCAAAGAAATAAGAACTAATCATCAAACAAAAAAGGATATAAATATTTCTTTTACGAGCAATGCCGTGATGTTTTAGTTGAATTTTTATTTTTTTCAGTCTGTTTTCTTGTTTATTGTTTTGAATACTCCTTCTGTGAGGCATTTGTTGACACTTTAGCAGTATTTAACTAAATAAATAGTTCTTGTAGAATCTGGTATCTTTCATTCATTGTAGTAACTATGCTTATAGAAGCTTAGAAATCCCGCGACTGAATTCAAAGATGATCAAAGGGTTGACGAATTGAATATCTCAGGTGATTAAACAAAGCATCTTGATCTCATTAAGATTCACAGCTGCAAGATAATCAAAAGTAGGCTTTTTTTTTTCATTAATTCTTTAATCAAATTACTGATATTCTAGACAATGTAAATAAATTTAGATAAAATACGATTTTTAAGAGATTATGTCTTAATGAGACAAGAATTCCAACAACTGATATCTCTTACTTTTTATAAACAAAAGATTTAAGATATTACTACAAAGCCTAGAGAAATGACACAGAAATAAAAAAAAAATATGTGAGCTTTCGTCTTATTTTTGTTACTTGTTATCTATACTTTTCTTATTTATTAATATAAAGTAAAGAAATTAGAATAAAATATGTTTTATTTCTATGTGTATTTACAACTAATGGTTCCCACTAGTGGAGAGCTACATCACTTCCAACTCCTCTTTCTTTCTCTGGTATTCTAGAAAACTCCATTCATCAGAATATACAAATAGGGCCTTTTTCTCATTCCCTTTCACTTTGCAAAACCAAATCAATAAGTTATCTGCGAGAAACATATCCTTTCACAAATAAAGATCTGATGAAATAAATGTAAAAAGAATAAGTGTCGTTTGTTCCTAAAATTGCAAAAATGATCTATTAAACAAATGAGGAAGTATTGTTTAAAGCAAGATGTTGTAACATGCAACATAGTTTTATTTTGTAACAATAAACAAAGACATGTTACTGAAAAATTGTTACTTGGAAGAAAAGCAGATTAAGTGAAGTCCGATACACAACAGGTGGTGTAGAAGAAGGAGTTTTCTCCAATGTACCAATAGGAGGAAAAAGCTATTGAAACAAATGGTTCGATTAAACTATAACCATTCTAAAGCATCTGTAAAGGAGAAGACATCGTTTTGTAATTCAAAGTTTGGATAAATACATTCGTTTGGACATCGTAATAAAGTAACTAGGCATAAAATATTCCAGAACGGAAGTAGGAGTTTTCTGAGGAGGTGAAACGATCAAATATAATTTTACAGAAGCAAGAGAATCAGCTGCAGGTGTGAGACGATTGAATGATTTTTTTTTTTTTTTAAAGTTAATGATGACAAAAGGTAAAATTAAAGTAACTATTTCTTATTTGAGAAAACAAATCCCAAGATAGGAAGAGAATTCCAGAAGAAGAAGAAGAAGACTTCATGCTGTAGTTAAAATAACTAAAATCAGTTAACGCAGAATTTGAAGCATTACAAGAAGTTATTTTAATTTTCTCAGGTCAAAGTCTATCTTGTAGGAAAGTTGTTCGACTGTGAAGAACGAAATGTATATTTTACATCTAGAATCATTTAGAATTATTTTTATCAACGCTAGACTTCAAATGGGATTATTTCATCGTTGCTGATTTAAAAATTTATAAAAATTTATAAATTTTATTAATTTTAATTCCTAAACTAATCAAGTAACTTTATCATTTCATTTTTAGAGAGCAAAAGGAAAAAATATCTTTTATCAAATTTCCCCTACTAAAAAAATAATAATTACAAGTCATTTTATTAACAAAAGCCCATTTCTCATCAGGAAATACGATAGTACTTAAAAATAAAATTGAAATTGAAATGTTTTGAAAAACAATTGGTTGATTGAGGCTTTTTTTTTTGTTTTGTTGTCTTTGTGACGTACGACGTTTCTGCTCGAATGAATTTCAATTCCATCTTTAGAAATAAGTGAACTGTGAAGAACCTCGTGACATGGAATTCGTCCTTCGATATGTGTTCCGTTGAAATCAAAAGTAAATACAAAGTTAGATAACTATTTACACCATTCAAAAGAGATATACGTCATAAAAAAAAACCAACCAACCAATACTTCATCTGGAGCGTTTAATTCTTCATTTCGCTTATGTTTTAGTAACCTTAACATTTAGATACAAAGTTGTTGGATGATCAAATTAACATTGAATAAAAATAAACAAAAACGCTTTTATTAAATTAGCTTTTTCAAGGTAATTTTGACATAATTAATAAGGAAGTATTACATGACACACTTCTGTTATACACCTGCTATGCACTTGCTGTATTTTGTTTTCCCGATATATAGCTCATAGGAATGAAATAGAACCTTCGAGAACCAATAAATTAGGCTTATTACAAAAACCTTTTTTTTTCCATTGCTTATTCTAACTTCTTTTAACTTCATTTCTGTGACTATTTTGCTAGAGATTCATTGGCAGAAGAAACAAAACACATAAATAACCAAACATCCAAACTAAGGCCAGGCCTTGACTTAAAAAAACTAAGCTTTATTCGATGGTTTTATTACAAAATGAATCAAACTGAACACCCACTCTAAATGAAATGGTTCAAAACAACAACAAAAACCCTACATTTATCAATTCATATCCTAATCTCTCCCCAGGAACGTTGAGTTTCTAATTGGGGTCTGATTTCAGTATTTTTTGGTTCAAGGTAACATAAAAGGCTTTACTTCCCAAAAATACAGAAGGGAAGGAAATGTTTCAGGAGAATCCAACAGGAAATCCAATGATGCCTTCGCTACGTTCCAAGAAATAAAGTTTTCCTTCGTGTGTCCAACATGCGCTCTTAAATTAAAACTGAAATAAGGAAATAAACTTGAACATTTCTTCTTTTTATTAAAATCTATTATGGTTTCAATTATCGTCAATTAAATGTTTTGAATATATTATCTAGAATCCTCCTAAAACATTTGTGATTGTTTTTACCAGGATTTGTTTTTGTTGGAAAATGTAAATTGGAAAACTGATATTAAAAAACAACCAAAAAACCAAGAGGTTTGTTTGTTTATTTGTTTCTGAATAATGTTATAATGGATGAAAGGAAGTTAATAGCAGATAATAATCTCAAGATTCTTTTTTTGGGTTTATGAATTTCAAACTGTAAATGTTATTGAATGCAAATACGAAATATAAACTCTTCTTTTACAATGGATTAACTATTTTCTTTAAGACTTCACTGCCAAACAGACTATCCTGTGATTTACTAAAATAACTCTGTCCTTCCGTTCGTTCGTAATTATTTTTTTTATAATTCAAAGAATTCTGTTTGCTTGATTTGCTCTGACGAAGAGTTCGGTTTGAGACAAATGAGCTAATTTCATTTTAAATTAATTAATACTGAAATTTTGAAAACAATTCGTTAAAAAAATTCGTTTTTTATTTCATTAGAAATTATCGATAGTAACTTGATTTGCATGAAGTAGAGTTCCCATTCCTACAAAAACACACTTATTATATGTACTATGTAGATGGACTTTTAACTTAAAAAAAAATCCATAACTAAATCAGATCATTCATCAAAAACCAAAAAAAAAAAAAAAAAACACGACTTTAAGGCCTTTCGCTCCCGTTTGAGATCAAGTGCTTTAACAAATTTCATAATATTATAAATCAAAAATAACTAAAATATGATTAATTTAGACGAGGGAAGCGAGTCTTTCCATTCCCAACTAGATCACATTTTGTGAACTGTTTTATTCAAAATCTACAGTAGTTAGAAATAATAAATTTTGCATGACCACCTACAAATCCATGTAAAGTACACATCATATTTTCAACATTTAAAACTGTAAATTTTATAAGAATTACTTGTTTTTAAAAACTTGGAAAAAACCGTAAGATAAGCACCATTAATTCTTAAACCGAAACAAAACTTTGTAATTTCTAATAATCCTACAGCGTCGTAGCATTAGTCATTTTAAATACCTTCAATCTTAACACGTGTAGATATAGTTATTCTGCAAATTTTCCTAAGTGATTTTAACAGTGTGCGAGTCTCCTCTAAGCCTGGATTTTTGCTAGTATACACTGCAATTAGGTCAAAATGTACCCTATTTTCGAAATTTAACTATATATATTTTCTGCAGAATGAAACCGTTTTAAATTAATCAAATAAACATTCATTTGATGAATTAAAGATAAGAACAGTCATGAAGTTTGATTAATAAGGTACA
>JAFIDM010000007.1:31625642-31659907 GCA_023159025.1 Thereuonema tuberculata | reverse complement strand
AAAATGTCTCAGTCAAAATCTCAGTCTGATTAATAAGGTACAAAATGGGGTAAGGTACATAAAAATGGATACTTCTTTTTTGTTGTTAATTTTGTCAATAGATTGAACTGAATTTCTGTTTTTGATTATAGTAATATAAAACCAAAGTCCGTTTTTCTCACAAAAAGATCAGGATAAGGTTAAGTCAAGAGAATTAGTGCATTAAAATAAACAAACGAAAAAAAACTGCAATTCCTGAATTTTGCCTGGTTTTATTTACCATAAAAAGTTTACTCATGAACTTTGGATATATTTGTAGCGAAAATAATTAGTCGGTCCAATGGATTGAATTTGGGTTGAAATTGAATGACCTTCAGTTGAATTCCCCGGGTGTTCACAGAGGATGAAGACTATTTTGCAGATGAATACGAAATGATTTCGTAATGGAGGGAAAGGCACTGCCTTCCAAATGGTCGTCATTGTCACGCTAGCATTGCCTTGCTGTGCTTGAGAGATTAGCCATCGAGGTATTTAATGTTTTTTTCTCTTTCATCGCTGGAATTGACCCAGGCATTTTCATGAACTGTTTAGTTAGCGGTATTCTAATCCACTGCAGTGACTGCGCATGCGTCACTAGGATTACAGTTGCTGTGAGTGCAAAGGATTGTTGTAGGAGACAGTGAAAGGAGTTAGACAGGACTTTAAGCAGACATTGAATACACTTCTCAAAAGTCGTGAGTAAATTTCCTTTATTCTTAGTAAGTTAGTGAAGTTAATGGTTAAACTCAGCTACTTGTAAGTAAAAAAAAAAAAAAATCAAACTTATAAATTTTAACGTCGGAAGCGCAGTGGTGCCTCAAAAGAAAAAAATAAACAATAAAAAACTCACTAATGAAATATTAGTGAGAAAATCCATGTGCTAGCAATCCGTCGGTCACAATGAATTTTTTTAAAGCATAAAAAAATTCAATTAATTTTATTTTCAGCGAAAACCGTCCAATTTATTCCAGCATATTTGAATGGTATTTTTTTTTTTCAAGTTTTGAAATAAAACTTCATCGTAATTATTTCAATTAATTATTTGCTTTATTATTATAAAAGTGGTCATTTATTTCGAAAAGAAACTAACCTCCAAGCTTTTAAATCATATTTAATATATAATTTAAATCATATTTTTTTTCAGTAGCATGTTTTATTCCATTTGTGTGTGTGTTCTATTGTCATATTACTTCTTTGAAACTTGATTTTAAAACAGGTGTTTTCAATTTGTCAATTCGGGAATGTAGGACAGTTTTTTTGTTTATTTTTATTTTAATTATCTTCTCTAATTTCTAATGGTCTAAATTTTTATTTCACTTTTAGAACTGTATTTTTTTTTGGGGGGGGGGGGGATTTTTTTTTAAGAAAGATTTTTAATGAAAAAAAAAAAAAAAAATGATTTCTAAAAGTCTAACTATAAATTTCTGCAATTCCTTAATTTTCCTTATTTTTATTAAATTGCTTTCGTAATATTTTTTAGCAATTTTATATAAGGATATTTTTGTATTAAAATAATTTTCCGTAATTTCTAATATCGCAGTTTGGTTCGTTTAATTTGAATTGAGTCTTTGGGGGGGGGGGGTTAGATATTAAATCCTCTGTAATTATTTGTAAAATGTTTCAAATTATCCTCCTAAGACACAGAAATATTGAAAAGAATATGGAACCTAATTATTCTCGAATAGATTATTACTATAAAATTATTTTTGGTTTAAATTGACTTTTTAAATTATGCGTTTTAACTTATTTCTTAATCTATTTCCATTTCTTTATTATAATTAGAATTAATTGTTTTTATTTTAATTAAAAATATGAAATGTCCATAGAAATAATGAGAAAGCAAAAGAAGGGACTTGAAATGGACAGTTCTTACAAAGTGTTAGTTTACGATATCCATAGAATTATTTATATTAAAACTTCAAATATAAATACAGTAGCCTTTTAAAATACAAAGTTAAGAATATATATATATATTATGTATATACTTAGTATTCTAAGAAAGCTTCGTGTTGTTTGTTAGCTAGAATTTGGTATTATATTTTTTTAAATGCAATTTGTTTTTTTGAGAAAATGACATTGAAGGACGAAAGGTTGAATCATTAGTAACTTAAAGAACGAAATTATAATGGAATGAAAAGAGTTAACTTAAATGAGACTCATAAAAACGTTATTCATGTGAAACAAATGATTTAAAATCAATGCATTTTCAATTTCTAAATAATATAGAAAACTTAGAATTTCTAGACATTATTCTGTTAATTATAGCTTTACAATAAAATCAAATTAATCCTTTCTCTTAAAGCTGAATCTCATGCTTAATAAAAATAAGATTGATTTCAAGTTCTTTATTATGAGAAAACTCTGGAATTTACCAAAATTAAAATACTTAAAGATGTCTCCTAACAAATGTATGGAAGTCTATTAGTTATTCTAATTATTTCATAGAGAAGATAAAAAAATATTAATCAATATTTCCGTGAATATTTTTAAAAGGTAATAACACAACGTTAATATGTAATTTTGAGAAATAAAATTACCACAAATCAGTTGCAATAGAATCCATTTTGTTTTTAACACAACCGAGTAACGAAGTTTGAGGTGTTTTTTTTTTTCTTATTTTTTCTTTCGTTCGACCCAATTTCGTGAAATCTCCTCCTCAAAGAATGTTCTGAGTTAACTGACCATGGGGTTGTAATAAAGGGGGGGGGGGGGTGATAAAATAAAGAAATAAAATAAAATTACTTTCTTTTTAATTGGTAAATTTTACGCATTAGATTAAGTAAAATTGCTGATTTCGTTTTGAGCATTTGATGTTTTCATTAGCTGGTCTGTGTTAGATTTTGAAATGAATTTTAAATTAAAAAAAAACAAAACTAAAAGCCATTGAAATATAGAAATATTATCCATTTTCTGAATTTTATTTTGGATTTATATGAATTTAGAAAAGCGAATTAAATTCAAAAGGCAGAAAGTTAATTGTTTTTCTTTTAAAAGTAATCTATTTTTCAATATTATATTTCTAGTTTAGTACAATAACTTTCTTTAATTTTGTGACAAGAGTTAAAAACAATAAACGGACGCGTGAATCAATTAATTTCTATTTTTTTCTTTAGTTTATCCTGAACCATTTATTTACATAAAGTTAATAGATACAGGTATAAGATAAGTTGGAAAGTTTGAAGTATTTTACAACTTGAATGAAAGTAAGATAGATGGGAATTATTGAGAAAATAAATGACATCGTTATTCTGAAATAAATTCACAATATTTGATGTTAGTGATAAAGAGTAACTACTTAGTCTGGAATTATCAAATTATTTTTAAAATATCCATTTTTATTAATTTATTTATTTTGTTTTTAATATTATTATTATTATTAGTAATTTCGTATTAATTTTATATTTACAGAATGAAATCACAAAGAGTCCGATAATTTTAAATTGTTTTTAAAGTTAATTAGTTATTATATTTATTAGTAAAAAAAAATAAAATATTTTAATTTTAAGTTTCGAATTGTTTTTATACTTAATTGACTTTTTTGAATAATAGCTGATAAGTGTCCAACATTTATCCATTTCAATAAAAACAATAAAAAAACAACATTAAATGTATTTAAACTCAATTATGTGTGTTTGCATCTTTTGAATGTGCTGATAAATCATCTCCATTTATTTCGATCTGTTGATGTAAGAAGAAAGAATAAAAACAGTTGAGATTATTGTAGACTTATTACACAGTTGGAATATGACACAAATATTGCGATAATATCCATAAATCCAAGACTGTCAAATGAATTAAAAATAAATTATAATGACACTTAAGTACACTCCATTAGTTTATTCCAAATCTGTTGTTTCGGAGAAATTGGTTTGATAGTAAGGTTTATTTACCAAAAAAAAAAGCAGTTCCTCTTGAACATGTCTTCAAAAAGTGGAAAACTATTGAATCCGGTGATGAAAATGATTGATACAAAATATTCATAAATCAGTTTATTTTTAAAATCTGTTCCACTTCTCCCCCCCCCCCCCCCCAAAAAAAAAATGTAATCGTCAAAAGGTTTAGCCTCAAAATACAGAACAATTTCAAAAGACCTGCAGTTAAAACATTTTTAACTGAACTATTTTTAGATTTTCAATGTAAGATCATCTTTAAATTTTATCTTTCTCCTCCTTAAGTAGTAATAGTTTAACTATTATTTTCCCCCCTAAATTCTAGAATATTCTTAAAAACCTTGAAGTCATAATCAATTAACTTTGAATAAAAGTTGGAATTGGTTGTCCGTGTTATTTATTTTCCTTTCCATTCTACAGTTGTTTCCTTCATCGAATGAAAATGGAATTGAGGTTTCAATGATAGAAGAAATGATTGATGGAGTCACCATCGGAAGGGAACAGAACTCGATTCGTCGCTGAACTAAAAAAAAAAAATCCCCACCTATAATCCCAATTCTATTCTTAAAACGATTGATACTAGGAAACCTTTAAAATACGAAACTAATAAAGAAATTATCAAAAAAAAAAAAAGGAAAAAAGAAATCCTGCAAAGAGAAAAACGAGCAATTACTTTATCAAATAAAGTTCCATTTGGACGTAATTGAAATACTGCACAATTATATCATCCGGAAGTAATAAAATGTAAAATATTCTTTTTCTTTTTACATACGATATGAAATTAAACTAAGATTTATAATCAAAATCAGTCTGTTTTGGCTTTTTATTATCTATTCATAACTTTTTTTTTTTTTAGGAAACTAATGTTTTATCAAAGAAATGTCTATTTTTCTACTGTTTTTCTTCGATGATGATTTCCTTCAAAATCTTAACTTCATTTCTTTTTCAAAGATAATCATTTTAGAAAAGGATTTGAATGAAATTTCTTAAAGAAATGTAAGAAGAAACTCGGTTGTGACTTTCGTCCAATCAATGCTTAGCTAATGATCCGTTTGATTTAAATTGGGCGCGTGTTTGTATATTTCCTACTTTATTAGAGATTCGTGACAGTTGAGTTTCCAACTTCAAAGATTTAACGACACTGGCAATAATTATTCTTATCGATTGCTAATCATTCCAACGCACACGTTATTTCGCTTTGGATGTTTTGTCTCTCCTGTGAATGATACAATTCGGTAAGAACTGAACTACCTTAAAACAGAGACTGCCTCTCGTATAGGTGCAATATTTAATCATTTTCTCATTAAATAGGTAACAAATACTTTGTTTATAAGTTCATTAGAATCCAACCTGCAAGGTTTGAAATGTTGTATGAAGTTAAATGATTTGTATCACGCACTGCAATTTAACTCTAATTTTTATGGTTGAAATTTGAGATTTTTTTTTTTTCTTTTCGAATAACCAGTGAAACTAATGAACGAAAATTCCTTTCAATTTCAGTGCACATCAGTTATTTTGGGTTTTGATGTAAATATAAAAACAAATATAAAAGCCACTTGGTTTTTCAAAAAATGATTTTAATAGTCGTTAAAAAAACATTGATAAGATATTTTTAATATTCACAAGTTCCCTTAAAACGTCAATAATTTAACTGAAACTTGTGTAATTCAGTTTTGTTCAATTAAATTCTGTTCTACTGTAATTTTAATGCGTAATTCGATTTTAAGAAGTCTTCCTTGAGTGGTCTATTCTTCAATTTAGCCAAAATGTCGTCATAACATTCCTTAAGATTATAATTGCTCTTAAATCTTCTGAAAGTGAAAATAATAATCCTGATCCTATTCGTGCAATGATTTTAGTTCAAAAGTTAACGAAGATGAATTTCAAGGTGAATTGATGACGTGTTTTTATTTACTTTGACGGTGAGAATTACATGAGTCTATTCCGTATCAGTCATTAGGAATAGTTTCCAGCATTTAGATACAACTGATCAAAGTTCTTGTATTTTTTTTTTTGGATGGTGGAGTAAGGTGTGTGTGTGTGTGTGAAAGCTGTTCAGTTTTGATAGCTTATCGCTTAAATAGTATCATATGAATGTAACACTAATCCTTTGAGATTAATGTAACTCTGGGGTGCTAGTAAGTTGTCCCCACATTCCTATTGACGTGGTTGAGAAAATCTTTATTTTTTTTCCCCCAATCTCATTGGCATTAGGATAAACTTTGCTGTTCAGAAATATTGTAAGTAGTGCATTATATACAGGGGATGAATAACGATCATAGTCAGGATTAATTAACCAGAACAAAATATTATTTCAAATGTTACTAGTTTGTGACTCACTGCGTAATCCGAAGAACTGCTGGACCACGTCAACAATATTCGTGTCTTCAATGTTGACCTTCTGGTCCAAACAAATTGATGGAAAACAAACCGATCTTTCTCAAAGGTTCAAAAAAAAAAAAAAGGATAGTTTAAATAAACTTATAGAAGACTGCAATTCATTATTAGGCTCAATACAAAATCAGAAAAAAAAATGCACGATATTAAATGTAAATTTCAAAGTTTGAAAACGTTACTTGAATTAAAACAAAAGAACCTTGTATTAATGAAGCTACATTGGATGGATTCAACGGATGACCTGTTCAGTTTCTTAAAGAGTTTCGTTAATATAGTTTCCTATCTACATTACAACTAATATTCTGTTCGTAAAAATAAAATCATGTTGAACATTACATTATATTTTGAGAATAATAACATTCCAATAGAACAACATAATAGAACTCCATTACTACAACATGTGGTCAATTCCATTCCTAAAAAGCATTTCGATTGAATTCATCCAATAGACAGACAGTTTTGATGGTTGATCTATCAAATACTATATAATGAGCTTCCTTTATTAAAAATTACAATTTTAAGACAATTACTTTGTTCCTCTGAAAGGACATTGAAATCAATGGAAGTTCTGATAAATGCTGAGTCCCCTTAAAAGAGAAAATACAACGGTATATTTACTGTATTAGAATCCGATTTCTAAAAAGAAATGGTAATGAATGGAAATATAATAAAAATATACAGAAAAACAATTAAGTGAAAGTTGATAATATTAAAAAAAGGCTTCTAGTAAATTCGATTTTTTTTTCCTGTTTACAATACTTTTGTATGGTTTTATTCTTTGAGACCTTGAATATTCGTCACTTGATTGACAAAAAAATGATAGAATCCTATAATAAGGGAATTGGGCTTCAATGAAAAGTCTAACAATTTCCTGTGTTGATTTCCCATTTCTCCTAATAATTCGAGCACTGCAATTGGAATGAAATTGTTTTTTAAATTAAAAAAAAAAAAAGTTCAGTTTAATTCGTTTACGCGTTATATATTTTAAAAATATATTTCGGTATCCATATAAACCTAATCGAGGATAGGAAGAATCTTTACAATATCATTTTGCATGATGTCTTTACAACCTCAATTGTTTATTCCAAATGTTGGAGAGAATTACAATGAAGTTCTCTTGTATATTGCATTATTAAAACTGGATAAAAATGTAATCGAGAACTAATTCTTTTGAAGTAAATGTTATACTTATTAGAGGGATAGTGAAATATTGTTTGTCAAATGGGGGAAACAATGAATCTGTGAAATGTGAATGCGATTCAAACAGTAGCCATTGTTTTCATGAAGGGGTCCGTATTTTGGAAATCAGTTCAGTTCATTTTGTTTCTCAGAGATATTTCGCAGAGATTCAATTGAAAGACATGTTACTATCAAGAAGTCCTGTGAGGTTCTTTTGGTTTTTATTATAATTATAGTAAATTCTATCAATACATTTTTCCATTTTCTTACTAGAAGTTTGACCAGCAAAAGAATTTATCCATTTAATAAAAGGCGGTTGGAAATTTAAAAATTCAAATACTTTTTGGAGAAATTTAAGAGATGCCCTTTTGCTCTCCATCTGAATACTTCTACGATTTCCACGGGATTATTCTTAAAATCAGAAGATAAAGTAAAATAAATTTAAACATTAATATAATTACAATTGCTTAACAACAATACAGGTTGTTCTGTAACTCAGACTTAGAAAAAAAAAAATCCACTGAGAAAGACGAATCTGTTACTATTGGTATGTAAATGAACTGCGCATGCGTCACTGGGATTACAGTTGCAGTCAGTGCAAAGGACTGTAGTAGGAGACAGTGAAAGGTGTTAGACAGGATCAAACGACATTGAATGCACTCTTCTCAAAAGTCGTGAGTAAATTTCTTAATTTCCTTTAATAAGTTAGTGGAGTTGATGGTTAAACCAGCCAATGTAGAAAAAAAAATGTCAAATTCAATTAATTTTATTTTCAAAGAAAACCCACCTGTAATTTATTCCAGCGTATTTGAATGGTATTTTTATATCCAAGTTTTGAAATAAAACTTCATCGTAATTATTGCAATTAATTAGTATTTGCTTTATTATTATAAAACTGGTCATTTATTTCGAAATGAATTTTAATTCAAAATAATTTATCCCAATTAATTTTTTTCTTTCAGTAGCATGTTTTATTCCATTTGTGTGTGTGTTCTATTGCTATATTACTTCTTTGAAACTTGATTTTAAAACGGGTGTTTTTAATTTGTCAATTCGGGAATGTAGGACAGTTTTTTTGTTTGTTTTTATTTTAATTATCTTCTCTGATTTCTAACGCTCTAAATTTTTATTTCAATTTTAGAACTGTATATTGGAATTTTATTTAAAAAAAAAAGATTTTAATGAAAAAAAAAAAATTATTTCTAAAAGTCTAACTATAAATTTCCACAATTCCTTAATTTTCCTTATTTTTATTAAATTGCTTTCGTAAATATTTTTTAGCAATTTTATATAAGAATATTTTTGTATTAAAATAATTTTCCTTAAACGAACCAAACTGCGATATTAGAAATTAATTTGAATTGAGTCTTTGGGGAAGGGGGGGGGGGTTAGATATTCATTAAATCCTCTATAATTATTTGTAAAATGACACAAATATTGAAAAGAATGTGGAAACTAATTATTCTCTAATAGATTATTACTATAAAATTATTTTTGTTTTATATTGACTTTTTAAATTATGCGCGTTTTAACTTATTTCTTAATCTATTTCCATTTCTTTATTAGAATTAGAATAAATTGTTTTTATTTTAATTAAAAATATTAAATGTCCACAGAAATAATGAGAAAGCAAAAGAAGGAACTTGAAATGGACAGTTCTTACAAAGTATTAGTTTACGATATCCATAGAATTATTTATATTAAAACTTCAAATATAAATACAGTAGCCTTTAAAAAAACAAAGGATATATTATATATATATATATATATATATATGTATATCCAATAGACAAAACTTGAATCTCCATCTTTTCAAGTTTCGTGATGCAAATATTTCATTCAATGATTTGCAATTTAAAATTCAGAATGTAAAGAATATAAGAATAAAATTAACTTACATTACTAAACATATAAAATTTGCCGGACAGCTTTCTGAAATTTAAAAACCATATAAATAAATGTATAAAAGCTTAGTATTCTAAAAAAGCTTCGTATTTTTTTGTTAGGAATAGTTAGAACTTGGTTTTGTTATATTGTTTTGAATGCAATTTGTTTTGAGAAAATGACATTGAAGGAAGAAAGGTTGAATCATTAGTAACTTCAAAGGAATCAATAATAATGGAATGAAAAGAGCTTAGATTTAATTTATGAGACTCATAAAAACGTTATTCATGTGAAACAAATGATTTAAAATCAATGCATTTTCAATTTCTAAATAATATAGAAAACTTAGAATTCCTAGACATTATTCTGTTAATTATAGCTTTACAATAAAATCAAATTAATCCTTTCTTTTAAAGTTGAATCTCATGCTTAATAAAAATAAAATTGATGATGGAAATAGTTTATTCGAACGCTGAATCTTTAGAATTAAACGCACAAAATTTCGTGTATTTTATATTATATTTATATATATATAAGGAAATTTGGTTTTTATTATTATTAAAGGCGGTTGCTTCTAATATTAGGATTCAAGTGCAGTGTTGCCATGTTAAGTTAAATTTTGGAAGCTGATATCTCTGGCCCTGTTGCATTTTTTGAGTGAAATTTTGCAAAGTAGTTCAAAACATCATATACGTATATATCAAAATAATTAAAATCGGATTGCCAAAACGAAAATCTGAATCTTACAAATTTTGCCACTGTTCACATCTTGTTCTTGTTACCTTTTATAGTCGATCGGACCTAAGCCAAAACTATAGCACCTAGAATTATAGTTACATCATTAGATTGATCTCGTTGTTGCAGAGGGTCTTCGTCATATCCATGTTTTTTGATATCTATACTGGTTTCCGAGATATTCCCAAAAACGTGGTACAAGGACAGCCTGCAAGCTTAAGTATAGGACTTACACAGTGCTAATTTTTAGTTCTTACTTTTAACAATAATTGTGGTTAGATTAAAACACGTTAGAAAGAAAATTTCCTAATAAATTAGCCAAAAATGATTTGGATATTAATTTATTTATCGAAAAATCACGGGATTTGAACCTGGGATACCTCAGCAGCAGTCGGGGAATCGAACCACTAAGCAATAGGCCCTTCCATAAATTAGCGGCTTACTATGTTATATATATATTTTAGATCAGTTATAAAATGAAAAAAAAAAAAAAAAATCATACCGTAAATAACCCATATTTCTTCCTTAAATCTTCTCTTTTATAATATATTTACAATATCCACACTACCAGAAATAAATGTCACAATACTACATTTATTTCTGATAGTGTGGATGATTTGTATAAATCATACCGTATAATCAAACTGGCTATATAAATTAATATTTGCATGCGTATACTCTGGAATGACTACCGCTTCATTCTGATACTGTAACTTAGCTAGGCTATACTAGGATACATTCAAAAAATAAGTACTTTGTGAACAGTGACAAACATTGAAAATAATAATAGTGGTTAGATTAAAATATAATTTCTAAAAGCAAAAAAGTTTCAACAAATTAGTATTTATAAAAATGTCATGGCTGGTGTGACGTAAAAAAGACAATTATAATTAAAGTTTATTACGAGATTAAACCCTGAAATGCCCTCTGATAGTTTTAATTTGGGGGTTTAGGCTAAACAACATTAGGAAAAAAAAAGTAACTTGAATCTTATAGTGCATATGTTTGGTAAAGAACTGAGGTATACGCGGGGTATCAGTTTGTCTTTTCGAATAAAATGACTGGTGATTAGTTGATAACTGAATATTCCTGTGTGAAATCCACACAATCTTCATAAAAATTGCCAGAATACTTATAAAAGTATTTTTTGTAAACATGAAAATTAGTCTTTTTCAGTAATCTTTAAATATGTATTCTATATATTTTATTAAAAATATTTACACTTCCTATTAAATACGCACAGAAAGATTATGGTAATACAAGAACCTAATTTTCGAAAATGAGTTCATTAAGCAGAACCTAGCCTACAATCCACAAACTAAACAGAAATTCGATAAATTAATTCTATTTTAACTAGACTGTGCTAAATCTCCAATTATAAGTTATTTCTTTTCAAAGGTCCAAATTTGAAAGTTTATATGCCCGCACTATATGATTCGAGTTCCTTGTTTCTCCTAATGTTTAGCCTACACGCTACACCCACAAATTAAAACTTTTTCCTTGGGCATTTCAGGCTTTAAACTCATAATAAGCTTGAATCGTATTTTACGGGGAGCTTAGACTATAAATATATTACAGTAAAAATGTTTAAAACTATCGAAAAATTCGGTATTTGTAGATATTACATTATAATCATCCTAATTTGATGCTTAATTTTCTTACTGAATTAATTCCAGTATTTTATATATTTTAATAAGATCATTGCAAAACTCCGAAAAACTTATTTCAGTTTAAAAAAAAATAAAAATAATTGTAAATAATTGAAGTTAATTATTTTTGTTTTGTTTTTTCATTTCAAAGTTCAGGAAAAAGAAATTATTATTTTTTGATTCTATTTGATTTTATTTCTTATTACTAACTTTTAGAAAAGATGATTTAAGTTATTATTAAGAAGATAAAATTTCTTTTTCAAAACAGTTCTTCGATTTGTTGAATGGGGGTGTAGGGTAAATGCGGCAGTTGTGGATCAGGAACCAATTGCAGATCAAGTCGTGTACCGCGTCTTAGTTATCACACTTGTCAACAGATGGCTCAGGGATAAGGAATCCCTAACTCTTCATGAGCCTCGTTTTCGTATTACAGTTTGTTTGGAGTTTCAAGTGGAGCCATCATTTGAATTTAACTAATTTGTAAGAATTTCAAGAGAAAATGAAGGTGAGTTAACCTGAAAATTATTTGTAATTATTCTACAATGGATATACGTTAGAATTAACGTTTGTATGATAGTACAAGGTTTAATATAACCGGGAAAAAATAAAACATAGTGTTTGCTGCCTCTGGCCAGGTTTACGGGAAAATCTGCAACATCGTGTGTTGTGTCTGAATCGACGGCCATAATATCATAGAAGTGGAATCTGGCCACTAAACCCCGATGCAATCCGCAGCGACAAATTCTCCAGAGATTTAACTCCTGAGACAACGTCAGATGGAGCCAGTGTATCATCAGTCAATAGTGGTTGCAACTATAAGGGAATTACTGAAACCTGTCGAAGATACAAGAAATGCAACTCGACGTTTCACCACCGCAAGGTGCGCCACTTCTGAGGAATTCCTCAAGGAATTAGACGAGAAGGAAAAAACAAACCGACGGAGAAAAAGAGCTAACTCAACAATTGGTGAACAAATTGTTGACGATCCTAGACCAAGTACCTCTGCAGAAAACGATGAAGATGAGGATGCTGCCTATGATGCCACAGAGGAAGGTGACGATGTCTGTGGACATTGTGGTGGTAGTTATAAGAATGACTGTAACGGTGAATCTTGGATACAGTGTTGCAAACTGAAATGCAAATTGTGATACCACCAGACATGCCAGGGACTTAGGAATCTTTTACTTTTCGGCAAGACCCGAAAAAATGTGTATGTTTCACGGGCAAGGATCAAAAATAACCTAAAATAATAAAAGAGAATATTTTGTTTAACTTTCAAATGTTACTTTGCAGTTTTTTCCCCGATCTGTAATCCTGATCCGTATTTGGTTCCAGGTACCAACTGTGGATCGGTTGGTATAACCTCTCTTCATCCAACATTAAATTCACGTGCAGGTTATTTACATTGTTATTAGTTCATGTACTGTCAAGTACTAGCAAAAACATTAGGTTTTGAGAGGGGATCCAAAATTGGTTCGTGGGGTCCAATTGTGGATCAAACATCACAATACAAATGAAGACTGTGAAAATGCAGTAAATATTTTTTTATCGAACTGAGGTAATGCAATGTCAATTATAAGAGCTTAATAAAGTAATAAAAGAAAAACTGAAAATTATTTCGCTATTCCTCGTGGTGAAAATCAAGTTTATGCATAGGCCGATCCACAACTGGTGCATTTACCCTATTTGTATCGAAAGTAGATTGATTTCAAGTTCTTTATTACGTGAAAACTCTGGAATTTACCAAAAAATAAATACTTAAAGATATCTCATAACAAATGTATGGAAGTTATAGTAATTATTTCATAGAAAAGATAAAAAAATCAATGTTAATCAATGTTTCCGTAAGTTGGAGAGTTTTTTCCCAGGCTTTCTATTGTAGATGCATCTTACAATTCATCCAATTTGGTTAAATGGAAAACAAACCAAGGATTCTAAAGGACGAGCATTAGAGTGTTTACTGAGAATAAAAGGTCTTCTTCCTCAGTAAGAAACAGCATTTAATCAAATATGAAAATTTGTAAAATTAAAAAAAAAAAAAAAAAAAAAAAATATTACATAGCTTCGCTCCAGAAGCCTTGCATATGTAACGTAAAAAAACGCTTTATCAAATTAATATGGAGATCGAGAATGTACGACTTCCCAGCCCTTTGTGGCCTTCAAAATTTTGTGCATAGAAAATCGTAAGGTCTACGGCGTAGGATGCGGAAGGCAAAGGGAAATCACCGCATTAAAGACCCTAGTGGTATCTCTAGTTCCATTGGACAATGATCATGATCAAGCAGTGTTGGCAGAATCAGAAGAAGAGTTACAGAAAATGATGGACAGTATAGTAACAGTTGGGAAAGACTTTGGAATGAACTTAAATGTGGGAAAAACCAAGGTGATGAGAATAAGCAGGCAAGAAGGTAGTGTGAATATCTCCTTAGAGGGAAAGATTATACAGCAAGTAAAGGCTTTTAAATATTTGGGAAGTCTGGTGAAATGGGATGGAAGTTGTACTGAAGAAATAAGAAGTAGAATAGCAATGGGTAAAGGAGCATTTGAAAAGGTAAAAGCATTGTTAACAGCACAAGGCATTTCAATAGAATTAAGGAAAAGGTTTGCTAAATGTTTTGTTTGGAGTGTGGTGTTATATGGTAGTGAATCATGGACTATTAAAAAGAAGGAAGAGAGATTTCTAGAAAGTTTTGAAATGTGGCTCTGGAGAAGAATGTTAAAAGTGAAATGGTCGGATAGAGTAAAGAATGAGGACGTTTTAAAAAGAATAGGTAAAAAAAGGAAATTGTTAGAAACCATACGCAAGAGAAAAGCATCTTGGTTAGGACATGTGCTACGAAGAAATTGTCTACAACAAAGAATAATAGAGGGAAAAGTGGAAGGAATGAGAGGAAGAGGAAGAAGGATTGGAATGCTGGATGATATGAAAAGGGAAAGAAAGTATGAACAATTGAAGAAAGATGCATAGGATAGAAGAAAATGGAGAGCGTCCAATTGAAACCTGCCATAAAGACAGCTACACCAGAGAGAGAGAGAGAGAGAGAGAAAAGGACTAAAATAAGGAAAACAATAGAAAGTTTATTTATTAGAAATACCAAAAAGAATATTAACAGGAATGAGGATATAGAGGTAAATAAATTTATAGTAGATATGGCTAAAGAATTTGTAAATATATGTTCAAGTTGTAATAATACTGTAAAAATTGAAGAATTAGGATGTTAACGTATTGTCAGTAATTGTTGTTACAATATGTTAATGTGAATGTCACGTCTTCCTCAATTTATTTGTTTTTTGTAACGTTTGTTATTTGTTGCTTGAGAAAGAAGAGAAGATGTAGTCTTTTCAAAAATTTACTTTAATAAATGTATTGTTTTTACATTTTTTTTTTTTTTGTGATGATGTTGAAGGTTTTAAATAGTAATAGAATTTCTAGAAAAGGAGAAATTAAGAAGAGTTGTGCTAATTATATATTTTTACGACATTTATTATACATAGTCCAAATGAAATAAAACAAAAAATAAATCAATGAGGGCCGTTCCAAGACGCCTCGCGGGCCGCACCAAAACGCCCCGTGGGCCGCACCAAAACGCCCCGTGGGCCGCGGGTTGCCGACCGGTGTTCTAGAGCATTCTATTCTATCTTGATAACTTTAAACAGTATCAATTATTTATTAAGATATAGGCCTACTTGTCTATATGGATATATAATCCATTAGATGACTTCAAATTCTATTGATTCTATTAATTCACCTGATGAAGAATGGTCGAGTAGACCTGTTCGAAATATCGTGATGGAATAGAATAAATAGAATTGGAAGTCATCTAATAAACTATCAAATATTACTGTAACATATGTTTTATTCAATATCAATTATTATACTATTAACTGACGAATTCAAAGGATATTTTCTTTTTTTCCTGCTAGGTGTCTCATTGAAACCATGAACAGACATAGATGATCGTTAGCTACGATGCTGCTGCGGGTGAAGAAGTGTAGAGCTAATGCTCTCATCTTGTCGTGGACGTCAGTGTTATTGATGTGGTTTTGTTTATCCCAGTATCAGTTGTTCTTCACGGATCCCTGTCGACGGCACAACTCACAACTATCTGGTGAGAGGATATTGTTTTTTAGAGATAGCTATCAAAGATAAGAAACTGTTTTTATGTATTGACATCTTTTAATAGATATCTGAGAAAATAAAGATTATAAGAGAACTTTTTAGAAGTCAGTTGAAGTCTAAACATTCCATCCGTGTGATCAAAGAACGACTTGTCTTATAAACTGAATCTTAGTAGTAGTTTGAGATTCTTCAAACGAAGATGTAGGACACGTAAGAAACTGAGGTCCAAAAAAAAAAAAAAAAAGTGCTGAACATGTTAACTGTTAAATCTCCGTAATTACGTTCAGAACTGTTTTCCCTAAACAGTATGATAAAAGTTTAAAGATAAATGAATGCCCCTCAATCATAAAATGCCTAAAGTGAAGGACATTAATTTAACTTTGAAATATTTCAATATTTATTTATTATGGTAACAGATAAGAAACGTGTTGCTTCTGATCTCTAATTGCACCGTCATCATCAGTCCCTTGACATTTCGATTGCAATGATGCCACGAAAGCCGATATCAACTTGGCGACAAGCAATGTATGTTTTCCAATGAATAGAAGCTGACATGCAGGATCGCGCCAAAGAATGTTGGCGCCGCGGTGCCAGGCAAAAGTTGCCGCCCCTAATAAGCTAAATTTCTACACATGTGACATTACTTGCCGCCCCCAAGACGTGCCGCCCAGGTGCCGTGAACCCCTTGCACCTCCGCTTGGCGCGGTTCTGCTGACATGGTTAATCCTTGTACAGTGGCATGAGGTGCTATTGGATTAGACTCCACTCCTGGCAGCTATATATTGTGTGACAATTCAATAGCTAGCAATACATCGTATTCTAATGGTGCCATTCCTACAGATGATTCCTAACTGCACTGTTCAGTACGATAATACGTGTATTATGCAGAAATTCTTCAGTGTCCGTACAATTTCTTTTCTATTAATACCTTCGTTTGATCGATTGAACCACTCTTTAGAGAACACTATCTTCGTCTGCTCGGTTCAATGCCTTGAAGCTAAAGGGTTTCATCGATATCTCAGTAATTGATCGTTGTATTTTTCTATTCAAAGTCTTATTTGTTGTTTTTTCAGTAAACAATATTGTTGATACCTGGAAATTACTGTATAATTTTCCCTTCTGCTTCAATTGCTGATTTTTCTCTAGCTCGATTCAAAAATACCAAAAGTCCTAATGTCAAATAATATCAATAGGATTAATTTACTGTATTTTGACTAATTTCAATAATATTGTTTCTATCTGCAGATGCCCAGAGGTCCAGCTGTCGTGTACAACTGTTAAAGGTAATATTTTTTTTCTTTTTGATTGCAGTTGTTATTAATCGAATTTTTAAATACAGTAAACTCCGGATTATCTGCGGACCTCTTCTATTTCCATTTTTTTTACTGTACAATAAATTACGGAATCAACAAACATTCTTTAAATCTAGAATAAGGTAAACAATAAAAAAGGCACATTTAGCGACATTCAAGTAGGGGGTTTTATGTATCGACACGAAAAAACAAAAACAATTAACCGATTTTTTTTGTTAAAAAGTAAGAAAATAAAGTAAAATATTTAATAATTGTATATAATGTAGTGTACTGCCATTTTAATGTAAATAAAACATGTTAAAAGCATTTTTGTGTTGATTTTCGTCCTATTTCGGATTATCCGCGGAATTCGCTTATCCGTGATTGCCGCGCAACTCCGCGGATAAGTTTACTGTCGGGAGTTTACTGTACTTTGAAATCCATAGATTAAAAACGAATAGTTTTCAAATTGCGTGTGTGCGGGGGGGGGGGGGGGAAGAACCCTTTAACCTACTAACAAATAAAAAAAAAAAAAAAGTACATTTTGAGATTTCGGGAGGGTTGGGGACCATGTACTACCTAACATTTATTAATTGTTACTAAATCTTTATTACTAAAATCTTTTATTTCTCTGTCTGTCCGGAGCAATTGTTAATTATTAGTTTCCCTGCTGAGAAAGTCTGATTATAAATTTTTTTTTTTTTTTTCATTTTTTTCCGCCTTGCATGGGATTCGAACCGAACGCTAACCATTCTGCTGGTCCTCCAATATCCAATCCTACTTTTATTCTATTTGTTCGCGCGCTATCATTCAAAAAGGAATAAAATATAACTTTTTACCGTAACCGCTTGGGATTGATTCTTCCTGGATTATCTCATACTTATCAGGGGGTGACCTAGTTATTAAAAATATTTTTATTTTTATTTTTTACTGGCGTTTCTATCCAAATATTATTCCTTTGTTTGTTCATTTCCTTTTTGATTCGTTAATTAATAAATGAAGTGATAAAAGTTTATAATAACTCTTCCTACATTTCAGCAAACCTGATTTTAAAATAGAGGAAGATAAGGATTTTCTTTCTCTCTCTCAATATATATGAGCAGTAATTAATGATAACTATTGAACCTCTTAAGTAAATTTATAAAAATTGCGAAATCTTTTCATAAATTGGATTCTATGTAACAAAGCAATTCGAACATCAATTGTAATTTAGAACAGAACCACATAAAATAGAAGCAAATAATAACCTTACATCACTAAACTTATTTCTCGATTCGTTAATTTGTTCAAATGAAGGAATGCATTCTGTTTGAAAATACATTTAAATTAACATTTAATTTTCAATTGATAATCAAATATGGAATAATATTTTGGAGCCTCTTTTTTTCAGTCTAGGACAGTTTAAATCGCTGCACAAGAAAAAACAAACAAACTAATAATTGTTTAGAAACAAAAATCAGTTAAAAGAAATTAATTCACGACATTGTTTGATAATTATAGTCCCCCGTTAGGTTGACAAATTTTATGTCATATTCCATCTGAAATGAATATTTCTTATGAACTTTCCTATCATTACGAAGCTTAAATAATAACAGATTATAGAAAGAGGTAGGAAATTATCAAGAAAAGTGATTTGAGGCAAAAAATAGATGCTACAAAATTGCTGAATGACCTAAGACTGAGACTGAATAAGAATTTAAACTGGAGGTGATATTTATATAACACGACTGTTCAAAGCGATGTTGCAAGCACTGATAACTAAACATCTGTGAAATTTCTGACCCCACTAAAAATAACCAGAAAATGAAATGCAAACATGCTTTAACTGGAAAAGAGATTGTGGTAAAACGCTTTGCTCAAAGATAAAAAAAAAAAAAAAAAGCCTAAGTATTTTGATTAAAACTCTTAGCATTGGAGTATCTTCTTCATTGTTCATTCGTTTGTTTGATTTGTTGAATTGTTTATTTAAATAATTTACTAAAATAAACATTAAAACAAAATCCATAGATAACAGACTTCGTTATTTCCCAATGTAAACAAAAGAATTCTCTACCTCAGCAGTTGGATTGAATTAATTTTGTTGTTTTATCTTTAATTAAATTCATTTGTTGGCAATTTACTGCTATAGTCGACTCAAAATTATTTGTTCCTTTCATGGAACAATGCCTCCTCAAAGATTACAAATATACCAGGTGATCAAGAAATAACAGTTGTTCGGAGCCCTGTATCGTGTTATATACTGGACGAAATACAACAAAAGTTGGCCACCATACACATTAAAGTTTGCGGTTTTGATTTGTCAAGAAAAAAATAAATAGTACCAAACAACGCCGATAGGGGAAATTCTGGCGCTGCAATCGAAAAATGCATCATGAAATTTGCATATAGGGTACTTTGTGACACGATATCGAGGATAAAAGGAGGGGTTGCGGGAATTCTAGTCATTCTGCAAGAAGTCGCCCGTCGATGCCGTTGTCACTACGTGATCGTGCCTTATTAGTCAAGCTGTTTTATCAGCGGGATGATAAATGCCAATGCTGCTCTTCGTGAATACCGGCGGTTAAAACAGTTACGTAGAGGACCGATGACCATAACTAACTTACGAAGAATGCTTAAAAGTTTGAAAGAACAGGAACTCTTGGTGTGCAACCAGGCCGAGGACGTAAACGTATCATGCAGGAACAAGTTGAAGTTGCAACTGCCGTTCAGGATCAGGCGATAGCTAATAAGCAGGGTACCAGCAGTGCACGTTTAAAATCACGACAAACAGATATCCCGTTGTCGACGGTGCAGAAGACACTGCGTAAGATCCTGAAATTTTATCCGTATAAGATAACACCCATTCAAGAATTGCACCCAGGGGACAGAAATACCCGATTAGAGTTTGCTTTGAGATTTTTGGCTCGATTGGAAGTGGATGATGAGTGGCCGTTGCAAATATTGTGGAGCGATAAAGTTAACTTCCATGTGCACGATGATATCAACACACACAACTGCCGTATTTGGGTTGATACAAATCCACACGTTGGTCAAGAGATCCCCTTACATTCGCCGAAAGTCAGTTTGGTGTGGGTTCACTGCTTTTATCATCGGCCCGTACTTTTATGAAGAAGAAATGGACTAGTGACTAATTGGTAGAAATGGACTAGTGACTTGTTCTGTCAATTCCGACAGGTATGCAGATATGCTCGAGAACTTTGTGATACCTCAACTGCAGCAAAGAAATTGTATCGATTCTACCATTTTCATGCAAGATGGTGGGCCATCGCACATCGGACGTCGGGTGAAGGATGTCCTGCGTCAACATTTCACAGACGTTAGAGTAATTAGTCGCGCATTTCCCATGAATTGGCCTCCGAGGTCCCCTGATCTGAATCCTTGCGATTTCTGGTTGTGGGGCTACCTGAAAGTATATCAAGGACATGTTCCTGACATTCCTACCTTAAAAGATCAAATAACGTTACATGTCAGACGAATAAATACCGATATGCTGCGAGCCACCGTCGAAAACCTCGTGTACCACATGCAATTAGTGGAACATCAGGCTGGTGGTCACCTTGAGCCAAATTTGTAGGTTGCTATAATAAACGTTTTTCATTGGTATTTGGTGTTATTTACTGTTTCCATTGGCAGTTATGCATTCTTTTTTCACACATTATGCGCTTGCAGCGCCAGAATTTCCCCTATCGGCGTTGTTTGATACTAATTTTTTTTTCTTGACAAATCGAAACCGCATACTTTAATGTGTATGGTGGCCAAATTTTGTTATGTTTCGTCCTGTACGTAACATGCTACAGGGCTCCGAACACCTCCTGTTATTTCTTGATCACCCGGTATTTCCTTCCCCACACACATAAGACGATTGGCGAAATAAAAACTAATGAATCAAAGATTGAATAGAAAAAGTCGTAGCATAATCATAAAAGAAAGAAATTTCATAATTATTATTCCATAGTTGTAATCAAAATAAATAAATACAATAAAATTTCGTTAGTGACTGATTGTAGAAAATTGATTGTGATATGACCGAAAAAAAAAAGTTTTTATTTTTTAGGAAGGTTTATGGTGGGTGGAGAGTGTGCGGGGGAGGTTGATCAGTAACACGAGATTACTGAGCAACCAAGTTAACTAATTACGACAGAAATAGAAATTGAAGAATGTTGTGTTTGCACAGTTTAATAAAGAAAGAAATGTAAATCTAATCTTTTTCTTTACAGAATTACGAAAATATCATCTCTAGTGAAGCTTATTCTACTTCTGCAAGAGGTTTAGATATAGACAGAGGAAAAGCCTTGATGTATGGAATACCACAAAATACAGAAGGTATTTATTCTCTTTCGTTGTATTTCTGTGCTTAATGGTTATTAAACTTGTCAAAGCATGGAAATACGATGACCTCCTATGATTTTAATTTCTTTTTTCTTTTTCAGTTCTTAATATTGTTTTGTTTCGCTTCATTTTCACGTGCAGTATTTCTATATTTACTTAAACAACCATAAAAGAACTATTTAAAAGATTAAAAAGTTTTGTTAAAAAAACTCACTGTAAGACTGTTTCGAGGCTCCTAACAGATCGAGACCATTCTCAATTAAAAAATATAAGCGGAGATTTACGATGTCGTCCATTACTGGAGTCGTCAAGGTTATTAAATTAGTCAAATTAAAGAAATTTAGTCTTTCCACTTTTTGTTTTAGTATGAAAGAATGGAAAGCAACTAGTTATTCGTTGTAATTTCAATTTTAAAAATTGTATTGGAAGAGACAAATGTTTAGAATTAGGATGTTGGGTTTTGAAGTTTGGGTGTTGGGTTTTAATCTAGACTGGAGATTAGAGGCTATTGTTTTATAAGTACAGTAGAACCCTCTCATCCGCCCTCGGCTGGTCAGCCACTCCGGTTGATCCGACCGTGCTCGAGCCGGCCGAACTTGTCCCGGACTCTCCATCCGTCGCGCCATATACCTTAGTCCCAAAGGTGACGGATTAGAGGGATTCTACTATATAAAAATTCTTAAAAATTGTACTGTACGAAGCAGAACCAGATTGGACTGATAAGATAAAACCGAATTTATCTTTGTCCACTATGAAAACCACTGTATTAATGCTTCATCTAGATTCAAACAAAGTTGTAAGCAGGTCTCCCAATGTCAGATCGCACCAGGTATCAGTGGCACCATTGAAAATACGATGTCTGTAGCAGATAGACGTTTGTGAAAATATATAATATCATAATATATAGTTGGTTTTCTTTAAAGCCATAATAAGATCGCGAAGTTTACAAATTACAATATCATTTGACAAAGAATCTGGAGATTCAAGATTAAGGTGTTGCCAAAACCGATATATCAGGCAATAGGGACAAGATAATTTCAATGTTGATTAGTTTTTATCTTTTCAACAATGAGATCTAATAGCTTTTTAAGTAAAAACAATAAATTTAGGGCAAAAAGATAAATATTTACTAGGATTCCTTGAAATAAAAAAAAAATCTAAATTAAAATCACAACAATTTTAAAAAAATCCTAAGGTAAGAGAGCTAAGAATTGTTTCTTGAAATTTTTTAATAAAAAATAAAAAGAAACATGAGCTAGAATTTACTAAAATTAATTATATCAAGCTTAATTTAGATGTAGAACTGTAAAGTCGGATAAATTATAATATAGTAATAATTAATAATATTTCACGAGAAAACTAAAATTCTACTCAAATGTTTTCTAAATGAACATACTAAACTTACTTGTTCTTTCTTTATTTTTGTAGGTTTTCTAACTATTGGAATTACGACTGTACAACGTAGTAATTCTTCGTACCTGAATGAAACCCTTCGTTCTCTTATAGAGAAGTCAGATGTCTCCGAGAGACAGAATGTGGTGGTTGTGATTCTTCTGGCAGATAGGAACGCCTCTGTTCGTCAGTCTCTCGGACACACTATTTACTCTGAATTCCGTCCTCATTTCGAGGAGGGTTTCTTGCAGCTGATCGAGGCCCCCAACTCCTTCTACCCTCCTTTACAGAACTGGAGTCGTCTTACCTATAACGACTCAGCCGAAAGAGTGCAATGGAGGTCGAAGCAGGTGGTGGATTTCGCGTTTCTCTTTGCTTACGTCTACGGCCAGTCCCGCTATCATTTGATCCTCGAAGATGACGTAATAAGTGAAAGTCACTATCTGACAGCTATTCGTGATGTCATTCATCAATACAGAGACAGGAATTGGTTTGAAGCTAGTTTTGCCAAATTCCTCATCATTGGTAAACTACTTCCAAATCACATTCTTCAAGATTTGGCTGCTTTTCTTCTAACGTTCTACGACAAAAAACCAGTCGATTTATTGTTAAATGACTTCATAAATTTACAAGTTCCTTCCAAAACCGAAATCATCAAGGAACGAGACCCCTCTTTATTTCAACATATTGGTCTCCATTCCTCACTTCCCAATAAACTCCAGAAAATCAGAGACAATAGATTTGGAATTGTGCATCGCTATTTCAACCACTTGGCCATTAACCCCAAACCCCTGCACATTGTCACCACCATTAGCCCCTACAAATCTTATTTCCCTGCTATGGCATACAGTTTAGCGCCGGGATTTTTCTGGGGAATCCCTAATGAAAATGATACATTCGATGTAGTGCTTCCCAGTCCACAGACCGTGACTGGTATTGTCGTCTTGACTGGATTCGAAAAATCAAAGAATGATTCACTGGAAAATGGAACATTATCTGTGAGTTCCAAATTCCTATCGATGGATGGAACACTAAGGACTAAGTGTGAACATTTTGAAATGGTGGCGGAGTTCGTGAATGGCTCTGCTGTTGTGAACCACTTGAATGATACAAAGATTCAGTGTATAAGGATCACAGTCACATCCAAGCAGAAATCATGGTTGGTTCTACGAGAAATAGCATTACTAGGCAAGAAATAACACTCTAAGAATGAAAAAAAAAAAAATATTAAAAATTATTTAAATACAAGACAAACTTTATTTTAAATAATCCGAACAATATTTTTGTAATAAGATATTCAGATTATAAATTGGTGTTTAAAGCTAAAACTTTCAATAGTTTGTAAATAAGTACAACCTTAACTTATCTGTGATATTTTGAAGTAATTTAATACTGCGATAGATATTTATTATTATAATCTACTGTGAATTTGTCAATACGGTATAATTTTATTGCTTTTTAATAATTCTGAATTTTATTAACACATTTTATATACGAATAATAGAAAAGTTTATAAAATAAAATGAGAATTTGATTTTTATTATTTCCCTATATTTTTCCTTAATGAGTAAGAAAATAAAAAGCAATATTTTTTACTTTCTCACTGCACTTTCTTACTACTGGCCATACGTTATACCTCGGATTAATAAATTACATCCAAGTTTTATGAAAACTTGAATTGCGTAAATGAGTCATTTGGTTGAATAAATCGATCTACTTTTTTTTTTGCTATTTTAATTTATTATTTGTGATGAGCTTTTATTTAGTCCTAAAAATAGAATATTTGCTTCAACTGGAGAAGAGGAAAGAGAAGCACTTACTGAAACAGAAAACTGTAAAATTCTAAGGAGTAGCCAACTGTTGAAAAAAAAAAAAATATTAAATCGCCAAGTATTAGATATATAAATAACGTAAAATATTTATTGTAATAGGCCTAAATATTAAAAACTCCAAATTTGTAATGAATCTTATTCCATACCAATGATAAGGGCTTTATTATTTTCGTTTATTCTGCAAATGAGATTTTAGTAATAAATTATTTTTTTTTCTACAGAAAATTGGTTGATTTTTTTTATTTAAATATAAACTTTTTCTATAAAATCAAGAATTTCATTTTCTGTCTTGATGCAAATAAAAAATTAATCTAACTTAGAGTCCTTCATCACTCGAGAGATCAAGTGTTCTATAGAAGGGGAATCCATTCGAAGGAATAGGTTATAAAATTCGGAACATAATTTACAACTGGCAAATAAACGTAATCCGAGATGATACCTTTTTTTTTCCTTTCGCTCAACGAGAACTAATTGCTTTTCATTTTTATGACGGAATTTCACCCAAATACAATTTCAGTGAAACTATAAAGTGGTTTTTCTTAATGAAGATGAAATTAAGACATTGCGAATAAAATTAAAAAAAAAAAGAAAAATAGAAGTAATTTTATCTTTGTCATCGATTTCATGAGGAATTTATTACTAATAACAATAGAATTAACAAATAATATCAAAGATAAACGGTCTTACATTCAAGCCGTTACGTTTTCAAAAAACATCTCAAAGGAGTCGAGCCTTATTTGATATTTTATATGCGAATATTTTATTTTTATTTGTTTGATTATTTACCTAAATATTTTTTTCCACTAATTTGTGATATATTTTGGAATATTCTGTGATAACTAAGACTTTCGCATAATTATAATCAAGTATTGATGACGAAAGAGCAACAACGTGACAGAGCAAAATTTTGCTGTACGAATGAAAGGAGCATTTGAAAGTTTGGAGAATATTTTTTAATTTTTAATTGTTTAACTGATACGTTTCTGGCCTGGTAGTAAACAATTTGCAATAGTATCACTTACTTTATGTCTAATCCTTTAATTTCAATTCTAATGCTTTGCTCTTGTGACGATCCTTCCATCAATCAACAACTTAATGAACCCTCAAAAGTAATTAGAGGACGATTAGAATTATTCTATCTTTTCTCTCAGCTTCTCTATTGAAAAGAAATCTAATCTATTTAATATCATGTGGATCATTCTCAATCCAATTTACTGTGTTGATCTTGAAATATCCGATGTTATCCAAATTACATTTATCAGTTATTCAACTGTTAAGTTAATCATATAGTTTATTATGGCTGTGTATAGGTTTGAACATTTTTCTACTGGATTTTTTAATTTCAATAACCCCCTTTGAATATGAGAGTATGGTGAAATCTCAACTGTTAATGTACATATTACTTACCATTTGACCAAAAGAATTTCTGAAATCCTAAAACCATCTGTTCACTTGCGAATAGATTCATCAGCGTATTTCCAGAAGCCAGCTTTGGATTCAAGAGAAAGTTGTCTTTCTTTCAAAACCTCAAAAGTTGCTTCCCGACGAGAAAGATGCAATAGTTTAAAATGTATAAATTTATTAAAAAGAATGTAAAAATGTTGTACTATCGAATGATTTATTGTATTCCTACGCGCCGATGTTATTAATGACGTTATGGGGTTATTTATAGGGAGAATGAATTAACGACGTAAGGTGAGGTAGGAATATAATCAGAAAAAATATATAAAAGAATAGGTTTGATTAATTAAAAATAAGATTCAAGTAAATTAACGAAAATGTAGATTTTGTTTAACTACTATAAAATTGATACTCGAATAATTATACAAAAGTTTTAACATCTCTTTCGCTATCTCTTGGGTTTCACGTCTTGTCACTGGTAATAAGGCTCCAGGCATCTTAAACGGTTCTCCATCAAAAGACAAGATAATAATTTATTAATGAATTCAGCTCAGAATTAATTAGTAAAACTAAAATCATTACATTTGAAAAGAAATTGGAATAGTAAAGAGCGAAAATTCATCATTGCAGCTTTCGAACAGTGAGACATAAATACTAAAAGCAAATGGTAAGAAACGTGAGTTTCTTTGCTTTTTTTTTAATATAAATTTTTTTTAATACATACGAATAAAAAGTAAACTCTATGAAATTGGAAAAATTCCTTCTTAATGTAATTACACAGCGGAAGCAAGAAAACCTCTGACCAAAAAAAAGTCTAGTCTAATTCCTGGGTTTATCTCCTGCAAATCACTTCAAAAAATTTAAAGAATCCTACTATTGGAATTAATATTAAAATACTCTTAATTTAAACTGATAAAAACTAGTAAAGTTCTCACTTTTATAAAAATTACTTACTAGTACAATACGTTCTGATGCTATTGAGTTTTACGAACACTTTTGAGTTTTGAGACTAACAATTTTGTCCCGGATATAACTACAATGGGACATTAGCCTGGATTTACAATGACTTTGTGACTTTTGTTTTATATACTTATACTAAACACATCTGATTGCTTTTTCTAAATCGCTTCAAAAACATGAGAAAAATAAGAAAATTATCCATTTGTTTTTCTTTTCAAGTCAGACACAAATATCAAGACTAAGAAAAACAATCACATTCTCTCTAATTTTAGACAATGGTAGGACAAGTGTTTGTGTAATGCTAAGCGTTTTGTTTTTCTATCCACATCTCTCGAAGGGTTTTGTAAGTTCAATCTTTCATGAACATAATACAAAGAAAAAGATTAAAACCACGTCCAATGGAAATCCTTCCGTCAATCTCATCTAGGAAGTTCAAAAATTAAATTGAAATATAATTAAGAGATTTGAAAACAAGATCTTTGTTTCCAATAAAAAATACTAGATTGTTCTGCATTGCATTAAAAGCTTTGTTTAATGAGAAATCAACAATTAAATAATGTAAGAAAAGAAAATTATCTATCGTCTGCTCTTAATTAAACTGAATTCACAGCAAAAAATCTCAATTTCTGGAACTGATCAATTAAATCCGTAACTTTTTTTTCTTGTTTAAATAAAGAAAGAAGCGAGCCAGAATTTGCTTAATAAGACACTAAAATTAAGTAAATGCAAAGAATTGTCTTTAATCTGAGATTACAACTTAGGTTTCTTATAATGTTGAAAGTTCCTAAGTCCTGGTCCAATGGATATTGGAAAACTAAAATGGAAGCTAAACTAAATGCTTACAAATTTTTTGGATTAAAAATTCAAAACTAATTTTGAATTCAAAGTGAGGAAGATATTAAAAAAATGTCGTCTTTAAGTTCTTCAAAAAAAAACTACTACTACTATTAACTCCAATGATACGACTTACGAAACATTGTTTGTAAAATTGATAATAAATCCCCTACCTTAAACGAGTTAATAATTTAGAAACCAACTCATACTAATAAAATTTAAAAATGTTGTTAATAGTGAACGAAAAAAAATAAAATATCTGAAATTGGAAAGAATAATTTGTACAATGTGATTTATATTGGAGATTCAAATATTAAAAAAAAAAGGGAAGAAACATCTCTAAAATGCACAAATTCGTAATGCACAAATTGTTTGCTTTTCACGCATTGAGCCATCATCGATAGCAATCCGGGACAGCTGTTTCGTCCTTAACAGGACTCATCAGCCAGATTTAGCTTCGATGATTGAGCTCAGAATGCATGGGTACACGAGCGGAAGACGGAACCATAGGTACCCACACATTCTCAGCTCAATCATCGAAGCTAAATCTGACTGATGAGTCCTAATAATGACGAAACAGCTATCCCAGATTGCTATCGATGATGGCTCAATGAGTGAAAAGCAAACAAACTTACGAATTTGTGCATTTAGAGATGTTTCTTCCCTTTTTCATATTACATTAATGCACGTTAAACCTTCTTTATTTAATAAATTAACCTGCAATTACCTACGAACTTTCTACAATGTAGGTTTCACTGATCATATCTATGAAACTACTAGAAAAGCTACTATAAAAACTAACACCTTTAGGCTATAGATCATTGTTTCTCTAACATGAGAAATAATGAAATCATTGCTGATATCATTCAATCTCTATTTAGTATTTTACTCAAAATTACAAAAAAAAAGGTCAATTTACATTCGTAAACCAAGATAATAATTTAAAAACAAAAATACCCTTTGGACGAGAATTCTTTTATAATCAGAATAAATCATTTAATCTCTAAAATTAAAAATAATTACAATCAAGATCCTAATAAATATATTAATAAAATAATAAAGAAAGCTCGTCTCATCACAAAAAATAAAAATAAAATAGAAAAACTTCCATGAATTATAATAATAATAATAATTATAGATCGACCACATAATATCTGGCTGTTCCCTTCTGTCCCAAACAGACTACCTCCACCGACACAATCAGGTAGCATCGATCGTTCATCAACAGCTAGCACACAAACACTCACTTATTAAGAACACGGTCCCATACTACAAGTACACACCACAAAGCGTACTAGAGTCACCCTCACATAAGCTGTACTGGGACCGTCCCATTCACACAGACAAAACCATACATCACAACAGACCTGACATTACACTTGTTGATAAGGTCAACAAACAGACCTATCTCATTGATATTGCAGTTCCCATCAGCAAGAACATGCAGAAAACTCACGCTGACAAGATAAGTAAATACACTGATCTAGCACACGAGCTCCAGAAGCAGTGGAGGCAGGACCGAGTACGTGTTGTACCCATCATCCTGTCCGCTACTGGTCTGGTGCCTCACACATTGCAACACAGCCTCAGCATATTAGGACTTCATAAAAACACTTATGCACAACTCCAGAAGGCTGTAGTACTCAACACAACACGCATAGTTCGGAAATTTATGGACACAAGCACACATCCCTAACTATTCTTCCAAATTTTTTTTTTTTTAATTTTTTTTTTTTAATACACTTGGGAATATGTGCTTTGGTTCTTGACCCGCCATATTGTCTTAGCTGGGGAATCCCATGGTTTGAAACTTTTTCGATATAATAATAACAACAATGCATTACACTGTATAGCGAAATTTTAACTTCTTTCATGCCATGAAATGAAAATATGTTACTTTTACTAATTCGGGTCTCCTAAATTCGATTTTGAAGTCAAAAATTCTCTATGACGTACTGTTTTCTTTGGCAACCATATTCAATATTTTGGTTAAAAATTTGATTTTTTTTTTTCATAGTTGTAGTTCCAGTCAAAATTTTACTACACTCAGCGTTCAAAAGTACCCATATTATTGAAAAGGATGTGCTGATTACTGATTAAATGTCAAAGAGTTTAAAAAACTAAAAAAAAAAATATTACATGCAAACAACTTAAAAAAAATGTTAAAAACTTACAATTTAGAATGTTTTTCTGGAAGACTTTCTTTTGTGGCTGGGCTCGGAACACTCAGAGACAAGAAACCAACAGCAGACAGAAAGCCTGTTAGGAGACCATTTACGTGCATATCGCCTTTCCATTTGGGATATTTGCTAAAATATTTATTAAAATGTTAATACAGTGGAGCACCGTTTATACGTTTCTCGTTTATACGTTTTTATCATTTATACGTTTTTTTGAATGGTCCCGGCAAAATCCAATGCATATTAACGTTAAATAATTTCATTTATACGTTTTCCTGAAATCGCAAATTTCATTTATATGTTTTTTCAAGAACTAAAGAAGAGAGAAAATGCGCATTTCAACTTCAGATTCCCACTTGCCGATTGTCCAGTCTTACTTGGAAGTTAGAAAAGTCTTAGAAAATTGCACTGAAAAACCTCAGCCAAATTTTCAACGAGCTTTGGGGGTTTTTAACACCATGCAAGAATACCTCATTAGCAGTGATTTAAATGATGAAGTTATGATGGCACTTTTAACTGTGCACAATGAACTTTTTTCTGTGCATTCCAAAAAAGCCCTACAACCTAAAATAACAAAATATTTTGTAAATGCTGAATGAATATGTATTAGTTGTATATTAAATCCGGAATAAAAGGTTTTATATTACATACCTTTTGTATTTCATTTTCATGTAATATTTTAATTTACCTCTGACTTTTTATTGGTGGTTATTATGAAATTGTTCGTAACTTTTGTGAATTTCGTTTATACGTTTTTTTTCCTCAGTCCCTTGAAAAACGTATAAACGGTGCTCCACTGTATTTTGTTTGATTGGAATTCTTATTTAGTCAAAATTGTTTTAAACAATGAAGTAACTTGTATAGTCTTTCATTATAACAACAATTGTATTTATTGCTTCAATGTGTTTTTAATTGGTTTCATGTTCAATACTATTTTGTTTTATTTATTCCAAAGAATATTTTAATTTTTCGCTTGAAGAAGGGATGACGATACAATTTCGTCCCGAAAATTCGCATAGTATTTGAATAAAACAATTTTAAATACTAAGATATGGAGTGTATGGAGTTTTAGTTTAAAATATATTAAATTGTTAATTTATTTGATTATTGTTTTATCTCTTTGGTGTTATATGTCATCGTATTTTAACTTTTGTGAATGATTTTGAATATGTGAGAATTTTCTTTTCTTTATTTTTCTTTATTAAATAATTTTCTTTATTTTTTCTTTATGTATATATTTTTATGATTTATAAATACCTTGATAAAGTGCTTGGATAACAAGAATGAAATATTGGTGATAAGGATGTTTTGGTGTTTTTATTTATAAAAGCTGATCGATAAAAAAAGTTAGAAAGATATAAGAAGTTTTATACAAAGACTTTCTTAATCGTAGGAGTTACATTTTCTCTTTACAATATTGTAGTGAATTCACCACGCACATAGCAAAATAAATTCGGAGAATTTACGCACTGAAGCTACATCAATGTTGTAAATTGCTACTTTGTATGAGTTTTACAAACTAAAAGTCAGTTTAACGTACTTCTAACTGTTAAAAGCACTGTCATTCACAACAACAAAATTAACATCTGAACTCACAATAAATGCGAACACAACTTTACGTAAAAACGTTCTGCACAATAGCAAGTCACTGTACTATTTGAAATTTATTAATACTAATATACATTTAGCAGTGGAGATATACATTTCGGAAAGTACGTAAACAGGAAATCTGTCATATAACCGTTAACTTCCATTAGCGTCTGCCTGCAAACAATCAGACCGCGCTGGAGTGCCCACCCGGCGAGTATTAGCAGAAAGCGGGATTGCATCACTGAACAAAAACGTCACGTGATACGAAAAAATGGAATGTATTTTCAAATTCAGCGCACACAACAACATAAATATTTCGTAGTTTCAAGGTTCGGCATTTTTTTTTTTTTTTTTTGTGCTCTGTTATCATTAAACAACCTTACAAGATGACCCATAAAACATGAAACAAATAGAAGGGAATAGAAGTAAGAATTATTGTATAAAAGAAAAGGTAATTGGTTAAAAAATCTAATTTTTAAACCAAAAAAAAAAAATATAGCTATTTCAGAGATTTAATTAAAAAGGTCATAATTCTAATATTAATGTATGGAAAATTATTAGCAAAGAATTTAGTTATAAGCAGAAAACTTCGGTAAAAAATTATTTTAACAAACTCTTGGAAAACTATGGTATGACGTTATCTTCAGGAACTTATATAAAAATTTCACAGAAAGAATTGAACAAATTACAAAATTTAGAATTCACCATTCTTTATTTTATGAAAAAAATCCTTCTATTGATTCTATTGCTATGCTTCTAATGCATTGGATATTATAAATACGATAAATAAACAAAGAGTTTTTATAAGATATAAAAAAAAAATTAAGAATGGCATTTCTCTTTAAGTAGTTGATTTTTTTCGTAATATCTTTAAAACACGTATTTAGTCTAATTTTTGAAAAATAGCTGACATTATTCCTATTAATAAAGAAGGCAAAATTGAGAATTTTGATAATTACAGATCAATTTCTATAATTCAAAAATTTTTGAGAACTCTGTATCAAACGCTGTAGAAAACTTTATTAAAATTAAGAATATCTTAACAATACAATAGGCTTACCAACCCAATAATAGTAGCGTCAAACTATTACAAAATTGAAATCACATCACAAATGAAAATAATGGTGGAAATATATATTATTTTCATTGATTCTATAAAAGCCTTTGATAATATAAATCATAAATTATTGTTACAAAAACTTAATCTTATGGGTATTAAAGGCAACACTTAGGCCTACAAATTTTATAAATAGTTATTTAGATAATAGAAAGTTTAAAATTAAAACAAATAATTCAACTAGCAAACTCTACAATATTAAGGGGATGTACCACAGGGATCCAATTTAGAACCTTTATTATTTAATTTATACATTAACTCAATAAGTAATAGTATCAATTTTACTAAAATATATATTTATGCTGATGATTTTATCCTTATTTCTTGTAATAAAGACCAATCTCTTGCTTTTAATTTTCTACAAAATTATTTAAATAATGTAATAAAGTGGACGAATAATAATATTATGACCATTAACTATAAGAAAACTAAAGCTATGATTATTAAAAACAAAAATAAAATCTTAAAAAAGATAATTGCTGATAATCTGGGGGCACGGCAGTGCCCCCGCCAAGACGAGCCGAAGGCAGGAAGGGCACTACGTACCTTTTCTGGAAGTGTTTCGTCGTATTTTCGAACCCTCATAGCTTCGGCCTGGATAATACTAGAGAGCTCAAATTTTCAGGATATGATGCAGTTACCAGACTAATGCAATACGCTAAGTTTCATTTATTTAGCTTTTATACTTTGGATTTTATTAATACCTAAAATACGTCGATTCCGTCACTGACTCACTCACTGACTCATGATCATCAAAACCTCTAGGGTACTTCCTGATGTCCTAGAAAGCTGAAATTTGGTATGCAGGTAAGGATTAGCACACAAACAACAAAAAAATTAAGAAATCCATAACTTTCACCCTCCAACCCCTCATAAAGGGGGAGGGGGGTCTGGTTAAGTATTATCGAACCCTCATAGCTTCGGCCTGGATAGTACTAGAGAGCTCAAATTTTCAGGATAAGATGCAGTTATCATACTAATGAAATACGTTAAGTTTCATTTATCTAGCTTTTATACTTTGGATTTTATTAAGATCTGAAATACGTCGTACCCTCAATGCTTCGGCCTAAATAATACTAGAGAGCTCAAATTTTCAGGATAAGATGCAGTTAGCAGACTAATGAAATACGCTACGTTTCATTTATCTAGCTTTTGGATTTTTATTAATATCTAAAATACGTCAATTTCGTACATGATTCACTAACTGTCTGACTGACTCATGATCATCAAAACCTCTAGGGTACTTCCTGAAGTCCTAGAAAGCTGACATTTGGTATGCAGGCTAGGTTTAGCACACAAACAACAACAAAATTAAGAAATATGTAACTTTCACCCTCCAACCCCTCATAAAGGGGGTTCCGGTTCTTTATTATATAACAATTTCTGATAGGTATATCCCATCCAAAATGTTTCATGTAAAATAACTTGCCAAGACTCACATGCTCATAAAGCTTTCACTGTTAAAA
>JAFIDM010000007.1:31592299-31620642 GCA_023159025.1 Thereuonema tuberculata | reverse complement strand
GTGAGTCTTGGCAACTTATTTTACATGAAATGTTTTGGGTGGGATTAACATATATCGTGAATGAACAGCTAGCTGTTCGAAACATGTTGTCATATTTTAATGTGTTTAAATGTTTTTTAAATTTTATTATGTGTGTTGGCTTTTTATTTTCACTACTGATCTCTTCACACACGTTAAACCTATATGTTAAAAATAAAATCTTAAATAAAGAATTAATTTTCACATTTCACCATCCTAATTGTAGAGAAATAAATCACAATGTATACAATATTCATGTAACAGCAAAAATACTTAGGCATTTATTTAGATCAGAAATTCAACTGGGAAATACACTATGATTTTATCATAAAAAAATTACATATTTACACGTACCTCTTTTTTCATATTAAATAACTTATTCCATTTAAACAAAAATGAATCATTTTCAAATCTCTAGTGGATTCGGTTTTAGATTATGGCTTCGAGGGTTGGATTTTTATAACGAAACAAAAAATTAAAAACATCAATAATTTAATTTTTAAAATTTTCAATAACATTTAGACAAATTTTAGCAAATTATCCATTTTGGAAAAAAATAAGATTAGCCTAGAAAAAAATTTATGATAATTACTATTAAAGAAAAAATTATTTATAAAATGATTTTGAAAATATTTATAACGTCAATGGGGCAAGAAATAATCTAAATAATGAAAAAGTAGCTAGATACAATTGGTTAAATATCTTCCAAATTAACAAATTAAACAATAACTTTGGTCAAAGATTATTAAACGATGTAAGATCTAAATTATTTAGTCAAATTAATTGGGAAAAATACTCTTAAAAGTATTAAAAATATAAAAAATTATTAATCCCTGATTCATTGATAAGAATATCAGACGCTAAATTTTTAACAATTATCTTTTGTTTGTATTAGCTTATTAACAAAGTTAATTAATCTATTATTTATATAATAATCTATCAGTACCTACCTCACACACACAAAAAAAAAGAAGTTATTTTTGATGTTTTGAAATTTAATAAAGGATTATCGGAGTTGTTCGAATGGAGGGGTGATGGTGGATATCGTGGTTCCCTTTGCTTACAATCTGTTTTTCTCATTGGTTGAATGGATATCCTTTTGACCAATCAGAGAGCATGTGTGTTTCGCGGGAATTTGGGGATGTAGAAGAATTTTTTGAGACTTCGATTCCGAAGAAGAACGAACACAGTTAAGTAATTCGTGGCTACGGCATTGACAGACATTGGAATTGTCGGGTTCCACGGATCATCCATTGTCTTATGATCTGCAACGTGACATGGCAAATCCATCATAGATCCTAAATAGTTTTTTTGGTTAAGCGAAGGATAAGAATCCTAGGCCTATATGCAAAGTGTCTGAACAAATAGAAACCTGTGATGAAAGTTATCTGTCATTTCAAGTGATTTACCATGGGAAGTTTGCTTATGTTCTTTTGTATAAAATAAGGATTTTCCATTCGTGCTTTTTCAGTCCTTTGCTCCTTGATTTAACAAGTGTTGGTTTATTAATTATTTATTTAGCACGGATGCGTGACAATCAGATAAATTAACTATGCAGTCCAATAATAATCATTTTAGGTATTAATAATTCCTACTTCAATAATTTATTAGATTTTATTGTATAAATATTGTAAATGCAAAATTTCAAGTTAACATATCCTAAATTTAATTGTTATCTATGTTTTTCTTTTATATTAATAAATTGTTATCCTTTTTGTTAATGTTTTAGCCGGAATCTTATTAGCATAAGCTTTATTAGATTTTTTTTTTTATCTAGCCCTACATATAAACTTTTTATTATTTGCCCCTCTTACTTGTTAGTGTGTAATTTAATTAATAAATACTATCTAAAGTTCCTCGAAGGTCATAATTTAAATTTAAAATATGTAACTGAATAATTTAATAAAAACTTAATAATATAATTTATAATGCCTACAAACTGCTCTTTCTCTAATACAAAAGCTTAAAAGAACTGTCTTAATTTATGTCAAAATTCTTCAACGTTCAAATAAAAAATAAATAATTCGACAAATCTATCGATAACAGGATTTTCGCCAGAGAAATCGTCATCAGTAACTTAACTGAACTTGTGTCGCCATCTACCGACAAAACAAGACATTAATAAATAAAGATTCCGGCTTATTTTTCTTTTCTTTTTTTTAATGTTGAATTGCCATAAATAGAATTGACTTAAGTATGTGTTTAAATAAAATTTTGTAATATTTTACATAATTCTGGTTTATTTTCAGTTACTTTCGTACAGGGAATCACGTGATTATTGTTGTCATCGAAACAGAAAGTGAAACTGATGTTAGGCGTTGCTAGAGTTAGTTGTCAAAATGGATTCTCTGCTCGGCCACTGTTGGAATTGTAATGAAAAAGCTTCGATAGAATGTTCCCGTTGTAACATTGCCCTTTACTGTAGCCATCGGTGCAACAAACAGGATGCTTTCAGACACCAGGTAAAGCAAGCCAAGTATTTTTGTTGTTGATCAAGGTCAAATGTTTTGAAGTTCAATTCATCCCCATTATTATCACTTATTTTGTATTATTTTCAGAGTTTAATCAATTAATGCTCTAACAAATTTGATGATTTTCTTTAAGTTACGCGGTTCATTTAATTCAAAATTATAGTGAAACAACGTGAGTCTTCAATTAGGACATTTAAAAAAAAAAAATAAATAAATTCTATACTATTATAAAAATAGACATAAAATTTAGATTTGACATCAATTCACTAATGTGTATTGTTCTAAAAATAATATAAAATAACCGTAACTTCTTGAATAGAATAAAGCCGCTGCTTATTCCGCCAGAGGACGCCACCAATGATAGACGGGGATTTCCCCGTAGTCCGACGGTCCTCTTACCGTTCGAAGGCAATCTGATACTTGTGAAATCCCGCTCACATCCTACTTCTTGATTGCTGTTACTAAGAATAACAAAGCCGTTAAAAAAAAAAACAAAAAAAACTCTCAGCATGATCTACAAATAACAATGTGTTTTAAATAGTAAAAAAACGTTCTCCAAAGTACTTTTTATGGTTATGATAATGTGAATTATTACTGTATTAACAATTAACCTTCATAGTTAGAACAGAATAAACTAATGTACTTTACATTTCGGTTTGTCCAGATAATTTGATCTCCAGAATTTACACACTATTACAGAAGCTAAATGTTTATTTTTGATGCACTCAGAATATTCGTACAATGTAGAATGCAAATGATAAAAAGACAATCTATCGGAACTCCCCGATTGAGAACCTCTGCCTTCGAGTTCCACTGGCAAATGTATTGCACTCAATTCCATTTTAATTTAAAACGGAAATACAGTAAAATGACTTCCTTAGCTGTACAACTGTCATTTATTTGTTTATTTATTTATTTATTAAATAGTTAACTTTTTTTTTTTAAATATAGTTCATTATCGATGTCCAGCTGTTTAAACATTTCAATCCAGCACTGAAAGAATGAAACTATGTTTATTTAATCTTAAAAAATGTTAAGGAAATTAAAATAAAAAATGCAATTTGAATGTTGATTCAAAGTAGCAGTGCGTGATAATATCTCGGAGGAAAAAGAACATAAGAATTGACTTGAATGTTCAATAAGATGAAGTAATCGCTTGAATATTAAAACAGTGGATGAACTTTGTATCGAAATTATAGAAGATCACCAAACTAAAATAAGCTCAATCATTCTAAACCAACTTCAATTATTCGCATTTTTAAATTTGAAATCGTTTAAGTTTTATAAAATTAAGCGTTAATAATTCAAATAATTAGAAATTAAATGAATCAATTTTTCAGAAAAAAAAATTGCTTTTATCTTAAAATTAGGGTTCAATTATTATTTAATCTCAGAGCCTTCTGTTTTTCTCATTTCAAGCGGGGGGGGGGGGGGGGATAAACTTTTAACAATCCTTAGTTTCTCACTTCAAAAAACCCTGCAAAACTGCTTTGCAGAATTTAATGTTGCAAAATAATGACATTGTCTTTCAACCAGAAGGGAATTCGACTGTTATAACTGTAAAGCTTCTGAATTGTTTTTTTTTTTAAATATATTTAAAATTGAATAAATCATTGATGACTTCCAATTGACTATAATTAAGGAAGTCGTTTTCATTTTCAGAAAATGAAAATTCTGTTGTTTACAATCAGCAAAAAATTATAATTTTAAAAGTAAACATAGAATTTCCATTTCTAAAAAAGACAGTGGGAAAAATAAAAGAAATTTAAAGACAACACTAAGAAAAGTAGATTTAAGTTTATTAAGGAACTAAGTTCAATCCGATTTTATTTAGATGAATTTTATATATTTATAATAATTTAATAATATACATTTAAATAAATGTATGTTACGATGTGAAATTTTAATGAAAACATCTTATTTTTTCATCAGAAGACAAAATAGTCTTTATTTGAAGTTTTTACTGAGCTTTGTCAAAGAATAAAATTACTGATATTTTTGTTCCTTTAACTATTACTGTTAAAATAATTTATTTATTTCTATTTAACTAATAGTGCAATTTTTCTTTGTAGGTCGAATGTAAATTCCTATCTGTAAAAGGAGTGTGTTCCCAATGTGGAAGAACAACCGAAACCAAATGGTGTGGCAGCTGTCGTATGGATCGTTACTGTTCTCGAAAATGCCAGAAAGATCACAGGCAAGAACATAAAATGAAATGTTTATTTTCAAGTCAGTATTGTGCAATGCTCATCATAAGTTGGATCAAGTCCATTCCTGTTTGTGTAGATATGCCTTGGTTTTGGGGAAATTCTTTGGCTGCAGATTATCTCAAGCTATTTCAAAATGAAGGTGTCCATTGTAAACAAAAATGTTTGACTTTATTGTTTGGTGCTTGTGGCGATCCACGAAACATCTTCAAAACTGTAGCTGATCTTCCTGTTTCTTATAGAGGGAAAGTAAAATTCTACCTGAATGACCACTCGTCTCACATCATGGCTAGAAATGTACTATTTCTGTTCTTGTCGTTGACCATTGAAGATCTTCTGGTTGCTTCAAATCTTATAGTTCAGTTGTGGTACTCACTATTACTCTCAGAAGCTGATTATGGAATCCTAATGACAAATCTTGCAAAAATGATACGAATCGATTCAGATCAACTCAGCAATTTGACTCATGATTTGTTACAAATCGATAGGCACTCATGGGAACAACTGCAAATAATTTACAAAGCTTGGTTGAGTCATCACACATTGTTTGACAAGAAAATGATTCAGATGCAATGGCTGCAGAGATCTTGTGGTCCATCAATAAAAGCATTTTTTGATGACTATATGTCTGGGGTGCCGATCCGTCATTTAAGAAGTCTGCGGAAGTGGCACTGTACTGGACTTGTGCTAAGAGACGATGAGAGCCTGAGGGCCAAAGCAGTCAGGCCTAATCTTAGTCTTCTATGTTTCAATCCTCAAAATCCACTCAGTTTAGCCTTTCCGGAATTGAATTCACTTGCTGTTCAAAGAGAAGATTGGTGTAAATACATTCAACAGAAAGAGATTATGATTTTGTTTTGGGATGGCAAGGCTATGCCCTTCCGAGGCTGGGATTATGTGGACATTGTTAAATCAGAGGGTCTTCAGGATGATGTAGTTGGTGCATTCCAAAACTACGTTACTAAAGTGGTTGGTGATTTTATTTCTCTGGTTAAGAAGAAGAGAGTTTCTTTTCATGCGATGGCTAAGGATATCATGAACCTTGCTGACCATTTGCCAAAAGATTTAAAATTTGATCGCATTGCTACCTCCAACATTGCTGATTATCACAGAACTCATCCATTGCTAGAACGCTTCGGGTGTCGCCTCAACAGCAAAACCAATCCCAATTCTGTTCTCATCATTGAATATCGGAATTGGAATTTCCGGTGTTGTCCAATTTCCAGTCGTTTTCCGGAGCAGAAGTTGAAATTGCATCAGGCCATTTTGTCATGTATAGGTGACTTAATGCAAAGACCATCTCGTAGAAACCAAATTAAAAATCTCATGTCCTATTTAAATAGTGAGAAATCTCGTAGAGAATATTACGATGATTTCATGGATTTTCTGATGACTTTGAGAGCAGAGAGAATATTTGATGATGTTGATAAAAGATTTGGATCCATAATCAGAAATGCATCAGGAGACCAAGAGAGAAATTTAATGATGGAATTGGCCAAAGAATTTTGTAATCCCTATAAAACTCCTAATCAGACTGACATCTTCACCCATTGTGGACTTGAAATGAGAAAATTCTGGAAGGGATTGAATCGGGTGCTTCCTTTCCAGTACAAGATGAATGCACGTCGTGTTAGTCACGTGATAGGTTTTGAAAGATCCATTGAATGGGTGGCTAACAAATAACAGAATAATGGATTTCTAAAGTGTTTCATTAAAAAAAAAAATCAGTCTAAATCAATGAAAGAAAAAAAAAATATTTTGAAATTTGATAGATTTTTTGTTTTTTAATAAACTTTTAATGATTTTGAGCTGTTGGTTAAACACAATTCGTCTTGTAATTTTACTTTATCTCAGTAACCTAAGCAGATTTTTCAATTATGTCTCTTTAAAAACTAGAAACTAATTATTATTTGATAATTTATAATTATAAATATTCAGCATAAAGAATCAAAACTTTTTCTTTTCTTATTGTTCACCAGAGAAAGTATTTTAAAAAAGTGAAATTTCATTATAACCACTTTCTCCTGTAACAATTTTAAATAGAACCACCCTGAAAAAGCCAACAAAGTAAAATAATAGAGAATGGAAGGGTTCACTGGTACAGATACTTAATTTTCATAAAGTTTAATCTCTTGCTTCTCCAATATCTGTTACATCAATTTCTTTACAAAAAAAACCTTACTGAATTTTATAAGCTTAAGTTTTTACTTTTTTCTTAAAAGTAAGAAGAACTTCATTTTAGAAGAGTAAAATTAAAAGTATCGACAAATGATGAACAAAGAGATTACAAATAATCTCTTTAAGAACTATTTAGGAATTGAGCAACTATTAAAAATTAGAAATGCTCTTTAATTCAATTCGTTATAAATCTTTTCTTGAAGTAATGAAATGAAGACAAAACGCATTTTGATAAAATTAATATGGATAATAAATGTAAATGAAAGGATCATAAACTGATCCCAGCATTCAGTTAACATGACATTCAAATAGGTTTTTTAATAAGTACATGGAACCTTTCTTCTTTAGAACATAATTTTGAAATATGAAGATTCAAAAGCTAATAAAATTAAAAGAAGAAAAACAATAGAGAGAGAGAGAGTTTATACAAATGGAGACATGTTGTTATTTTTATATGAAAGAAACCAAGTCTCCATTGTCACAGGGTTAAAGTTCAATTGTATTTTTTTCTTTCTCTTACAGAAATCTTATAACGTTGTTTGACACTAAAGAGTAAACCTGTTTTTTATTTACGCACAGGAATTCAATTGAGCTATTATCAATTGGAAGAGAATGTAAATTAGGTTATGATGAGATTTCACTCTAAATTTCTGTATCTTTCCACCTTTTGTATGATTTTGTAGCTTGTTTAAAAACAGAAATGGGGCTTTTTTTAATGAAAACCTTATTTTCTTTTAATTTATATTTAATATTAAGATAATGTAGTTGCTTTCTAATCTAAAATTTGAAATAATTTTTAACTTACTTTTCTTTTTGTTCATTTTTCTTATTTAAATGTTAACATATTTTGTATTGAACACTTTAAGGTAAAATGCTGTTTGGAATTTTATCTACAAATCGAGAGATTAAATATTATGCTTTTAATTTTGGATTTTTATCTTTGTTTGTTTTATTTCAGTGGAGAGAAATTGTTTCTTACTTCACAATAAAAATCAATAAGGAAAGGCCTAGAATAAGCATGGGGGAAAAAATGGTTTATTAAAAAATACAAAAGCATTTTCAAAAGTACTTAACTATCAATATAAATTCCATAACAGACTAAATTCATATACTTCAAAATCCAATATACGATATTTCGAATGCATCTTCTCGAACATTCTTCATCAGGTAAAATTAATATAAAAGGGGAAAACATTATTCCTCCTTTACATAATGAAAACCTTAATTCTAATAAACAACATAAGCATTATATAAAATGAAACAATTGATAAACATCACTTAAGATAATAAATATTCAAAACTGACTATAAACCAATTGTTATCATAATAAAAGTTGCTATTCATTGTTTCCTTTTGTTTTGATATTTCCTGAAAATGCCAGGTGAATGTTTTGATACTCTCAGCTATTTCTCTTTGTTCATACATTCGTATGTATTAATATAGCATGATTCAAGCAAAAGTCTTTCTTCATCATTGTTACAGTTATATCTCATCTTGGCTATAGGATCCGGATTATGTTTTTCGGTCAATGCATGGTGAGCCCAATCTGATAAGTTGGGTTTGTCATTTTGATACGCCCGCACATGTTCATTAAGTCTTTTTTTAAATCGAGAAGATGCATTCGAAATATCATATACAGTGGAACCTCTCATAACGAGCATAATTCGTTCCAGAATCTTACTCGTTATGTGAAACACTCGTTAAGCGAAACAATTTTTCCCATATAAATCAATGTAAAATACGATAATGCGTTCCATGCCGAAAAAAATACTCAATTTTTTTTATTTTTAACATTTATTCAAATAAAATTACTGTACTTATAAATTGTTAAGGAGCGTAACAACCTGGAATGCAATTTCGATTTGCAAAAAACAATAAAAAAATCGAAATAACTAGTTTATTATTTATGAATTTATGACAAATAATGATTTTACATTTCATTTCTACAGTTACTTTTAGTCTCTTATTGCTGTCTTCTTGTGGCTTTTTCTTCGGGGACATTTTCGCAAGGATTATTAAACTTTTAACAAAAAAAATTACAAATAATGTCTGAACACAAGTTTGGAAAAATCTGTTATCACATGCGACACCAACCTGCTAGCGGAACGAGTGCTAAACACAGATTGAAGCACATGTGTGAAGTCCTGGCTCACAATTGAGTTACGTGAAGATGGGACTTCGCTTTTCTGCTTCACTCGTTATGCGAAATGTCGCTCGTTAAGGGAGCAATTTTTTCACAATTTGTTTTGCTCATTATGCGAATTACTCGTTATGAGAGGTTCCACTGTATTGGATTTTGAAGTATACCTAACCCTCTGCTATAGCTTTTTATTACTATCGCGCATACTTAAAAAGCTGGCCAATACCTTTATCGCGCCCTAAATGACTGCTATAGCGCACCCTGGTTGGTCGAAAAAATTCAAATATTTGCAAATTTCAAAAATCAAATTTCAAATATATGCAAGTGAGTAGATTCATTCAGTGATTGGTCACGGAGTCACGGGCTATCTGAGTGCTGATTGGCCAAAGCGATGTTTACAGCTACCATTCTTTGTTTGCCGCCAATTTTCACATTCAGTGCGCGTCTCAGTGTAAGCCAGGATAGCCTTCACCATTTTTTGTGTACAATAATGGCCAGTATCCCCCCCCCAGTCCTCCTACCATTGCTGAACATAATGCGGTTAACCCGGGAAGGGAAATAAAGAAGCGGAAGAACTTGATTTACGCTCAGAAACTTGAAATAGTGAAACTAATAGACTGTGAGGGACTCAGCATGGCTAACATCAAGAACTCATTGACTTGGGTGTCAGGATGCGCCACCTCCTTGAACAAGATGTTACCATCAACAGTGAGGCAAGGTGTTCCTTTGTTATGAAAGCACTGGAAGGTTACAACGAACAGTATCATGCCCACATCAACTCCCTCCAGCAATGCCAGATAACAGACTTCCTACGGCGTCCCACCGAGGCTCAGCCGTCGAAGGGATGGCCAGTAAGACGCCACACCAGCCTCGGAACCCCTTCAACCCACCCAAGCCCCTCATCGTCTCTAAAAAGGTAAATAAAACGGGCTATTATGTTTTTATTATTTATACAGTATAACTGTGATTTTTTTTTTTTTAATTTCCAGCATTGGTTTGTAATTATAGTAATTTAATAAAAAGAGGTCAAAATAGGTTAAATTAGGAGTAAAATTTAAGGTCGGGAAACCAATAAGAATTATTACCATAAGTTCTTCAGTTAGGCTATAGCGTGGCAATAGCGGCACCAATTGGGCGCGATAGCGGAGGGTTAGGTGTATATGAATTTAGTCTGTTATACAAAAGCATTTATCATGAAGTCAAATCCCACGAAGATGACTCATCTTATTTAGAAGAGTAACTTGAGGAGAATACATAATGTTATGTTAGCTATAAATAGACAAGTTTCTAAAATGTATCTAATGGCATCTTAATAATAATAATTATTATTTAATTAATAAAACTTTCTAATATTAAAAAAAATAAAAATTGCTAATATTGTTATAGGATGGTGTTAAAAAGGTTCATATTTTGTAAAGAATAAGTAGTGTAATTCTTGTATTAGAATCCAGGATTTTTCAAAGGGAGGGAGGGGGGGGGGCTCACTATATCTGTGAGTCTGAATCGCATAATAGTCGCCAACTTTTTATTAACCATTGAAATTGTCAGGGCAATATTAATGTCTATCAGGCAGCAGCCTTTGGAATCGCCATTTTATCCTATCTACACTCACAGCTAATGGGGGAAGCTGTGCCCCCCCCCCCCCCTTGGATCCGCCTTTGATTAGAATCACTTCCCTCACGAAGTCTTTTGTCTCTCTCTCTCTCTGAACAAAATATAATTTTATTTGAAATGAAAAAATAATAATATGCTTATATTCGATAAATGATAGCATTTACAGTTTAAAGTAATTTCATTTAATTATTTTGGAAACTCCGAACGGCAGTCCCAAATTATGGAAATCTTTTTATTGAAAGATAACAATATGACTGTGAAGGATAACACCTAGATAAATAAATGTAATAATATGGTTAACAGAAAACATACTGTTTTGTATATATTAAAAGAAGAATATTTAAGGTTTTCATTTAATTTCTTTTTTTTTTTATTTGCTAATTTTTGCTTTTATTCTTTACTTTTAATTAATATGATTTTATATTTTTATGCATTTTAATTATAAAGAAATAAAAGTCTTTATTGACCGCGAGTAATAAGTCATGTAGTTTTACAGCGGAACGCTTTAGAAGTCTTTGACTGCTCACAGCGAGATATTTACGGACACTTCGGACAGTACTTAAATATGTTGAGCGAAAACTATATGATTTGATGTGTAATAACTGGCTATGTGTTATCCTTCAGTCATACTGTTATCTGTCATTGAAAAGGTTTTCATAATTTGGGACCGCCGTTCGGAGTTTTGAGAAATCTCCTGTCAAAGTCGAATAGTGATTAAATGCGATTTATTTTTGCACTTTGAAAAGAAACGATTGCGATTATGAAGCAACTGTTTGTCTACAAACCAATGTAATATACAAACACTGTCGTATTATTGAAACATTGTTTCTGAAGTAACTGAAAACAAAGTAATCGGTTTCTAATTTAAATTAATTTGTAATTTACTTACTTAACGTTTAACCTTGATTCTTTTAACGTATCAGTAGAAATCACGAAACTTAAGCTACGCGATAGTTAGGATAAAGTTCAAGGTAAGTTTTGTGATAAAAATATTATTTTAAATAATTTTAAGATATGATTTTTTTTTTTATGCGATTGAATCTTGGATTTACTTAAAAAAATAAATAATAATAAAAAAAAAAACAATAAAGTAATATAAATAGAATAGTTGGAAAAATATTAAAACTAATATTTAAGGCTAGGCGCGCACCAAACAAGCAAAAACATTTTTGCATTTTCGCGTTGAACAAAACGTTTTGCTGAATATAAAAACATTTTGCTTTGTGATAACAGCAACGATAGAGCTCCATTATGGAGTCCGACGATAATACTGTTGTTATGTGGCTACAGCGAACTTTAAATGAAGGAAAAACAGAATGATGCCTCTTCAAAGTATAATTATAAATTGTCGGCCGGCTCTCTACTAACACAAGAACTGTTCTGCGTCGATCTCCAGTTTTGTTTACAGCGGAAACCAGACTTTGACGCAGGCGCATTGCTGATACTTCTTGGTAACAAGTTCCGCACATGCGTAACTCAAAACGTTTGTTGAACGAAAAATGTCCCATGCTTTTGCAATAAATATGATCAAACGTATTTTTTAAACAAGCAAAATGTTTGCGAACATTTTGTTTGTTTGGTGTGCGTCGATTATATTCAAAAAGCATTGAAAAGCAAAATGTTTTTGTTTGAAACAGTTTTGCATGTTTGGTGTGCGCCCAGTCTAAAAATTACCAATTTTACAAAACAAAAAAATTAGAAAATTGCATCGTATCCTATTGCCTACTAAAAAAAATTGTATGTATTATTTTAAAAAACATTTATCGTATATCGAACTTTTTTATCAATACCATAAACTCAACAAACACAAGAAATCTACAGCATAAATCCTAAGAATAATTATAATTATGGCATGAGAGATAACGAAAGAATTCTACTACATTCGAATATTTTTCATATTAAAAATAGAACTTGTATGTAATCTTATTGATGAGTAAATTAAGTGGAGTATTTATTTTATAAATATAAAAATGCATGAGCACTTTGAAAACCTTATACCATAAATTGTAAACTATTTAAGTTAACACAATTGAAAAATTAAGTGATCCAAAAATTGTGTTATTTAATGTGTTTTTGTTGGATTGTTTTTGATTAATCAATTACTCAGTTCCTAACTGTTTGTTTTCAACTTTTGGTAAGTAGGTAATGTTTAACGTATGCATTTAAAAGGAAATGAAGGACGTAGAAACATTTTAAAAAGGATTAAAAAACGTTTAACACATTAAAAATACATAGGTACTGAACCGGGTTTCTCCTGTAAGAAATGAAGATGAATTTAAAGTCCTGTTACAACGCCTGGGAATCTGGAGTTAGAGAATTTGCCATTGAAAAGGAATTATTTTAACTGAATATGGAATTATGGGAAATGTAGAGAAAAGTGATTGACCCAGTGAAAAGACAGTTATAATTGTTTATAATTTATTACTCTTTTTTATTTATTCTTAAAGGTTTTGATGATTATTAAACGATTTTATTTGGAATAATGAATCTAATTGATTAAATGCGATTATAAGAAACAAAGTATCAAAATAATAATAATAATTATCTTTTATCATATAAATAAAAATGTAAATGTTCATTTGTTCAAAAACTTAAATCTCCGAAAATTCTTCACCGATTGCTTTGAAATTTTGATACAATGTTGCATTCGAATACGCGCATACTTTATATACCTATATAGATGCCACACCTGTGACAGGTAAAAACATGTTTTTTTTTTTTTTTTTGACAACCCCAGGTGTGTGGCGCCAACCCGCAATACACCAGAGTTAAGCGGAGAAGGCTACAACGGGCAGGGAAATCGTACATTCTCCGATCTCGATATTAATTTGCTAAATAAAGTTTTTGTTTTTAATGCTATATATGCAAGGATTCCGGAGCGAAGCGATGGTACCCGACCAGTATGAAATAAAATAGTTCCCTAAAATATAGAATTTATTGGTTTCTAAGTTTAAAAAAAAGGTAGTTTTGTCTGCACCAGAAAAGAATTCAGGTTGGAACTCTGAGAAACACCAATTTTAATTAAAATATCTATTAAAGTTAAAATATTGTTAAGTCCAGTTTATAATTTCAATTTATTTTGCAATTGAAAAAAATCCAACAGCTGTTGCTTTCTCATAATTAAAAGCTTTAAAAGATTAATTAGGAGAATGGATTAGTCTCTGTAGGTTATTAAAATTCTGTTAATTGGGCATTTCTAAATAAAAAGAACTAAATATACAATTAATTGAGAAACTTTTAAATCTCTGATTTGTTTAAAGCGGAAGGAATACTTGAAAGAACAGGAAATTCATTCCTTTTTATTTTTACTTTATTAGAATAAATGCATTTAAGTTGAAATTGGATGAATTTGGTTCGTTTCCTGAATAAATTTATTTATTATTATTTTTTTTAAGTAACATTTATTTCGGGAATTCCTGTCAAATTCATCCAAGTTTCATTTCCTTATAAGTATGATTTAAGAAATTCACTTTCCATGTATTATGGTTTAGGAATTCTAATGATAATGAAAATGACATTCAAATTGAAACAAAGCTAATAAAATTCTAAAGTATTCTACTTCTTTCTATTCCTACATCTGTTTTTGAAAAAAAAATATTTATATAATCAATTAGTTTCTTATCACACTCTTTCAAAATTATAATTTTTTTTTAATTATTTGTCTTTTTCTGGTGACAAATCATGGATAAAACATCACCCTGTTCTTCCCAGGCTCTTATCTTATCTAAATACTAGGATTCAATGAACATGAGTCACGATGAGAATTTATTTTATCAGTGAAATGCGCAGACATTAAAGAAAACGTTTAAAAACATTATTATTACTCTTATTGAAAATTACAAACATTTCTCAGCCATGTTATTTCTTTCTCCTTATTATTACTGAAAACGGATGAACTATGTAATTTTGGCAGTTATTCCAACTCCCCCCGACAAAAAAAAAATCGCCTATTTCTTTTCTGTTCCAATTTTGAGGTAGTTATTACGCTTGTTATCATGTGATTTCATATAAAAAAATCACCCAAAAATGTATCATGTTAAAGATCATTATTTTATTTCTCTCAAGTTCTTCCGAAATTATCATTTATGGTAAAAATAAAATAAAATAAAAGAATATTATCGACAGGATGATTTACGATGTTTTACTCCCACTCAAGAGTTTTTATTCCTGGTAATTATTTGAAGCAAAATATTCATACAAACCTAGATCCTAATCTCAATATTGAAGGAGTTAGATTAATGTGAAAAGTGGAGTTTAAAGTTCAATTCTACAAAAATTTAATAAACCAAAATTATTTTAATTCCTTTATTTTAATTTAGTTTCAAAATAAAAAAAAATATTTTAACCTTCTGGATCTCTTTATTATAGATTGTCGAAACAAACGTTACAACATTTAGATTGCCTTCTTGGATACAAAATGTAAACAATCATTCTGTTTATTAAATACAATAAATTCTTTTATTTTTTTGGTTTATTTCTGTGGCTTATTTATTTTTGTAGAATTGTAGAATTATTATAAAAAAACTTAGTTTTTTTATAACTCCACTTTTCACATAATGTAATTCCTTTAATATTGAGAAAAGGACTCGCGTCCTTTTCGCTTCAAATGACTCCCAGGAATGAATCACCCTGTATATATTACGCAATCACATCATTGTTTTTGGTTTTTGTTAATATATTTTTAATTTTTTAAATGTTTTCTTTTCATTTTTTTTTAACTTAATAATAAAAAGTTCTGACGAGGGAAAGGTAAAAAGGTTTTTTTTAATTGCTTTTGATCCATACTTGCAAAATACTATTTCCTGAATGTATCTCTTTGCTTGAGATTCTGCAATATTTTTCTAACGTCTATATTAGAAACAACGACAATTTAAACAATACGAAAGGGTCTCGTTTTATGACGGGTTTTCGTTCTCGAATATTTGGTTGTAAATCGAATCGTCGTAAAACAAGAACTATTTAAATGGTTTAAAATTGAGATAGGGTCAACCAAATTTAGTTAAATAATTTTATAATTTACAATATTTCTTTACATTATAACAAATAATTTTAATTTAATGAATTAGATATATAGTAAATTACACGGATAATTAAAAAAAAACAAAAAACAATCAAATCACTTTGCATTAAAATAGAAAAGCAGTTCCGGCATAGCCTAGTGGTCTAGACGACGGCCTGCCTTGAGGCAGATATGTCGGAACCTGGGTTCGAATCCCGGCATGGGCATGGATGTTTGAAAAAAAAAACCCTTTCGTATATTATCTGCTTTTTCATCTTTCTCTTCAAGTCTGGACTTCCTGGGGACGGCAACGGAAAACCATCTCAGTATCTGTTCCCAGGGAATTCTTTTTAAGGGTCCGCCATGATGGCAACCTTAGAGACCATTGAAACACGGACCTTCGGAATCGACTGTACAAACAAACAAACAAAATAGAAAAAGAAAAAATACAGCGGAAAAGAGCTAGAAGAGCACTAAGTAGAGAAGGAGGCTTGAGTTAAGACAGTGATGCACCACAAGTACTCCTCGGTCCGACTCAACAAGGATCGTAAAAGTGAATCGTCGTAAAACGAACCGTCACAAAACGAGATCTTTTAAAAAAAATACTGTATTTATTATAAATTTCATTTGATTCTCCTTTACCTATCCATTTGATTCTCCTATCAAATAATTAAGAAATGTTAATGTGCCAATACGACAATTTTTTAAATTATAAAAATGAGTTGCACCACAATTTGGGGTCGTCAGCAGAAAAAAAAAAAACTGGATTAGAAAAATGTGAAAGTGCGGGGGAGGGGGGTGGGATTAACTCCTACGTTTCGGGTATCCTCGAGTATCAAAGCTTAAGTGCAGTGGAGAGAAAGAATCGGAGGCGTTGATACCTTGTGGGATATTAAATGTGTTTGTTAACCAAAAAGAAAGATAAGTTATAGATATGTTTTAATAATGTTTCCTGGAGTTATTGGCTTTATATTGTAGAATAGAATAGGATTCAGCTATTGTACGTTCTGTGTATGATGCTATTACATTATTGAAATCGGGGGAGTGGCGCGTGTCTAAAAATTGTGATACAGCAGCACATTTATTAATTTTAATGTTGAACGCTTGTGTGGGTGGAAAGTGAGCGCTGTCTACGTTGTATGTAGCTGCATTCGCAATTTTTGTATGAAATCTTATAAACAGTATTTTTGATACCTGCTTTATATTATTAATTATGAATTATTAGTTTGTTGTTAACTGTATAAGAGAACTTAATATTGAATTGATTAAAGATTCTATTTATATAATTAACGTTTGTAGGTATGTGGGGGAACTGATAATATTTCTTTATGATACCATTTTTATTGGTTTATGATGTGTGGGAAACAGATTTCTATAAACATTTTAATCTGTTGCAGAATAATGTAACGGATAAGCATTCAATTGCATAATGTGTTTGATTCCATTTAATTCATCATAAGAGATGGATTGTTATTGCAATACAAGAGTACTCTTCCGGTCACATGGTATTTCTTTTTTGTGAGAAGGAGAAAGCGGAATGTTGATGACATCATAATAACTACTGCTATTCAAGATCAAATTCAACTGATATACAATGATTTTAATACTGCAGATAACAGCCTTAATTTTGAAATTGAGCAACCAATTACTAAAAGCTATTTCTTATTTAGAGGTTTCGATTAATTACAACTACAATACTATAGTACTACAACCTCTAGACCAGCGGTTCCAAAGCTGTGATTCGGGAAGGATGTTCCGGAGTATGCGAAAAAAAAAATTGAATAATGACGAAAAAAGGCACAATTGTAACAGTGACAGACAAAAGACAAGGTGTTGACAAAGTTGTCAAAATAGTCCAACGCTACGGTGAGGGATGGTGCGAGTTTTTCCGTTATTTAACGATGAGATAAGCCCTCGTTATCCCTCCAGAAACAGTGTTTGATGACACTCTAAATATATACACATTGTTTGTTCAACTCATTATTTAAATCCCATTATTGACCCATTTATTTTCAGTTACAATATATAAAACTGACATAACTGCAACTACATTAATTACAAACATCTTGCTAATATTTTGTATGTATTTTTGAAAATGGGCTGTCGAGGGGTACACAAGTGAAAAAAAGATTGTTCACCCCTGCTCTAGACAAATAGATCTCTATTATCATTCAGCTAAGGTACGGGTGTCCACGCGGGGGAGTCAATTTTTTTTTTTTTTGGGGGGGGGGTTCAAAAAAATTAAAAAGAGGGTAAAAGTCGTTTTTTTTTGGTTGTCGATTTGGAGAATCCTTTTTTTTTTTGCCCTATTGCAATTGTGGGCCAAGCCCCATCTCTGCCCCCTCAGTCAAATCTTTGAGGGGGGGGGGGGGCACCTCCGGCTAAGGTCCCGTTCACGCCCCATTAACGGCGGTCCTACATAAAGTAGACATTGTAAATTTAACCTACAAATTTACGTAATTTCTTATTTTAATTACCGTTAAAGGGATGAAATTATAATAATTGCAAAACTTTTATTTTAGGAAGCTCTCACTAAACTGAAGTAATGGATTTAGTTTAATTTTGTAACCTATTGGGACTTAATGGGGAAGCAGTTAAGGATTCAAAGTTAAGATTAATTTCCTCACAAGGGCTTATGTATCTTGAAATGTGTAATATTTTTTGGAAACAAGAATATATCTAAAATAAATCTATTTTTAAATCAAATTATTGACAAAGAATACTACGTTCAAAATAAAATTCGCATTGTTAAAAGTTCAATGAATATGAAATGGGAAATAAATCTATAAAGTATATTATTTTTGTTAGTTTGAATAAAGAGTTATTAATAAAAAAATATGTTCATTACAAAAAAAAATAATAATTAAGATCTTGTTTGAGTTACTTTTTAAGATTTAGAAGGCAGAGATTTAGAGGATAAAATTTCTTATAGTACATCAAGAAATACTTCTTTATTATCTGACTGAATAGTTAAAAAATCTGATGAGGATATTCGAAATTAACGTTTTTATCTACCTTCAACTAAATTCCGAATTTTAAATCAGATTCTTAAAAATACTTTCATTTTAATAATGATTAAGGTTTATTAGGATAATTGTTTATTTATTATGTTGAGAAACAGATGAGGACTCTTCCGTGATCTTTGCACCTGAGTACGAGTGTTTGTTATTTAAAACTGATTAAGAATGTGTTTCAAGTGGAAAGATATATCTCCCTCAAATGATATAAAATTACTTCCAAGGGAAAGTAAACACACATTAAAAATCGAACGCATGCGCACTGCGAAAGGAACTCACCATCTGTTGTAAACGAACAGGGAAAGGAACAGTTTGGCATTGTGTCATTTTTACTTGATCTTCCATTAGATTCAATGGATTCCCTCTTGGACACTTGTTGGAACTGCAGCGAAAATGCTGAAACAAAATGTGAAAAATGTCAAATTGCTTTGTATTGTACAGATCAATGCAGAAAACAAGATATCTTCAGGCATCAGGTATTCAGGCAATATTTATTTATTTACTTTATTATTTATTTATTTTCTATCTAGACATTTGTTAGCTTTCAATAACTTTATTAATATTGAGCTGGTTAATGTTAAATAGTTAAAATTATGAAGAATTAATTTATTTCATACCATTTTTATATTATTATGAAAATTCATTAAAAAAGAAACAGTTAAAATAAGTTTTTCCTGATTAAAAAAGAAAATTTCTCATTTCAATTGAGACATTACAGCATCTGTGATGGCTTTAAAAACAGAAATTCTAATTTTTAATTAAGCTTTTTTTGAAAAATTAATGATTTTCCAATGTATCTAATCACTTAAATCTCGAAGCATCTCCAGAATGGTAAAAAGAGAGAACTTTTTCTTTCCACAAAGGGAAGAGGCTTTATCTGAACCGAATAATTTACTGAAATTGTTTTTCCCTAGTTTTGCCCAAGAAGAAAGAAAATGAAAATAATCTTAAATAATACAATTAATCTAAAATAAATACATAAATTTAAAACTAAAACAAAAAACAGTGCCTTGGTTCCTGTACGTTTCATTCAAAGAAATAATGTATTGAGAACATAATCAGACCCCCATCAACTTTTTTTTTTTGCCAACGCCCGCCGACCTATTTCCACTCAACAAGGGGCGAAAAATGTGAGCTTTTAGCCAATGAAACATTGGCCAGGGAACGCCCTAGGAGGCAGCTCACGCTATACCTGCAGAAACACAGAAGGAGAAAGTAACATCCATGCCGACGCCAGGATTCGAACCCAGGTTCCGACACATCAACCTCCGTCTAGACCGCTCAGTCACGCCAGAACGACTGAATGACTAGTTGATACCCATCAACAATTCGGATTTATTCGACAATTATCAAAAGTGGTCGGAAAATCATAGGCCAGGTGAATCATTAACTGAATATTAGTGTTACTTTTAAGAATTGTTATAAATAACAACATATTCTCTAATAGGAAATTTAGCGTATGGTAAGAAAAAGAAAAAGACTGGAAATGTTCAATAAGTTTCGACGATAAAAACGGTCGAAAGGTCGCTCGCTTGACTGACAAGTCATTGGCCAACGTGTTTCTTTCAAAGTTATTAATTGAATCGTAGAAACTAAATAATCAAAATAAAAAAAAAATATCAATGAGTCGCAATTGTATTTCGAGCTCAAATTCCAATGAAAAAGAAGATTACATCATTCAATGAACTGTTACGTATCATTCATCGCTAAACACAATAAATGGGATTATAATAAGAAACACGGGTTTTCATTTACTTTTACTGAATAAAAAAAATATTCAAACTATTTTCTTCATAAAATGAGAATATTAAATGAAAGATCTGTGTTGATAAACGAATTGCTTTAAGATTAGTTTTAAAAACCTACTCGAAAGAAAAACTAAAAAATTAACAGCTGTGGAAAAACGTAAATATAATAGATTAAAAACGCTCCAGTTTCTGAAATTTCTTGATAAAAACAAGATAAATCAAATTACGATTAAAGAACATTAAGTAATTACGAAACTGGTTAAAAAAAGAAAAAAAAAAAAGGATTCTTAAGTTGTATTACTAAGTGGAGATATATACAGGGTGGTCCTGACATGTTAGTCAACATGAAGGCCCAACGTAATGTAGCAAAATAATGAAAAAAGTCCATATGTACATGGATGTGGAAATGTTTTATTCAGATGTCACAGAATAATTAACACGTACATAGGCTGTAGTTCTGTCTACTCAACTACGTCTATCCTGGCCTTTGGATTGGCAGAAGAGGCCCACTTGCTGCCCACTTGCTTGGCCCACTTGCTCCCCCGATCTAAATCCAATGGGGCTATCTGGAAACGTTACTGTACGCTACACCGGTTCCCAATATATAGAAGTTGCTTGACAGCATTCTGGATGATTCAGGGTAGGATCTTTGAGCATGTCCCGCAGTCCTCGCGACGAACGGCAATCCTGCTGGTGGACACCTCATCCAGTACCTCATCCAGTAGCCACCTCTATGGTGGCTACACCATAGATTATGTAATGTATTAATCATTCTGTAATATCTGAATAAAGCATTTTCACTCCCATGTACATATGGACTTTTTATTTTTTTTATTTTGCTACGTTGCATCAGGCCTTCAAGTTGATTAACCATTTCAGGACCACCCTGTATATTGTCTAAAGTAATAATAGCTATAAATAATTAAAATCTATTTCAAGAAATCAAATCTTATTTGATGCCCCAAATAAAATGGTCTCAATTCACAAAATATCGAAGCTACTGTCCTGTGTAAATATTTCGTTTGACCTTTTATGAAGAACATGCAGTTATAAACTTATTTTTCTATTCTTTCATTACATAACCAATTTTGAATTTGTTTTTCACCAATCAGAAGACAGAAAAGTTAAAACTTAAAAGGCTAAAGATCAAAAGATGTTATTTAAGTAAGTTGTCTGCAAACAAAAACGAAACATGATTTGAACATGATTATTTCACATACAGAGGTGGAAAATGAATAGCAAATTTAACGTCCGTAATAATTCATAAATAGAGAGAAAAGTTACATGGAATTTCCAAACATGAATACCATTTTCCATGGAGTCAATTCATGACATCACATCAAAATTGCTGATTAGCTGTAAAAAGGTGTAGGATTAAAAATATCAATAGTTACCAAAGCACAGGTAGTCAGTATTACAGATAGATCATGTAGGACAAACAAAATAAAACCTCAGAAACTCAGAAGTTCTCCGCTTCGCTCCCGAGTGCCTGAATTTTTTTTTACGTTGTAGGGGCTACGCGTTGATTTCACTGCTTTTTGGTAACATTCGGGTAGCATTTCATGTATTGTTTTGCTTCTAATATATAAATAATCAAAGACTTACATCAATATTTACTAATGGCATTGTTGATCATTCCTTTTCTGATACAGATTCTTTTCTAATTCTTTTCATTTCAGGTTGAGTGTGGTTTCATGGCTGACATAGGTCCCTGCTGTCAATGTAAAACAACTATCAAGGCTGGATGGTGTGAAAATTGTGGCAGAGATCGATACTGTTCTGAAAAATGCCAGAAAATTCATTGGAAAATACACGAAAAGAAGTGTCTCGAATTGAGTAACTGCTGTGAAAAGATTGTGGAACGCTGGACACGTTTCGTACAGATGGATGTCGAAATGCCTTTGTACTGGGGTAAAACTTTGGCTGTTGATTACCTCAAACTTTTTCAAAATGAAGGACCTGAATGTAAAAGAAAATGCTTAAATTTACTTTTTGCTGCTTGCGATGACCTGAGGCATGTTGTGAAAACCTTGGCTGATCTTCCGGAATCTTTTAAAGGAATGACGAGGTTTCATTTAAACGATTCCTCTCATCACGTAATGGCTAGAAATGTTTTATTTTTGTTCTTGGCTTATACAATGAAAGACAGTTGCAAGTGTTCTAGTCTGATTGTACAGCTGTGGTATTCTTTGTTATTATCTGAGGATGATTTTGCAATACTAATCGAGTCCTTAGAAAAATTAGTTGAAATGAATTCGCCAAAGCTGCACATGATCACTAGAGGCATGGTGGAAGTGGAGCAACAATGTTTTCAAAAACTGAAAGTAATTTGGAAAGGATGGCTGCAAGAAGCGAATGTTTTAGAAAGCCATAAACTTCAAATGCAATGGCTACAAAGATCTAGCGGCTGTCACACAAAGCTTTTGCAGAATACCTATCTTGAAACAGTACCAATTTGCCATTTGAAAAGCTTATGTGATTGGTTTCGTAGAGGTCTTTTATTAAAGGATGATAAGAAACTGAGGGAAAATGCAACAAAACCCAATGTAACCCTTTTATGCATCAATCCTCTAAATCCGACCGCTGATTGTTTTCCAGAATTGGCTAAAAATATGATAAATGTACACGACTGGAGCATCCATGTAAATGCCTCCAATGAAATGATATTGTTTTGGGATGGTCAGAGGATGCCCTTTGAGGGGTGGGATTACCTTGATGTTGTGAAGGAAGAAGGTCTTCAAGGCGATGTCGTCGGAATGTTCCAGAATTATCTTGAGAAAGTAGTAAGGGGCTTCTTTTCTCAAATTCAAAGAAAGAAAACGTTTTTCTACATCTCTGTTAAAGAATACTTTCAAATTTCGGAACATATACCGAAAAATTTAAAATTTGACCGAATTTCTGCTTCCACTCTTGCTGACTACAATAGAAGTATTCCACTTCTGATGTTTCTTGGACCTTATCTCAACAGTGAGGCCAATCTTAACTCTGTTCTTGTTCTTGAATACCGTCACTGGCAATACCGTACCTCCCACGTAGTTCGTGAGTTTCCCGAAGAAGAACAGAAGCATCAGGCTGCTCTTCTTTCTTGCGTGGGTGATCTAATCAATAGGCCGATGCGCAGAGATCTGCTACAGAATGTTATGGTCTATCTACAAAATGACAAAACTCTGTGGGAGTATCATGATATGTTCTTCGAGTTCTTACTGTTTCTGAGGGCAGAGGCTTTGTATGAAACGTTATTCGCAACAGTAACACAAAGAGTTGGGACCTCAGATTATCTTCTGCAGGCTGTAAGAGGAGCATCCAAAATAATCCATACACTTTGCACTGTGCCCAAGCAAACAGATATCTACCAATTTGGTGGACTTCGGATGAGGAAGTTCTGGATTGGTCTAAATAAAGTTGTCCCGTTTCGATATAAGATCAACGCCCGTCGAATCAACAATATCGGACAAGAAAGAGCAGTGGAATGGGTTCCAAAACATCACGATTTCATCCCGAAACCTTCAAAACAGAAGAAATAAAGACTTTCAGAGAAGGGATTTAAGTTTGAGACAAATTCAAGCAAAATCAAGAAAATGTATCTTAAAAAAATTTTTGAAATAAAGAAATATATGACAAAAAAACTTATATCTTATCAAGAATATAAATGTTCTACAGAGTTTGTTATAATACCCATAATTATTTCTGAATAATAAAGAAATGTTAAAAAAAAGAACCTTAGAAAGAATACTGCGGAACTATATTTTAAAATCCTTAGGTATCTTCCTCTCCTATATTTATTTATATTGATTAATGCTACCAATGATATGTGTTTTATATTAAGTTTCTTTTGATCAATTCAGAACTTTGAAAATATAATACTAAGCCTTTGTACACAATGACGCTGCTGAAAGACCTTGGAAATTGAACCCGTGAAATTCTAAACAAATGTCTATAAAAAAAAAAACGACAGGTGTGTTTCTAGTGACTGAATACGTTAATGGCTATAGTAAAATCCTATAGAGTTTGTCCTTTGAAAGTTACAGAGAAACTACGACTGCTATTAAAGAGAGCCTTTAAAATTAACTTTAAAGTTTATTTATTTATTATTTCAATTAATTAAGAATTGAAATTAGGCATATTTTTGCTCAGCTGTTTTTTTTTTTTTATTTTTTTAAATATCCAATGCCGTCTTTGACTTTATGCCTTTAGAGCCTAGTCAATGAGCAGTTAATGTAAACTGAATAGATCTTATTAAGATTAGTATAATCAGATTTAAAATGTAGGCTTTATATCAGAATAGAACACATTAGGATAAAATATAAGACATTTATAAAACAGATAAAATACAGACAGACTAGTTTCCTCTGGATGAATGACGAGACTTCCTCGTTGGATGACATGCATCAGTCAATACAAAGGATAATCAATGAGGAACCAGGAAATGGCAGGACTGCAGGGAAGGATCCGGACCAATCTCCAAGATGAAGGGCGGAGTCCAACCCAAGAGATGATCTGAGGCGAAGCTGGGGACATCTGGCGGTGATCAACTGCACTGGTGACAGGAACAGTCTGTGGAAGCACGTGGCATTGTTTGTAAACAAAGGAAGTTTGCAAAGACCGACACAGGCCCCTCCTAACACGCAAGCCTAAAACTGGAAACTGGAAACAGAAACATCTGGGGGGAAACAAATATTTTTTTTTTGGGTAGTCCTTCTTAATCTTGCACAGGGCATCTTTTCGTCGCTTTTTAAATCCATATTAGTAAATATTTCTAACAGAGACACAGTCGTTAAAACATGTATAGTCGTGGCAATAAGAACTCACTCTTTACAATTCCGAAGAAAATGATGAGGTACAGTAGTAAGAATGCGAGTTTTGTCAAATCAATGGAATTCTCAGTCTCTGTAGATGGTGAACTTTTCTAGCCATAACACACCGGTGGTCCGCCACCCTTTAAGAATTTAATCAACCTTACTTCTATCTCCTAGCGAATGACGGTTCTCACCCAATACAGCTGCAGGGCTGATCTTGGGCATAAGGGACTCTGACGTTGGTGAAACGATCTTTTTTGAACTTGTTAATAAGGCTTCTGGTAGTTACGGCGACTAGAAGCAGTAATGAGACCCAGGGGGTCGTAGCCACAGCAGCGAACACTGCTCGTTTCTTAGGGGATATTCTTTTGGTCTGTCTTTATTATAGATGGTGGTAAGTGTGGTTGTAGATATGCCGCTGAATGAAAGCAGTTGGATAATCGTTCAAGCGAAAAAGGCATTGGAAATCTCCCGGTGAAATGAACTAGATAAGGAGAAGGCTCTTCTTACAGCCATGCTCACCACATTAATTTTAAACAAGGGACAGAAGGAATTACATTTGAGAGTGATTAGTAAACACAGAGAGAGATCAAATTAAAAAATAATGTTGTGTTGTTCGGTCGGTAATAACTGGAGGTTATTACACACCGATTAAACAGTTAACACATCCCACAACCCATTTTTATTTACAAAAACAAGGGTTTCTACACAATTATGATGGATTCTCAAATCAGCCGCCCATCTCATCCAGATCCGTCTGCGATGCGCAGCCAATCAGGTAAGATGTTAATCAGCCAATCAGAGGAGATCGCAATTCCAGGAACGGCTTACTCCCATGTCTAGCTAATCCCATTAATTCCTTGACCTTGAACCTCGCATCAATGTACATACATAAGAGAAAATAAAAAGTGAGCCTTAGAAATGACAAATTTTTCACCAATACCTTTCTCTAACTTACATTATTTTAATGTACATCCTAAGTTCTTTTTAATACAAGTTTTAAATTCAAAATAATAGTTTAAATTTCTGTGTATTCAGTTCAACTATCCCATTAATAATAAACATAAAATATTATTTTATCTTAAAATTAATTATTTTATATACTTTTTTCGTATTCTAATGTATAATTAGTAAGAGGAAATTATGCGAAAATTTTCACAAAAAAATAATTAGAAATAAGAAATGAATTTCAATGGAAGTGACAATTAATTTAATCAACCCTTTGTGACGCAGGAAAAACCGAATTTTCTGGAGGCATTTTACGTGCATTCATATCAAAGAACATCCTTTCAAAACCCTAATCCTTCTCTGCTTCAAAAAAATAAAAGCTACAAGGATTGATATTAGAGTAATTCATTTTTATTCTCAATAGACAGAACAAAGTTCAATGGGGTTATGAATATTGAATATTACTTCACCACTGCAGAATTGACTAGTTCTTCAAAACGGAGTTGATGGATAAGTTGTTTAATAAAAGTTTTGAATGAAACAATGAGATGTAACATGGTTTGAAAATGTAGCATTGAAAATATCAAAACATTTGATTGAGTGTTTTGCCTGTAAATAAAAGTCTGAGACAGTCCTTCTCTGTAAAAGAAAGTTAAATAAGATAATCCTGGTTCATTTCATGGAATGAGACAAAATTCACTCACTTCGGGAAACCTCAAAAGGAGATGAAAGTCATGAAAAAAAAAATATGTTAATCCAAAATGACAACAACATTCATAGTAACAAGGATCATTTGGACTGTCCCTGCCACATCCACTAAAAATCCTATTCTTGCTTATTTGGATTAATTGTTGGCCACTGAATCTTGTCCTTCAAGTGAAACACTTTTTGTCCAATACTATTCCCGTGTCACTGCTACGAATTTGAGGCCTGAGAGAAACATTTCTAAGATTTTTTTATATTTTTTTTTTTTGAGTCGTTAAACCCTGTTCAGTAATGGCATATTTAGGTTAAAAAGTAATTGGAAAGCATTTAAGAAATAAATGGCAAAATAAATGCTTCAGTTAATAACTAACTGAAAGATGAAGACAGTGACACTATTTTATTGTAAAAAAAAAACAAACAAACCCACAAGAAATTCCTTGAAAATAGTTACAGTAGATAATTAAAGGTTGTTAAGACCTATAAGTCGAATAAAAAGAACGTAGATTTAATTATAAGCATAGATACATTTGTACTTTGTAACCTTTTGTAAATGTTGTAAATTTTTAGATTAGCTTAGAATTCAATGTCTTCTCAATTTAAAAAAAAATCTGCTAAATTTTTGTTTGTTGAATTCCAACAATTGTCTGATCTTCTGAAATTCAATTCTTAAGTAAGAAATCATCAAAATTTATCTCCATTAATCTACAAATAGGAAATAGTATCAACCAATAACAACTCATTGATTCCCTTGAAAATTATCATTCGAAAAGTGCCATTACATGTCAGTCAGTTAAGAGAGAAAATCTTTTATTAATAGAAAAGAAGAACGATAATCTTAAAAATATTTCAACCCATTCACTTACAGATTCTAATTTAATTTTACTTAACACTTCACTTGATTGCGTTTATAAATTTACGAAAAGCAAATCTGAACTAAGTTAATGATGTGGGTTTTTCTACTGAACACTTCGATAAAATAAAACCTAAATTTAGAGACTCACTTAACAAATAAACCCTTCCTAATTTTTATCTACATCAATTTTTCAATGTAATCTATTTATTACATATTAAATTAAACAGATGAAGAAAACTGCTTTATACGTTTCAATAAAACGGATATAATCGAAATACCATCAGATTCAATTAAAATTATATTAATATGTAAACAACGTTTATTAAAACGAATCTAGAATGATCCTAGAAAGAACTTTTATTCTAATTCGTAGTAGTCAATAGCAGCGTGCAATTTCTAAGATCATTCCATTTGTTTTTTCTATTGTTGGTTTTTCGTCCTTTTTATTCTTTTAGATTTACACAACTACTTATAAAACACACCTATCCTGCATGTATTTATAAATTCATCTGATTAATGTGATTATTGAGATAAGAAAATGAGTAAGAAAAATTGAAAATGTTTATTGAATAGAGTCTATTTTCATTTCTCAAAGAACATCATACTTACAATATCAATTTATTACGACTATAAAACTCCATAAATCTCC
>JAFIDM010000007.1:31551325-31582299 GCA_023159025.1 Thereuonema tuberculata | reverse complement strand
GATGAAGTTCAGCTTTCGAAGTCGATGCAGGCGGCTCAGAAGAGCGACACACAGTCCTACGACGCTTTACGTTACGGTACATAACCCACTTCTCATCTCCTGTAACAATTCGTGTCAAGAATGGGTCATTTTTGTACCTGGAAAGCAAGGAAACACAGGTGACAATTCGGTCATCCCGTTGCTTAGCTGTCAGGTTATGTGGAACCCAACGATCCAACTTTCTCGTAAAACCCAACTTACTCAGCCGTCTCTCGATCGTTGTCCGGTGTACGTTGAAGGTCTCCGCTAATTCTTGCACGGTTGGGTTCGGGCTGTTCCTTATGGCTTGGTCAATATCGTCCTCTACAACGTGTATGGCCGTCCACTCCTAGCCTGAACTTGGCAGCTTCTGTCTCCTTCCCTAAATTTACGAAACCATCGACGACATGTGCTTTCGTCTATTGCATCCTCCCCATAAACTTGACAAACATGGCGACATGCTGCGGCTGACATACTCTTTTTATCGAACTCGTATAACAAACAATGTCTTATATGCTTCTTTCTCGCGTTCCATGTTACACCCTCAGATATTTTTTGAGATGATTAACTTTGTGAGACACGAGGCATTTATATGTGAGGCATCCACATGTTTGATTGGCAGACGATTTGCGTCATTACAATGTCATGTGTGAGGGCAATTCCATTGGAAATTTTCATATCCAAAAACGGGTAGAAATTTTGCACTCACCCAATAAGTTTCGCATTTGTTCAACAACATTCTGTGGTGCGGATTTTTTTTTTGTCGTAGAGTGTATTTACTACTGATCTCTGGTCTCCAAAAGGGATGATAGATTACTATTCAGGGGCTTATCGTTGTGCAATAGACACAAAGAGTGATGGGTTTTCTAAGCTGATATAGAAATCTGTGTAATTATACAGATATAGATTGGATGATAGTATAACGGAACTGTAAAAATCTTACAAACTATATAATTTCCTTTTTTCCCAATTATTTAGAGTGCGTAATGTCATTAAATAATTAAATTTAGACAAAACACAAAATTAAATATTTAATTAAAATTTAAAAAATACAAATAAAAACACAAATTTTCGACTTGCCTGCAAGTCGTCGACCAAGTGAGTAATTTCCTCTTTACAAAAATTAGTTTAGAGAATTTTGATTTATGATTTTGTAGAAATACTAAAATATACTCGTTTCCTTTGATTAAGAAAGAAATAGAAAAATCGCGAAAGCGAAACGCATGAAAGTTTATAGGAGATGAAACGTTATGCGGTGTTACAACTTTTATGTAAGTTATATGCAAATGAGGGATGCTGTCATTTTCGTTTGAAATGAGCTGCAGCATAAAAGGAACTGTTTGGGAGATGTCAGTGGATTGTGAAGAAAGAGACATCATTTAACAAATGAGAGCTGTTGAAAGATAAAGAGACCTGTCATGTGGAAGAAGCAAAATGACTGAAAGTGAGTCCACAAACTGTGGAACTAATTTCGAAATAAATAATCAGCTTCGCGAAAATATAGAGAACTTGAGATATAACTGCCGTGGATGATGGTTATCTTCCATTATGTATCTGGAGAAATATCATCATCCTGAAACAAATGCCATCTGCCTTTGCTGCTACTACTGCTGATATCTGCTTCCACTACGCGCGAAGGCTTCACGAAGGAGATCTTTACTCCAGGCGACCAGCACTCCACTATCAGATGAAACAACCATTGAAAGGTCGTTTGGATGAAAACCAATAAAAGTCAATATTATTCAAAGATGAGTTGCATTTACTTTGCAGAGCGATTCCACGTTTGTTCTGATGTGGAGAGAATGAGAAATATGTTACCATCCCCTAAAAACCGAGAAAGGAATATCGGAGTAGAGTAATGATTTGGAAAGGCACTTCATTAAGAAAACGCACAGATCTGTAATTTTGTTCAAAGGGAATGTGAATACTAGGCGACATAGGGATATTGTCCCCGACCCCTACGTTCTCCTTTAAGGAGGATTAGGCGATTCATTTCTCGTATAAGACGATAATGCACGATAATGACACTGGCATTTCAAGAGAAGAAAATTGTAACCATCTAGTTATGTCTGCGATTCTCCCGGGAGACCATCTACCTCATCTTTTTTTTATTAAAAGCTGTAGGGGTTTAGAAGAGCTTTAAAAGAACGTTGCTAACTATTGAGTTCCTAGATACCATCATGAAAAGCATGAAACATTTTTATGATGGCCTGCAGTGCTTTTACAGTTGACCATGTTCTAATAGTTTAACTATTTAATTTAGACACATTATTTATTATTCTGTATTATTGGTGAAATCAGTGTCTTTTACAAAATGAAATTTTGTTGTAGCTAATGTACAGTATTCTATAGGTTTTCACTAATTTTCATAAGAATTAATCATTTATTTTTTGATTTGTTGTGGTTTTTGTTTCCTACTTAATGGAAGCAACAAAGTTTGTCATTCACTTTCTATAAGTATAATTTGAATGACTAAGCCAAATTTTGTTAAAATAAAAGAAAATAAAAATTGATTTACCAGTTTCAACAATAACAATAACAATAATGAATGTCAAACAGCCAATACCAATAATCCTGTCTGGGCAACAATGAGAGCACGTGCATCGTCATTGTCCCCTACTTTGTTGGGTAGTGAGAGAGCGACTACACAGCCGAAATTATGTAAAAACCGAGGTTTTACAAACTCTGATAAATTTTGACGCATGAACTTCATGCATTTCAGTGTAAACTTCATTTATGTGGGAAAGAAAATTTCAATACGCTGATAATGACTGTATAATCGCGATCTGTCGCGGTGAAGTGGGAAGAATATTCGAGATGCCATGTTTAAACATGGGCGTGACGTCATGCCTGACGTGTTCCAACGCTGCACTGTGATTGGTTATTTCAAATTACAAATTTACAGAGATCCGTACAACTTTTGCCTATTAATAGGATGATATGCGGCATCAACAAGAAGCTGGTATCATTAATGAATAAGGAATTTTAATAAAAGTACGCTCATGCTTATGAAAAATGCAATTCTCAGAAACATGAGTATATATCAAGCTTATTTTGAAAAGTAACACTAATAAATTAACAATTCTAATGTTAAATTTCAATGAACATTTTGAAATCTAAACAATAGTAGAATCAAGGAATATTTTACAAACCAAGTAATTATTTACTAAGTAATAAGAAATTATGAACTATGTTTAACATTTATTCCATATGAAATAATCCCTTACACATTTCTGTAATTAATTTCTAATTAGTTAATTCAATGGTTTAGTTTAATAGTAAGAGTTTTCCGAATGAGCCTTGTGAAGAAGACATTGAAGTCCATAAACATTGCTGGGATTCCTTTGTTAACAGGGAATACATGAAGACAGCGAAATGCAGGTAAACGATTCCATTGCACGGAAAAAAAAATCAACTATTATAGAATATTAAAATTAGGAAGTTAAGAAAAAGTTAAATTTCGTTTTTATATCTTACTTGTTAGTTATTAATTGAGATTTAGGCAATTTTAAACCACTTTTTTGAAACAAGAATTACAGTTTTCAATACTAATTATTCAACTATATCTTTTTTTAATATTTTTTTTTATCGTTCTTTAGATTGGTCTTTTTATCTGGTGAGTCTCTGAATTTAAGCCTTTGCTCTGATTTTGAAGAGTTGTATCTCGAGTATAAAAAAGTAGCCAACTTGTATAACTCCATCTGGGACACAACCAGTTGCTTAAACCTCTGCAATGATGTTCAATATCACATGATTCGATTAAATGAAATTAACATGACAGATTTCAACACTGAAGAAAAACGAAATATTGAGTTCCACATCGATCTAAGCGATAACATTAGGCAAATTATTTCAAGAGATTATGGTTACACCCTTTCTCAGCTCTTTAGTGACATTGGTGGAAGTTTAGGTCTGTTTTTGGGATGTTCGGTGCTGAGTGTTCTGGAAATTTTGCAAATCATTGGATATCAAATTACACGTGTAACTCCACTTTAAATACAGAAACTAAGTTAAGTAAGTTCAAAACCTTCTCAGCGTTTATAATAACAGGTAAAATAGTAAAACAAAGTAATATACAGTACCTAAGTAAGTACTACATTTTTTTTTTGGAAACAATTGTTCCACAAACAACACTATATCGACGTCAAATAAGAGTGTGATAAACGAAAACATGTTAAGTGGGATGAGTCTTTCGTTTTAAAAATAATGAGTTGTATTTTAAACAGAAAGATTCCTTTCATTGGTTTTCGTTTCTTCACTCACATTTTGTCACAATAACCTTTGTAATTCACGTTTTAGATAAGTACGGGGAAAAATATTGAACTACTATTTCCAGTATTTAAAAAAACTCTAAATGTTTTAACTTAATGTCCTAATTTAATGAAAATACGTGATTATAAGATGAAATAAAGAATAATAAATTATTGGATTTCATTTCATTAACCTTGAATTATTTCAATTAATATTCACTCTGATTGCTCCTGCACCGGAAGTTTACTGAGGAAGTGTTCGCTCCACGGGAAAGTGGAAGAATACTGCGCAGTGTTAATTCTTTTGAATAGAAGATGCAACAACAGTTTCATTATTGTTCCAAACTAGAGGTCAATCTGCAAACGAATACCCGAAGACTGAACCACATCTCCGTTCTCATTGGATTTCTGAGATATTTCTTCTAATATTTAAATCTAGCTTTATTTTAAATTCTCGTATTTTAAGTCGTGGTTTGGCTGAGTTATTTAAAATTTATGAACAGTTTCCTGTAATATGAAGAAGAAGAAGCAGACAAGCATAGGAAAGAAAATAAACATCCAAGCCGGCGCCGGGATTCGAACCCAGGTGCCGACGTATAGTCTAAACCACTAGACCACACCGGCACGGCTACTGAGTTCTTAGTATTTCGCTGATAAGCATTTGATTAATCATTATATAAAGTAAACAAACAAAATATCTGACAGATCTTGTTTAACTACGGCAAAAGTATTTTAATAATTTAGAAATAATTACATGTATTATTTCATATACTACAATACTTGTCCGGGGATACAAAATAATCATAAGACAATGGCAAACAGAAGTATTTCAAAATTTTCCTGATATGCCTGAAGTATCTTTATTATCAAGATAGATTTTATAGTTTAATTGAAAAATGGAAAATAATATAATTGAAGATTAACATTAACATTACTAGGAAAGAAATGCTTTCGAAATTCAAATGATAAATTCCTGTTCCACTTAAACAATTTGTTAATTATTTTCTCACAAGTGATGACTGCGGCTTTTTTCTGAAATTATATCAAGAAATATCTTTATGAATATAAACTCCTGTATTATATGGGCTATCAACAAAATAAAAGAAAAATGCATTCAGTCATTGTAAAATGATTTCTTGAGATATTGGAATTGACTGAGTCAATGAATTCATCACCAAGTTGAAGTGTTTTCGTATCCTAACGTTTTTAAATTCCATTTTAACTCAACACTTTAAGCTATTAATGATAGGTAAGAATTTAAAATGTGTAAATATATAAAAAGAAATAGAAAAAGGAATGAAAGCCAAAAGTACGTAGAATACATCGTTCAACGTTAGTTGGAAGTGGAGAAGATCTCATCAAAATAGAAAAGGATATTGGACAGTTGCAGTCAGTGGCTTCTCGTGGCTGTATGAAGTACTCGTGTCAAAATGCTGCATCACGCAAAAATCCAGTAATGATATATGCAAATGTAATACAGACTGAATAAATCTCATGTAGAGGCTAAACCAACGTCAATTTACAATTATTTTACTATAGTATTAAAAATGAATTTCATAGTTATTGTTAAATTTGGTAGTTACACCTCATAAACATAAAATTAAAAAAGAAAACTTTGAAACATATCTAGAGAATAATCGAGAATATAAACAGCCTCCTTCACCCTGCCGTAATGTGATAAGTCATCATTGATTGGGGGTCTTTATTTCGTCTCATGACTACGTCACACCTTTTCCTAATATTCACTGGTCTATGTTAATTATCATTGGATAGAATTGTATAAAAAAATAAAACCTCCGCATTTTCGTAAGCACTATGCTTGATTACGCTAAAGCCCCTTAGCGAAATAGGTTGTTTTTTTTAGCGTTTTAATATTCGTATTGTTTATTTTTTTTTTTTAAGTATGTTATGTCATCATTTCAACTATACATTTCAACTATACATTTTCTTAAAGCTATAATTGGAATAAATAATTCTATTGTGGTTCGAAATTTCTGGGGCACAACATAGAACAACATAATGCTGCAAACCAGTAAGCCAAACAAGTTAAACTGCCTTATTATACAAATTCAAATATAAATTCTTCTTCGATCTAATTCGTATTCATTGGGTTGGTCATCAGCAAACTTCGACAACAAGCTCAGAATCCTGTAAAGTAACAGGTATTTTTCTTTTCTTATTTATTTTTGTCGGAACTCACATCCGGGAGCGGGTATGAGTTCCATGTATCTTCATGTTTATTTTGAGCTTGTCTAAAATAAATAAGTCTGGATTCACAACTATGATGAAACGGCCGTTTTCGACTCCACTTCGTTGACAAACTCTAGGCAGGAATTGTTTTTTTCTGTTCTTGGTGCTTGTTCGGTAAATTCCCTTTTGTTTTAAAAACTTGACCGCACGTTAAATTTTATTTCTTTAAAACTATTATTCTTTTTAAACATTACTTCAGCGGGTCGTTTAAAAGGTTGATAGTGAAAGTCACTCTTGAGGAAGCTTTGGAATTGAATCGTCTTAATATCTTGGTTGGTGGTAAAGAATATAATTTTTCTATTTATAATTTTATATAAAGTATTTGATCAAATAACATGGAGAATAATTTAATTACTTTGAGGTTTAATTTAGATCAGATATTTCTATGTATCTTCATCTTTTTTAAAAGAAAGACACTGGGAAGATTTTTTTTTCTTGCAGCAATAGATATAAAATGTTTACAAATACACTTAGTAAGCTTGCTTTTATGGCTGGCAGATTATATTTTTGGGGGACCATTATTTTACAGGATCTTCTAGTTTAAATTTACTTTATTACATTGCATTTGGAAAATCACTAAAACTGATTGCAGAATCTTCATGTCTGCAATTGGGGCAGATTTAGTGACTGGCCTTCTACTATGATTCTCATTGGACTATCAGAATCATAGAAGAAGATTTCTCTAGCATTAGATTAGGTGAAGGTCCCCGAATGTTACATTGTTACGTTCTTTAGTAAAACTCCAAAAGTATTGTCTTATTGTCCAAGAGTATTGTCAATACTCTTCCGCTACCTACAAGATGTGGCGTAATGAAAATGACACAATGAAACGTAATGAATGACCCGACAAACACATTCCTGTTGCTAAATAACCTAAATAAAACATTGATGGACCTCGAATTAAGTCAAACCAGGTCCAGTACACCATTACTAATCAAGCACTAATTTCAGGTAGCGTAACATAATATAACATGAAATGGGAGGTACTTTAAAATAAGTCCTTTACACTGCGGCCTCCAAAGGCCTATTGTGTATCCCAATGTCTTTGAATTCTGCATAAGTTTTAAGATTTTACCTATCTGTAGTGTTTTATGCAGGGGTATTGACAAATAGTTTGAAGGATTGGGAAAACCCATTCCTATCAAATTGTGTCTGGTGCTCGCAAGCGCTTTACACTCACATAGGATGTGTAATGCTGTTTCATCAGCTTTTCCACATCGTCTGCAAGTAGGATTTGAAACTATCTTTATATTAAAAAAGTATTTCATTAGATGGCAGTGACCTGTAAAAAGTCCTGTCAGTATTCTAATCTGTTCCTATATAAATTAATAAGTTCCCTGGCTCTTTTCCTTAAAGGCTCTTTAATAAAGAGCTTTGAGTATTTCTGTCCTGGAAGATTATTATTCCAGTAGGTCCTTTGCTGTTTCCTTACCCAGTCCCGAATGGCAGTTTTAGTGGTTTCAGTAGAGATTCCACAAACTGGATCTCGACCAAAGAATGAGGTTTCAACTTCTTTTTTTGCTAGTTTATCAGCTAGCTCGTTACCTTGAATCTCTTTGTGTCCTGGTACCCAAACTAGATTTACCCAGTTACGTTCAGCGAGACCATTAAGGGTTTGTTTACATTCCCATACTAGTTTAGAGTTAGTATTGGGAGAATTCAGGGCTTTGAGAGCTGCCTGACTACCAGTAAATATATAAACGTTCCTATTTTTATATTTACGTATTATATTTTCCTAAGCGCATTGTCGAATGGCATATGTTTCTGCTTGGAATACTGTTGAGTAGATTCCTAGGCTTAGACTAATGTCTTTCCTTGGTTTCATCCCCCAAATTCCATCTCCAGTTTTCCCACTTTGTTTAGATCCATCTGTGAACCAGATAATTCTATTGATATCGCTGGGTTTTTGACATTATTCCATTCTTCTTGGCTAGAAATGGTAATGCGAAAGAGTTTTGTAAAAGAAATTATAGGTGTCATTTTATCGGAATTCATTTGTGGAAATGGTTCTTTAGAAATGTCCCTAGTTCGGGTAACGTAATTTCAAATTTCCCGTGTCGCTGCACCAACCTACCGTCACTGTTTGGTGGCGCTATTTGCTGCATAAACATTATTGGCATGACTGTTGACATGAAGACATGTAAATGTGCTTAGTTGCAAATTTCAGCTTTTCACTTTGGAACCGGCAGTGATGAATGCTCTTGTGTAAGTGAACAGAATTAACTGTGCTTCATTAAAATTTCACTTGATTTTCATTTAATGTTTCTTTTTTAACTAACTTGTACTGATTTAAGAGGTATTTTAAAGGTAGGCTGTTAGGCTAAGTGGTATGATGTCACAATTTAAACAACGAATGCTGTGAACATTTCAGAATAGCCGAATACACAGCAAGCATTTGTTTATCGTGTTCTTTCTCTTAGAGAAAAAAAATCCAAAAACATTATGTGAAAGCAGTTTTAAGAATGCAAGAAAGTTCTTTTCCTCTTATTTCGAGAATTTTAGGAAAAAAACATCAATATGAAGCAACCATCCGATCACGAGAGCGATTTAGGTACTAAAATTACTTAATTTTTCAATAGCAGTGGTGCAGGACTGCAGAAGTGTAAAAACTATGTTTGTTTTTTTTATTCATAAACGTACAACTCAATAACTCTGGCGATTGGGTGTTAAACAAAGCTATAACAATGTATAGAAAGGCAGTTTCCCTTAAAATTCCTAAAATTCTCAAAAGAAAGGGAAAAAAAGGTGGACTTCCTTTTTAACTACTTTTAGATAATGTTTTGAATCTTCTCAAAGAAAAACCTTGACATACAAGTGATTGCTGTAGTCAACTGTTGGCTGTAAAGACCATGTTTATGAATCAAGAAATAGCTCTAGGAGCCTTGTTGGATATCGAAGAAGCATTTTGATAGTAGATACCTCCTTTAAATGCATTGAAAAGTCGTTGTAATGATTCAGCTACTTGTAATGCTATGATGAGGAAAAGAATCATCCTTTTATAAAGATATCGTGAGGGTACAAACACAGGGCAGGCAGTTTTTTCTCCTCTCCTGTTAGGAGATTTACGAATAGAGGATTTTTTGGAAAACAGAATGACAGCTGTAATATGCGTTGGAAGAAAGCTGAAATTTAGATGCTCAACAAATAATGCCTGGGTAATACTAGGAAATCAACCTTCATTGTGGAGAACTATCCCATAATGATTGACAGTTTGTTTAAAGTTTTGTACTAAGTAAACTAATAATATTATTTATACTATTATAATGTTAACTAGTTTCAAAACACAACACAGAAGATTGTATTGGGTTAAATTTACATAATTTTGCACACCTGTATTAAAATATGTAAGATTAAGCAAGGCATATAGAGAAAGAAATAAAATTGGTCATGTTTTAAAATGATCCAATAAATCGGAGTGTTTTTGTTAATTAAATAAAACAAACACCTAACTCGAAGCACCACAACGCACAACACGCATTACATTCACGAAACACAACATGACCACCCCAAGTTCGCGAAGGAAAGGATGACACTCCGAGAGATGCCGAGGACTCATCAACCTCATCACGCTACTCGAAAAACAAGTACACACACACTTAGGAAACACTTCAACAAAAGAGCACAACACTCCACTCAGCCATTGTCAAGGCTGACACACACCTCACACCCCTGAACCTCGAAAACCCTTTCCAACACTCACTACCCCTAACACCTACACTCAGCAGCTGCATGAATCATGGGCTCATAAGGAAATCCATGGCAGACATCACCACGAACTCAGATGCCGAACTTAGGCTGCTCATGTCGACATGGAAGCGTCGAACATATGGCTGACGAGTGGTGAGTTGTTTGGGGAGACCGAAGGGTTCATGATCGCGATACAGAACCAAGTCATCTCCACACTCAACTACAAGAAACACATTCTACAGGATGGAAACACACATGATGACAGATGCTGGAAATGCCTCACGCGCATGAGACGATCGACCACATAATATCATCTCTCCCAAACAGACTACCTCTACAGACACAATCAGGTAACGTCGATCGTTCATCAACAGCTAGCACACAAACACTCACTTAAGAATACGGGTCCCGTACTACAAGTACACACCACAAAGAGTATCAGAGTCACCCTCACGTAAGCAGTATTGGGACCGCCCCATTCACACAGACAAAACCATACATCACAACAGACCTGACATCATACTTATTGATAAGGTCAATAAACAGACCTATCTAATTGATATTGCAGTGCCTATCAGCAAGAACATGCAGAAATCTCACGCAGACAAGATCAGTAAATACACCGACCTAGCACACGAGCTCCAGAAGCAGTGGAGGCCGGACCGAGTACGTGTTGTACCCATCGTCCTGTCCGCCACTGGTCTGGTGCCTCACACATTGCACCACAGTCTCAGCACACTAGGACTTCACAAAAACATTTTTGCACAACCCCAGAACCCTGCAGTACTAAACACAACACGCATCGTTAAAAAATTCATGGACTCTACCAAACATCCCTAATTATTCTTGCACTCGTCTTTACACTTGGCAATATGTGTTTTGGTCCTTTATTGTCTGTGCTGGTGAAAACCCAAGGTTTAATATTTATTTCAAAACACATTAAACTTGGACCATCTTATCGAGGGTCCCATGCCAAAAGGTTCTATGTGCACATTTTGCTAAATTTTAGTTTTATATGCTAAACGGTTTATTTTGGTGACTTCTGTCGTGCGCCAAAAGGTTCTGTTAGAAAAACTATTTTTAGCCTGTCAGCTGATTGTTCCAAAAAGTTCTATTTTCACTGCTTACAATTTGTGCCAGAAAGTTCTATCTGCAAATAGAACCTTTTAGCGCAAATAAGTCTTCAACTTTGGCTGGCCAAATGGTTCTGAGAGCAAAAGTATTCAGACTTGTTGGAAAGACCACTAGATGGCACTCTAAAAACAACAAGACAGAAACCCCACTAGGTGTCAACACCTTTTAGACTTCAGTTGCCGCCATACCACCAAGATCAAGAAGCAGAGCACTAAAAGTTAAAGGTAACTTCTAAATCAATTGTATGTTTCTTATAATAGTTGAAAAGAGTACTATTTTTTACAGAAAACGGTTCAAGGTACAATGAAGAAGTAGTTAGTAAATTTTGAACAACAAGATCAAGAGGAAGGCACCCGCCAGCAAACAAAACTAGCGCAGCAGACATACAGTTTATTTGCGATCATATTCGATCTTTTCCTAGAATGGAGCCTCATTGCTTACGAAAAGATTCGGCGCGATATTACCTAGGCCCAGATATGAACCTTAAAAAAATATACATAAGAAAAATGTACTGCATCAGGGAAAATACCTGTAAAGGGAACAACCTACCGTAGTGTGTTTTGCACAAAATTCAACTTGGCTTTTCATAAACCCAAAAAAAGATCAGAGTGCTAAGAGCACTAAGTTTAACCTCTTAACTGGTGAAGGTAAAGGCGCCTTTCGTCCCAAGTACGATGCACATATCGCAAATAAAGAGTTAGCACAAAAGGAAAAGTTGAAAAATAAAGAGGATGCCAAAGTTGACAACAGCCACTATTCCGCCACTTTTGACCTGCAATCAGTACTGTACATTCCATGCAGTGAGGTAAGCATCCTGTATTACTTAAGGAAATTATGTATGTATAATATGACAATTTACAATTTACGAAGGTAACTGCTATAAAGGAATGAAGTCGATGGTAAAAGAGGCTCCACTGAAATTGGTACAAGCATTATAAAGTATGTAGAGAATCTATCAGACCACGTGAAGCAAGTGCCAATTTATCCGGATTCATGTGGTGATCAAAATAAAAACCGCTATCTTGCTACTGATCTGTTGTACGCTGCTCAGAAGTATTCAGTTGAAACTATTTAACTAAAGTTTCTTGAACCTGGACACACATACATGGAATGTGATTCAATGCATGCAAAAATTAAGTTTGCCAAGAAACATGTAGGTGTGTATTCATGAGTGGAACAACATAATTGTCATGGCTCGGAAACACAAGCCATACATTGTCACACAACTTCAACATAATGAGTTTCACGACCGAAGAAATTAAGCAAAGAGTTGCTTCCTGCTACACTCTTCCTCGATAGAAACCGTGATGTGCCACTTCAAATCAGCAAAGTGAAATGTCTACGAGCAAAAAAGCAAACTCCCTTTGTATTGGAAGTTAAGCCTATGTACAACCGCTAAAGCAAATGTGCCGCTAAAGCAAATTGTCTCAACCAGAAGGCCTTATCAAATCCCAAATCCTGATGATATGCAGCTGTCACCCTACTACTTGCAAAGAAACGCAATAAATGAAGCAAAGAAAAATGATCTTTTACGGCTCTGTGAAACTGGAGGGATTCCCACAAACTTTCACCAGTTCTACAAAGATCTGCCAGTGACTGCTGTTGTAATGGATTATGTTCCTATGCCACAAGGAAGTGGACATGACTGACTAAAGCCGAGCTACTCCGATAAAAAAAAATGCAACCTTGAATTGTGTACTTTGGAACTGTCAGACATACAATATAGTTATGGTTTATTTTTTAAAATTATATTGTAGAAGGCAAATGCTTTAATTTTAAAAGTTATTCTAATTTTTTATGTAGGTCCTCTAAGTCAAGGAAAAATAACAAAATATGTGTTTTTCACAATACTAATAGTAAGTTGTAGTACACAGAACCATTCTTTGTGTGCATGTTTTCTGAATCCTGCCCATGGAAGAAGGTTCTATGTGCATATAGAACCTTCAAGGTACTTCATTAATCTGTTGCTGTGTTGTGCCAAAAGGTTCTATGCGCCTTTCTGCCTTACGAAACGTAGGAGTTAGTTGTTATCATTTTCACTTTGTTGGGGTTATCATGCTAGTTTATCTTGGGCTTTAATGATTTCAATACTAAATCTCATTTTCTGGTATTGCAGCATTATTTCAACCAAAAAATTCAAAATGCTTTCCTGCAAAATTAGGCGAAGCACACATAGAACCTTTTGGCTTGAGCTCCTCGTTATAATGTTACTGTTTATTGTCCTCCTGCATAATTTCTTTGACCACTTTTACTCGAAAATCCAGCAATGTCTGCCATCAAAGGATTTTACTCTCCTTGTCATCCACTATTCCTGGAAATAATTGGGTCACATTAAATCAATGTAATTATTTAGTAGAAGAGTTATTAACTCTTGAGTCCTCTCTTATTCCTTGGCTACTCTTCTGAGACCTGCCATAAAAAGCATTTCCTATCTTTTTTCCTGTTCTTTGAATAGATGCAGATGAATAGAAGTGACCTTTCAACTTTAACTTTTAAAATATGGTTTTTACTTTCATTGTTAATTTGTAAGGAATTTTTATTATTATTTAGCGAAAATTACTGATTTTCCTATTTCTAATTTTTTAATTTTCTTTTTCTAATATTAATGACAATGTTTTACTTTTACAATCTTAATAAAAACTAGGTCATCTCCAGTGTGTAGTTTGATGGATATAGATTTTTGAAGAAGAGATATGTTGAGATGAATGTTAGATGAAGTATACTTCGGTTCTATCATAGCTTGTATATGATATTCTTGGCGACGGATTGATTATGACTGTTCTTTCGAGTGAAGATAACTAAATTCTGATAACTTGTGACTCTAGACATTGCAACATACAGTTGTCCGTGAGTGAAGACATCGTTCTCCAAATAGATGGCAACTTATATCGCATAAGAAAGTCTGATTGGAAATTGTTTTCGTGTGAAGGTGAATGGAAGTAGATTGTCGCTTGGTTCCATAGATATTTGCTCAATACCTTTGACTCTTCTTTCTCTTGCCTTCCTCTTTCTCTCATTGTCCATCTCGATACTGTGTCTTACGGCTGCTTCTTTCACCGTCATCCATGAAGTTCCGGGAATCGCTTCCATATTTAGATTGATGTTACCTCTATGCCTTTCTTGTATTTCTCTCTTTTCTGTAGTCTCTTCCGTTGTCTTCTTAGCTCAGGATCGTTTTTACGTTCGGCTTCATTTTTTCAATCCAAATCTGTCTGTTGTGATTTTTTTCAAACGTTTCCTCTCAATACCTTTGACTCTTCTTTCTCCTGCCTTCCTCTTTCTCTCATTGTCCATCTCGATACTGTGGATTATGGCTGCTTCTTTCAGCGTCATCCATGAGGTTCCGGGAATCGGTTCCGTATTTAGTTTGATGTTATTTGATGAATTAGTTTGAGGAAATCTATGTATTACTAAAATCCTTACTATTATTTTATTATTCTATTTTATTCGTTTTTGCATGAACTCATCATTTGATAACGCGCGCCGAGAGAATAAAACATTTGTGTCAAAACAAACAATTTTGAAGTTCAACCATACTCATTGTGAATCTGTCGACTTCCTCGCAACAATGAATCATCCCAACAATTGCGCCGTTTGCATTTGTCGACTTCCACGCAACAATTACCCAGGCACACAACAATTCCACCGACAATTACCCCGGCACGCCCTTGTCCATTCTTGAACTGCGGCGGACAATGATAACAATTTTTTGCAATTGTTGAACTGCGCCGGACAATTGGAAAAGAAAGATTTTATATAGTAATATAAATTATAAATACTTATCTATGGATGATGAAATTTACTTATTTTCAAAAAACAATCAATATGTTCGTTTGTTTTTAGAAAACACTTTTAAAACATCTTCAAAAGTCAAATTATTGCATTTTTTTTAGCAAAAACAACGAGAAATAAGGAGAGTAAAGAATATTTTAAGAGGGATATGATCCAGTTCATGTCTATTTCTTGGATTTTTCTCCGACATTTCATTCCTATTAAGAAACCCAGACTTCATTTTGACAGAAAACTTTTGATAAAAAAATTGAAAAAGTTGAATTAAAAAATTGAAATAATTAGGAAGTTTTGAAATTAAACATAAAGAAACTATTACACAGTTATTTCTATTCTTTTTCTCATCTTCTAAATTCGCAATTAATACAATTGATTTTCATGATGAAACTAGTATTGTTTATTTTTTCTTCTAATCTTCTGTCTTATTTATTTTTGATGTCGAGAAAACATTGAATCAATAAAGAAACTTGACTAATGATACTAATAATGATTTAGCAAACGACTCCAACAAAATAAACATCATAAAGTAATTGGGTTAATGGATTGGAACGAAACAAATATTTATTGCAACAGAATCACAAAACAAGTCGGTCTCAACTGAAGTCAATGAATCCTCTAAAAGAAATGATCAATTAACCTTACAGAGCTTTTAAACTCTTAGACCACATTTGCCAACATTCAAGCGAATGTCATCCTTAGAGGCAGTGAATGACTTGAGTCGCTCTCACTACAGTCGTACTCAGTAGTGAGACACCCGGAAGTCAACCGAATTCAAATTTGACAAAGTTGGGGGTTCCTATCGACAGAAATACCCACACAAAGAACAACTGTTACAAAAGAATGATCGTCTCAGTGAAGAGACCCCCAGTGCGAGTTTCCCCAACAACAAAAGCTCACATTGGTTTGAGGCGAATAGACTTGAGAAAACACAGTAGGAGAAGTGACTATTCAGGAAGTGACGAAGTCAATATACCAGGATTGAAAAACATTTTTTCAAAAGATTTATCTTCAATGTTACGAATTGCATGGTTGATTATAACTACTGTGTGTTTTTGTGTTTCCATTTTTCAGATTTGTGATGCAGTCATTCGCTATCTCCGCTATCCAGTAAAAATAAGCATTACAATGGAGACTCAGACGCAGTTCTCTTTACCTTCCATCACTTTCTGTCCATCCCAAATCGCATCTTATCTTTATCCTGAAAAAGAGACGGAAAAGAAGACACCCATGGAAATGGCTCCTCAGTGGTCGAACGAAACTCAACAATTTCATTTAAGATATTATAATATCTCTGCTAAGATCGAGGTGAGTTTCTAGAAAATCGATAAGATCAAGGATTTTTGTTTCTTTTTGATTAAATATGAAATATTAAGAAATTTTAAAAAGATGTTGGCAAAAGTTGACATAAAAATCTGTTAATATTAAATAGCATTATAAAAGCTTAGATCAGAGACTATTTAAAACTTTAAAAATGATTTACGTCCTTATAAAATATTTTTACGTGTAATAATAAAATAATCAAAGTCAACCATTTCTCCACCATATATTTACAGTTTAAAAGATTACAAACCTATTTACACTTAATTAACCACGTAAGTAACTATGGGTTTGGCGCAGCTTAGCCGCAGCTGCTTTTGCGCCATAAAACACCAACCAACCAACCAAGTAACTATGGAGACCAGAAACGTAGTTAATTAAGTGTAAATATGTTTTTAGTCTTTTAAACTGTGAATATGTGGCGCAGAAATGGTTGACTTTGATTAGTTGATATACGTCCCTTTCGTGGCAAAGCTAATTTATTAATAAAAATCATATTTATAAAACAATATTTTGTATTTTTCAGTAAAAAATGGATTTTATGATTTGTTTATTTTCCTGAAACTAAAGTCGTCTGTTGTTACAAATATTTTGAATAGGATTCATAGGATCTCCTTTGAATTCTATTTTTTTTTTTGAATTTCTAATCTGACAGATGAGAGAATTGCCTCTATCCTTTCTACTTTGATAAAAGAGACCGTATAGATTGAAAACAGTGGGATTTCTTTCGTGGGATGTTACTGAATAAGCGTTGATGATTCACTGAATTACGTGGAGTTCGTACTGATACAAATGATTGAACTCTTAGAGCTATCTACGAAATAGACCAGTATTAATGGAAAAAAATAAAAACTATTATTTTAATTAACTTAATTAAAAAAATGTAAAAAAAACAGGAATAAAAGCATCAAAGTTTTATTAACAAAATTTAACGTTTACAATAGAAAGTAAAGGTTAAAAATCGATGGAGCCCAAACAGATAATGAAATAGAATAAAAAGGGCCTAGTTTCCATTGCGGTGTCCTTTCTCAAACGTTTAACTAAGAAAGTGTGCTTGTAAAGGACCAATCAAAAAGCAGATAACGGTCGAGTCGATGGTGCAGGGAATAAAGGCCCGTTATTTCAAAATTTTAAACGTTTTAAAGAAAAGACCCAAGTTTTAATCCAAATTAAAATAGAATTTTTAGAACTTTACAATTACTGAAGTACTTTCATATCTATAAAAATAAAAAAAAAAATAATAAAAAATAAGTATGGATGATTAAGTGAAAACATTTGAATAGCATCCAATGTGAAAGTTTTCGTCTACGGCTACAGGTTCATGTTTAAGATAGCGAAAGGATTAATAGATTATTTCCTGAACAAAAAAAAAAAATGTTTATTTACATAATCTATATCAAGATATTTTGAAGTCATAGATTTCCTGCATTTCTTTAACCTTTGTTTAATTTCAAATTCAATTTAACTCATTCATTAACTTTTGTCTTTTAGTTTCCTGATGTTTCTAAAACAGTCACAATAAGGGACGAAGAAATTTCAACCTTCCTTGGTCTTTGCCGTGTTTTATCTTATGGTAAGTTGGAAATTATTAGTAAACTCTGGTTTAGCACCTCGTGAGTTTTCTTAGACGAAAATTATTAAGAGTTATGGGAGGCTTAAAATTAAAGGTGTTACTGAAAGACTTTTATGTGGAAGTGGAATCGTTTGGTTCAAAGTATTACAACTAAAGAAAGAAGTTCAGGTCGTACATCTTCATTACAACAGCAATGAAAAGTAATAGACAAACATTCATCGTTTCTAAACGTAGCTAAATGTCATAAAATTAACATTTTTACAAGAATTGCTTTTCTTCCTTCTTCGAAAATGGAGATCGAAGTCTAACTGACGACCTGCAGAAATGAATAGTTTTATTGATGAATGCAAAGTATTTTCTCTGTCTCTTCTGTTCAAAGAAAACAAAGATTAGGCTTAATGGATGTATTAATTGGGCAACAAAATAAAATTGATCATTCAGAATTAGAGGAAATTAGCTATCTTGGACTACAAATTAGTTTGGATGAAGCATTAGGTCGGAAATTCGTAGAATCAACCTCGCATCCAATGCTTTTGGCAGAAATGCTGTAACAATGAAAAGAGTAATGCCACTGTACTTAAAGACAGAAATGTTTAACCAGTGCATTTTACCAGTTCTAACGTATGGAGCGGAGACATGGATGCTGAGAAGAAAAGCAATTCAGAGACTGCAGACAACTCAAAGAAACATAGAAAGATGTATGTTAGGAATGGAATAAAGAGCTCGCAAACAAAATGTATGGGTGAGAAAGAAAATCAGTGTCTGTAAAAAAAAGCTCAAATGGAATCAGGCTGTCTATGATAATAGAAATTATCAACTGAATACCGAGGAAGAAGGGAGATGAGACAGCGTTCACAAGGTAAATCGATGGATGAGATTCAAGGTTTTGTTGGACTCAATTGGAAGACGAAAGCTTTCGACAGCAAGAAATGAAAAAGGAGAGACCATCATCCACCAGTGGATTTAAAATGATCTTGATGATATTTATATATACATTTTTTCATATCGCAATAAAAGTATAAAAACATATTTAACAGTATAATTTAAAAAGGATTTTAAAATTATTTAAAATAAAAATCTCAGTTTTAATAGAGTATACTTAACCACTCCATGTGTCAAGTGGTAAAGGACTTGGCAGAGTAGAGGAACCGATTCCGTGGAGGTCAGGATTTTTTCTAAGCTGAGTTCTCCTCCAGAAGAGTCCGAAGGTGGATAAATAAGTTTCTTCAGGATATTTTTCCGACCTCATCTCAGTCCTGGATCATTGAAACGTTTACCTCCATGGGATAGACCTATACTTACCTGCGCCATCTACAAGGTTTTATTTTTGCTATTTAATGAAATATTTCGTATTTCTGTTTATGACATTTCAAAGAATCTGTAAATTTTAAATTATAAGTTTAGGATTTTTTCAAAGTATAATATAACAATATAATAAACATAACATTGGTTATTTATCCACTATCGTTGTATTATTACAGAAAATTATTCTTTTTCTCTGTAAACCCTCATTTCTTTATTTAATTTGGTCACCGAACCATTTTACATGCATTGAATGGAATTTTACGACTATATTAAAGTCTTAAAAGAAATAACAAGAAAAAAATACACTGCAATCGAAAGTTTTCTTGGTTCAAAGTTGACATAAATTTCAATTCTTTGTATCAGATTCTTAGCTTAATACTAAGAAAAAAGTTACAAAATAAGTTCAAAATACGCAGTGTGTATCGTTTGCTTTGCTTTATTTGGCAAATTATATTCGGTTTAATCGTCGCATGTCTGGTGTTGCTTCGATAATTCGTTTTGGTTCCAGAGAATAACAAGAAATTGTTAAGTACAAGTACAAGCTACGCACAAGTACCTGCTGGAGACTGGTAATAGCATTTTGATGCCAGCCTCGCGTAACTCAGGGTTTTCTTCGCGTAAACCGCCCAAAACGCTAAAAGATTCTTTGTATGTTTTTTTTTATCAGTTGTTGGCAGAAGTAAATTCACTCAGATTGTCAAAATCTACTGTTATCTAACACCCGATGGTTTATCTTGTTTATTCCAGGCATTATTTTCTTCATTCAAGAATGGAAAATACGAGATACACCTGATTAAGTAACTTTTGTAAATTATTGATATGAAGATCCAATGGCTCTGTTAATTTCTTCTTTACGTTCAACTTCGGTTTCTTCAAGAAAAACCTGACTGTTGAAAGGGAATTATTTTGCTCCACAGCTGAAACCCCAAAATTGCAACTTACGAGACGGTGAAAATATTCTATTTCTCACATTAAAATGTTTACTTTTGGAGTGATAAACATGTTCATTTAATTTTGTGAATGACTGCAATTCTGGATTGCCCGAAATGCATAAATCGATCAGATCATTGTTGTAGGTAAAACGAACAAACAAACAAACAAATCTTTTCCATTTGGGGGAGGAGGGAGTTACAAAAAAAAAAAGATAGCTTTTCAATCAAAACAATAGACTCAAAATTATAGAGTTCTTCATTTTCGGGTGATGATTACCTATTTCCTCAATAGAATTTTAACTGTGATGATTAATGAAACATTAATCTCCACTCAGAGATTTTAAACATACAAATGAAAGCAAGGTGATTTGTTTTTTAATTCTTGCGTTTTCCCGGAACCCTTAGTTTCACTTCATGGAACCTTAGAATACCCTGAAAAACAAGGAGTGAAAGCAACTTTATTGAAATAGTGTAAATTAGATTAAACTGTAAAATGCTTTTTCCCATTTCTAGAGTTTCATGTTTTCTATTTAGGCTACCTTATTTCATATTGTCTAAATCCATGTTACTTTTTAAAATTCTTGCAAATTTTTCTATCCTAATGTTATTTCCATTTCCAATTTTTTTTTTCAGTTTTGTGTTCTTGCACATTCTTTTTTCTCTTTGAGTTTTTATGTTTATTCAGCGTTTCTGTCCTTTCTCTTCCATCCTTTTTCTCTCTACAAAATGGAAAATTCGATCATCCAGTCGGAAAATCAAATAAGAATTGGTCAGTTGAAAAAATGTCAGTGATTCTAAAGGTAGCTGCAAATGCTTCAATCTTCTTTCAAAAGTTTTCTATGTCTAATTATTATTTCTATGATAAAAAAAAGACTTCTTTTCGCAATATTTCTTTTAAAAAATTCAATAAATAAATAAAAGTAAAAATAAATCTTTCTTCATTGTAACTTAGAGAATCATTGCCATAATGTAAATATTACTTATTAGTAATTATATAATCTTAAGACACTGGCCTCTCACCTCTGAGTCCCGGGTTCGGTTCTCATGTGGGTTTCGTTGATGGTGCCGATCCGCGCTGGGCAGGTTTTCCCGGGGTTCTCCCGTTTCCCCTGCATTTCTCACACCATCCTTTCTCAGTCTTTCTTCCCGTCTGTCCTTCTTTCCGTGGGATAGTACAAAGATCTTTCAGGTCGACGTGCTCGGCAGTCATACCACCCACTTTTAATTAATCTAATTATATAATCTTATATTAAAATTATATTAATATGAAATTATTCGGAAGTTCACATTATTCTGTTTTATCATTACATTGTTTTTTCATTCTTTCTTCTAGAACATTCCATTCCATACAAAGGTCGTGGTACAAAGTTTATTCTTTATCTGACGAAGAATTACTTCATTGAAGAAGAAAAAGGAAATCTTTTTGGAGGCCAAGGATTTTTACCTTCATTCGGAATTAATTATGAAAATGCCTTACTGGTAAAATTTTCTAATAACAGTTTTGATTATTCTAATAAACATTTAAATTAAAAAGTATTTAAATTTTAAGTAGTGCAAAATTCTTTGGAAAACGCCTGTAAAATAACAATATTTTAGAATTCTTTTTTTTTCTTCAAAAAATTAAATACCGGTGTCTAATCAAAATATTCGGGAAATGAAACCATACAGATGTATTTTATTTTTTGGAAGATATGAAATTGGCAAAACAAACTACTAAATAATGAAAGTAAAAGATAAAGAAATTTTGGAAAATAATTTATAAATGTTTATTGGTGTGTGTGTGTTTAATATCGGTTGTAGAAACACTTATTTATCTCTCGTATATTTAGATCGCAAAGAGATCAGGATTTTCTTCCGCGGACTTTTTTTTTTTGTCTCCAAATAAACCTTATATCTGTAGAATTGTTAGGTTTAACTTTTTCTCCATTGTTGTTATTGTATTTAAAATTATTAAAGAAACTTATGATGTATCTGTTTCTCTTTTCTTTAAATTCTTATTCTTGTGTTAATGATTTTAACTTTCTTTGCTAAGTTTATGTTAGAAACTAAGTCTACGTATCCTCATCCTAAACTGTTCTTCAACTCCAGAGGACCATTGAAGAAAAGATTTAAATATGAATATGAGCTGACATCAACAGAGGTGAGAAACTTTTTACGTCTTCATTTTCATTGTATTATTTTTAGCTGCACTTTGTCGATGTATACAATCATTAAATATAAATAAGGAAATGTGGTTTGGATGTTTTAAATTTTTATGAAGAACAACTAGATACTTTTTTTTTTTTTTTTTGACAACTGAAAGAAATCTTGTTATCTTTTTAATATTTAGTTCATCAGCAAGAGTTTTCCCAATAACCCTTGTGAAGAACAAATCGAAGTTTCTATAAAATGTTGGAATACTTTTATTAGCAAAGAATTAAACAAAATAGCAGAATGCAGGTAAATTTGGATTCTATCAGGTTTGACTTTCTTTACTTATTAATGCATTCTAATGCTTATAATGTCAAAAAAGAGAAAATTAAAAGAAAGAAAAGGTCTTACTATCAACTTCTACCTAAAGCATTTCTAAAATTACGAAACAAACAAATTCTCATGCTTTTTATAATCAGATTATAAAAGACACTTTTTATAATATCGCTTTATATCAGCCAATATAAAAAAGCTTTAAGTCCTGAAATACGAAATGCTCAGTACTAGGGCAAACGGCAGCCAAAGGGACTATAATTCATCTTTTATATTGCAACATAAACTTTGCAAAATATTATTTAGTGTCTTACAATTAATATAAAAGAGTGTGAATTCTTCAGAATAGAACAATCCACAACGACATACATCGATGACAACAGCAGTTTGCATCTTTCGTGATTCTAAAATCATCAAAACAAACAACCAGCGATCTTTTTGCAGTCATAACAGCCGATATCACATTATCACATGAGGAATCAAATAAAAAAATGATTTAGAAAAAAAAGAAGCTTCTATTTTTCTCATAAGAAAAACACCTGGATTACGTACAGTACTGGTTACGGTCTACTCGGTTAGTCGACAAAGTAACTTGGTTTATAAGTTATCACCCACTCTTAGCTATTAAACGATCTAAAAGCAATTAACAGAGCAATTAACAGTAATTAATGAGATGTTCATTAGATCTCATCGCATCAAAAGAATAAGGTCTCTTGAAATTCTAACGTCTGTAAAACTAAATAAGGAATATTAGACAGAGATTCAAATAATTCCTAGGACTTCTTGATGGACAAACAACATTGTTACATTTCCTAGTTTCTGAAATACTAAGGTTCGCTGGGATAAGAATTGATGGTAGTATTAAGGATTATCATCATTCCAAACATTCTATTGGTAATTTTTTCTACTATAATAAGGTTTTATTCGGAAGTTACTGTGAAGGTTTTTGTTTCAAGGAACAGTTTTATTATCAGATTTTAAATCTAGTAATTAAAAAAAAAAGTGTTCAAAGTCTAAAAATTGGTGGAAATCTCATACAGATAATACAAATGAAATACTTTTATAATCAGAGATAGAATATGTTGATGTAATATTTAATATGTAATTCTGAAGATTCAATACTAACTTGTAAGCATTATAATTAAAACGCAAATGAAGCATTCCTGTAACATTAATAATATCTAATAATCCAGTACAACTATTTTAGTAGTAAATCTAACTTTATCTAACTTTATCTAAATTCCATTAATTAATAATCTGTAACACTGAAGTTGACATTTATGTAAAATGAAATCAAACATTCTAATCAGTATACTTTTATAATTTTATCACTTGATAACATCCTTTAGACTACTCATTTAAAACATGTTATTCTTGTTGTATTATTTAGATTGCCATTCGTATCTGATGAGCACTTGAACCTAAGCCTCTGCAATAACAGTGAAGAAATGATCGTAGAGTATAAAAAAGTAGCGAAAATATTTAACTCACTATTGGACCCGAAAACCACCAAATGCTTGGAAGTATGTAGCTACACTCAATATCATCTGACGAAATTAAATGAATTTGATATGGCCATGAGCATCTTCCAAACAACAGAAAACACCGAGTTCCATTTGGATTTGAGCGAAAATGTTAAGCAAACAGTAACAAGAGATTTCGATTATACAATTCCCCAAATGCTCAGTGATATTGGAGGAAGTCTAGGCCTTTTCCTCGGATGGTCGGTGTTAAGTTTAATGGAAAATCTGCAAGATCTTGGATTTCAACTAAGACTTAGGGTTCATGTATAAATAGACAATTGGAAGAATAAGAGAAAAATAAATACCTAAAACTGTAAAAGTCTTGATTATTTCTCATTGTATATTAACCCTTTATTGCTTATCTTTAAGATGCTTCTTTTACTATTTATCATCGTAGATACATTTCCTATAGATATACTTTAAAAGAATTAACTATGACTGTCATTGACTTACAAGACTCATTGTCCTTGTAAGCTGTTTGTATTATTGTACTTTTATTATCATACGATGGTTGTTATTTCGTAAAATATTTTTATAAACTTTTGATTGGAACAGTTATGATGTAGATCACAAATACATATCCTTTACATGGAAAAATTTGTAGTTTATATGATTTATATTAATTCATATTTATCAGTTTTTAAAATAAATGTTTTGGCATAGTTATTTTCATTTGTTTTTTGTTCTTTCAAAAAAAAAACCATAATAAAGTTCAGTTGTGCGAATATATTGGAAGAAGTTCAATTAAAAAATCAATAGAATTAAAATATACGAGTAATATATTTATAGTAATAAAAAATGACAAATATCTTGATAGCGCAAAGTTAACTTTATTGATAATCATTTATTATTATTATTACCTAAACTTCATCATCAAAATCACGGTAAAAATCAAACATGAGTGTACTATCTGTATCTTCAAAACAGCAACTCCTTTTGTTAGGATATTTCGGGTCCAGGGGATACAGCTGACCATTGCAGCAGGTATGGGTTGAGGAATTGTAAACCATCTTGTCCTCACAGCATCGTTCAGTATGTAAGGCGTACGGTTGCTCCCCACAGCAGCCCATGGATTCTGTTTTCTTGGGATAGAGTTTTTGAGTAAATTGTGGATTATCCATCGAGTAAAGGAACGGACAGCAGATATGAGTTCGTGGGTCGTAGTTCTTATTTCCGCAGCAAATACTATCTCTGGATACAATGACATCAGCGCAGCATTTATGCGTATCGGTGTTAAAAAGCCTCCCACTGCAACATCCTGTTTTGCTTGTAACTCCTGCAACAGCCCTGTACAGATGGTAGTTATTGGGAATCCAACCATGGCAGCACATGTGACTGATAGCAACGTAAGGTCGATTACCACAACACTGAGCTCTGGGTGCCTTGTGGTAGATCTTGTTACCACAGCATAAATGAGTGCTAGTATTCATCACTGTTTCCCCACAACATTCTTGTGTGTTGTAATTGTAAATAGTGGTTCCACAACAGCCCTCATTCACCGGATCACTTATGGAAACAATAGTATCAGAGCAGCACGTATGAGTTTTTTCGTCATAAATTTGATTTGCACAGCAATCCAGTAATTTGGAATCAATATTGTTGCGTGTGTGGAGGGTGCCATTACAACAGAGTTTGTTCGAGTGGGAGAAAAGTTTCCCTGCACAACAGCCAAAGCCATTTCCAGCACTGTGATTGGCTACAATGCTCCCTTGACAACAAATTTCTGATTTATAATCAAAAAGAAGCAGACGGTCCACTAAAAAGATAAACATTGTATTTATATTTAATTTATTAAAAATCATGAGAAAATAGGATAAGGAAGGCTTGGAAAAACTGCCTTTAAATAACTTGAAATCTTTACAATTCATCCCAAAAGGAGGAAACCTAGACAGTAAATAAAAAATGAACAAAAATGAAGGTAACATCAAGCTGTAATTAACTTCTAAATTCCAATATTTAAATGAATTATTTAATTAATATTAAATATTTTTCAATAGTATCGTAGTGTGTGGCTTCTGGAATGATCTGTAACAATGGCTTCCTAAAACGGTCTTCATCTCAATTTCCTAACTTTATAATAAATTTGTATTTTGGATTTCACTATTTTTTCGTTTTAACTCCTTATATAATTTTTATCCATATTTAGTGTGGGTTTTATATTTTGATATGTAGCTACTTCATTCTTGTCTATCTCGAGCAGAAAATAAAGTTTCATGAAAAAGAAGCCAGAATTCAAGAGCTTTTAATGATTTTTTATCTAAGATAATTTGCCCTCAATATTTCATTCGCTATTTCTCGGTTCAAAGGTAACAGAATTAATTGAAGATAATTCACTAAAAAATTATAATACGTTTTTTTAATAAATAGATGATATAGCTTGGAAATAAAATAGTAAAAACATCTAAATTTAAAAAGTTAAAAGTAGTCATTTCAATGTTTTCAATGATTATTAAAGTGAATTTTGTGGTGTTCAGTAAGGTTTCGATAAAATACGTTTTTTTCAGACTATTTACAATCATGAGGACTAGAATGTTAAAAAAACCAACAGACCAGTCATCAGAGATTCAGGTGATTCAGGTGATCAAAATGCAAAGTCTTAAAAACTATTATAAAGGATAATAAATTGTCTCATATGAGTATCATTCATTTAAATATTTGTCAAATAATTATTTACTTTAGAACTTATAACTGCAATTATATTGCTATACAACAATTGTTTATATATTTTAAACAAGCTATATCTAATTTAAAAATAATATAACCATAATCTCCCTCCCCCAAGAGTATCTTTGTCATGAAAATTCCGAAGAACCTCCTGCCTTGTCTGAATAAAGAAATGTTACTAAATGTAATTCTTGAACTTCTGAAAAATCAAATATTTTCAAAACCGTTCATTTCAATTCCTGCTACGGATAGGTACCCTTATTAGTGCTCATCAGATGGAAATAAGTTGCAGTTTCTTGCAATGGATTTAGAAATCGCTACTAAGTCATGTAATTCAATCTTATAAATTGGAATCAAAATTATTTTTATTAAATCTTATTAGCCAATTTAAATTTTAAAATCGAAGCAATACTGTCTTATAAATAATGGATGAAAACACTAAAATAGAAGCCAAAACAGAACAAATTTATGGGGAATTAGGACTTTTCCCTCCGACATGAAATCATGTTCATCTCTACGTTTACAAATTATCTAAAAACGGAAAGAGTCAAGTCCAATACATTTACCTGATTCACTGACAATCAAACGTAATGAAAAGATACAAAATAACAGAATCAGAACCATGTTAATTAGTACTACAAAAACAATTGTCCTTCAAAAATTGGAAACGTAAAAAGTAAAACCATCACGGATGTTAATAAGTGAAATGTAATATTCATTTTGAGGCTAATGTTTCATTGCCTTCGAGTCAAGTAAAAATATACACATTTAAATGCAAAGAATTAATCCAAAACAATTATTTGTTTGAAATATTTGGGTTTGATTAATGTCTTAGTAAATATGCCCCAAAAATTAATTTTATTGCTATTGCGATTTCTTTCTAGATGTCAACAAAAGTTACAATACTATCTCTCTTTGTTAATAATAATAATAATAATAATAATAATAATAATAATAATAATAACAACACGCATAGTTAGGAAATTTAAGGACACAAGCACATATCCCTAACTATTCTTCCATAATTTTTTTTTTTTTTTACACTTGGCAATATGTGCTTCGGTCCTTGACCCGCCATATTGTCTTAGCTGGGGAAACCCATGGTTTGAAACTTTTTCGATAATAATAATAATAATTTTTAAATTATAATTTTTAATTGAACTATTGAAACTAATTGAAATATTGAACTTTCAAAAATTATAAAAGTAAGTGGGATGATGAAGTACAACTAAAGAATCCAAAGTAATCCTAGAAACAAATGATCTGATGCAATGATAGATTTCTCTTGCAAATTAAAGGATAAATACAAAGCAGAACAAATAAATGTACAAGATTTCATATTTATTGATCTGCCTTCACTTGATGCTTATTATTATAAATGAATCAACAATTCCGTGCGGTTCAGTTTTACCTTTCAACGGCTTAAAGTGGTCGGTCTATTTATTGTATTGCATTGTAATAATCTTTACTTGATATTATATTACTGGATTTTGAAAAAATTAAAAGAAATGAAAATATATGTTGTAGTTATTTTTATTGGCCACTCGCTGGTATCGTTACCTGGTATTTAATCATTTGTAAAAACTCATTATTATTATAACATTACATGACACAGCCTTTTTTAATGACTGGATTTAAAACAGCACTGATTAAGAAATTCATCTTATCTTGTTGAATTTAGGAATTTTCGAACAATCTGACAACTTTGAAGAATTGTTGTTCTTTGAATTTGAACGTATTATAAGCTCAGCTTCTTGTAAGTATGAAACAATATTTTTCGTTATAACTCCTTCGAGAGATGATATTATAGGCAAAATTTTAACTTTAGTTAGTTTCGAAATACTTTTCATTTCAATGCCTACTTGTTAATTTTTTCAATTTCAGTTTTTGCTAAATTAACAATTGCAAGTACTCCAATATTATTATTAATATCTAATATTATTATTAATATTAGTATTAATATTATTATTATTAATATCTAAATAACTAAATAAAATCAGTTACAAATCGTATCTTTATATTTAATAATTTGAAATGATTAAAAAAAGCTTAACAGATGATAGACAATTGTCATAATTACAATATTCGACCTTTCTAATTAATTGACTATATTACTAACTCCTCAATAATGTGATGTTTATAAACATTATGATTTATATTATAATCATCATAATACGGATTATGTAAAACATAAGCCTCAATATGTTGATACAATAAATAGAAGTTGCATTTATATCTATATTGTTAGAGTTTAGAATATTTCAATATATCTATCGTAAACTTTTATTCAATTGTCATTTCCTTTTCCTTAAAAAATATAAAAAAAAAAATCTAGACAATGTTCTGGATAATGCTGTCAATATCTGAGAAGCAACAATGTCTTCTATGAGGTTGATTGGGATCAAAGATATACAGCTTTCCTCTACAGCAGGTGTAGATATTCTCATTGAAAAAGACGCCTTCACAACAACCCACACCAGGTAAACTAGGTTGATTTCCACAGCATGTCAGATCCTCGTTAGGGTCGCGAGGATGTATAACAGAAGGGGAGTCCACCATGAGGTTTGTGTCTACCGAACAACAGATGTGGTTGGTCATGTTAAAAATCTTTCCACCACAGCAGCCTTGATCTTTGGGCAAAATTGTATCATGGCAGCAGTGATGTCCATCGCTAGCCTCAAACACTTGCTCCCCACAACACGAAGGAGTGACGATTCCTTGTGGAATAGGAAGCAAATTACCATCGGCACAGCACACTTGTTCTTTAAGGTTATAGGCTTGTCCCCTACAGCACGCGGTCAATTCATCTTTAGGCAAGATATTACCATCACAGCAAAATTCAGTTTGGAGATCCACTAAGGACATTCCGCAGCAGTCAGGCTGAATTCCAATCTTTTCCACTATTGTCCCCGAGCAGCAGAGTTGATTCATGGGGTCAAATACTGATTTTCCACAACATACTGGGGCGTCCAAGTTGTCATTGGGCCTAGGAATTACGTTACCTTCACAGCATGCATGGCTTTTCTTATCATAAACCAGTAGATCACAACAATCGAGCCACGCAAAAGGATGTAGGTTGCGAGCCTGCAATGTACCATTACAGCATAAAAAATCCATTTCATTAAACAACACCCCTGCGCAACAACGACGATTGGTAGGATTTGGAATATCATCAGTATTCTGATATACTTGTCCTTGACAACAGATTTCCGTATTAGCATCAAAAAATGATTTTGGATCTGAAAAAAATAAAGACATCAATAAAACAAGACTTGCAGAAGCAATCTTATTAAACAAAGGAGAAATCAAGAAATAAATTTAAAATTTGTAATTAAAAAAAAACACCTTGAAGTACGAAGACAATCCAAACGAAAGTCAGGTTAACAATGAACTTGAGTGAAAGTGGGAGACAGAAAATACGTAATCTTAATGGTTACTTTGATTTTGTTTTGTTTTTTTATTTAGTTAGATCATTTATTGGAGAAAAAAAATGATTTTGTGGATAAATTTATGTTTCAGTATCATAACTTAGACGATTAATTAAGATCCAGCCGAAAAAATTTCATAAAAGATTCTATTCCAAATCTATCAACTGCTATTTATTTGTTTTAATCTTACTGAAGTATTTTAAATTCAGAATTTAAAACGTACGAATTCCACTGGATGAGTATCGATACAGATAATGTTAATCTGAATTCATTATATTACATAAAAGCGTTATTCTGTCTGTCATTGTCATAAGACTTAACGTTTTTCGAATTTTGTGACCAAACTATAAGAGATAGATTGGTCATGTAAATGGATAAAATGTAGAGCTTTTTAAGACAAACAAAATGCTACAAAAATCTTCTAAAAAAGTTTTTGGTTTCCAAGATGGCACCTTTTAAAGGGTCAAATTTTGACTTTTTCTCAATTTAAATGAAAAGTACAAAAATTGGAAGTGAACATTATATTGAAAAAATGTTGGTATTTGAAAGTTCTATCGAACGGTATATCAGTCATTAACAAATGTTTCTGCATTTGGAAGATACTTGCAAAAATGAAGTATTTATGCGGCAACCCCCCCCCC
>JAFIDM010000007.1:31463821-31505641 GCA_023159025.1 Thereuonema tuberculata | reverse complement strand
GGATGGCGACACAAGGGCCTAAGTGTCCCACCCCCGATCGACATCGGGACCTTATATTTACGGCCCCTTCTCACGAGCCCTTTCTGTCTTTGAGTGGCATTGCAACGCATGCAGGGTACAGCTAGTAATCAATGATTAATTGAAAACAGAAAAATCTAAATAGTATTTTTTTGTATTCTTATTTCTTTTATTATTATAAATCTGAAGTCTTATTTGTCTGTAGATTATCTATATTTTTAATTCTATATTTTTTATTAATATTTTAATAGCTTTGCAATTTTTTTAAAAACTTTTAATATTCAGAAATAAAGGAAAAAATCTTACTATCATTATGCTAGGATAACTTTTAATTCTTAGTTAGAGAATAACTTAATTCTAACAAAAGACGGGAGGAAATTATAAGTTCATACTAAACATATAAACTTATAAAAATGTTATTTATTAATAACATCTTAATTATTACCCTATCTAAGATTTACATAGAAACATAAAATAAGGATTTAATTTGAAATTTATAAAAGAATTATATTATTATTTATAAATGGAGATTAAAATTATTAGTTTCGTCGGATATAATAAGCTTCAACAAATACAGCGATGTGATTAGAATAGAAATAAACTTATAGTATCCCAATAGTTTCCCATTAACATTACAGCAGATGCGTTTGCGACCTTTCGACATTATATGGCTATAATACACCTGCAAAGGGACTGATAACAGCTAACACCTCCAATACTTTCCACGAGTACGAACAACAACAGGCTTCTTAACAGTTTTCATTGCGAGCTTCTTGGTTATGTCTTGGTCAACACGACAACGTATTCGCTGCCATTCAGACAACAGGAACGTCACCCAGTGCTTTCAACAGCGTCACACAGATCCAACACCTGCTGTGATGATATGGGTTTGCTTTTCAGAAAGGATCATCATAAAGGGGTTTCTAAACCTAACGATGTCCATCTTTCGAGGGTGGATGACTTGGTAATAAGGTTAAACAGTTTAATTGAAACAAAGTTGAGATCCGCCTCTCACTTGCTTTTAATCTAGGGATTAAGAAAACATTTACTCATTTTGTTGGAACCCGTCTCGAGGTAAAAATCCCGTACCTTCATTGACTTCATTTGAATTGACTTCTTCTCTTCTCTCCTGAGCAAATGGTTTAATTTTGCTAAACAATTACTGTCTGTTTTTGTTTCCGAGAACCTTCAGCGCTTTTGCGCATGCGTCAGGTCTCCTTCGATTTCATCAAAATAGGGTTGAGGAGAAATAAAGAGGGAATATTTACTTTTTATCAGTTACTTTACTAGTAGCTGCGTTGAACTTGCGCTTTTCGGGAAAGAATTATGGAAAGAATAATACTATTGCAAAAAATAACAGGTACTAAAAAAAAAAAAAAAAACATGTCTTAAGAAAGTGCCCATCTCTACGTATCACCCCTTTGCGGAGTAGAATCGTCCGCGAATGGTGGGTCTCACTTTTGAAAACGAATAGTAAATATGTAATTTTTCAATTAATAAACTTGTCAGTTTTTTAAATAAATTGTATAATGAAATAATTGATTGTTTTAAAATTGAATTAAAATCAACTTTTCATGTTGTACAGATATGGCTGAACGTTAAGAAAAATACCCTACCTTCGAAATAATAGAAAAATAATATTATATTATCATTTATGGTGATTTCAATAATTTTGAGACAGAATCTTGATCATAAGTCATCGAAGATTAATAAAGAGAAAATAAGGTTGTGTCAAGACCCTTGGCTTAAGCCTTACTGTACATCCCTGAATTGAAACGTCAGAGTTAAATAAACATTTGAATTTTTGATAATTACTTTCGATTGACAACCACTCATAGACTTTCGTCGATCTATTCAAAAGAAAAAGAAAACAGTAGGAAACATATGACATTAAAGTGTGGCTATTATAAGCAACAACAATAGACCAAGTGCTATGTTCTTCAATTCCATTGTACTGTATAAGTCCATTAGCAACAATAGATATCATGCTTTCATTATCAGAGTACGAAGAATATCACGAACAGATGAAAAAGACTCTTATTGGATGATGATGATGATGATTGGTCAGATCTAAATAATTCCAAAGGACAAACAACATAAGGTATACTTCCCAAGGACAATTAATTGTTGAAAATACTTTTCCCTACATTTTTAGCAAATTACTAAGTAACAGAGGGATAAGATTTTTGAGAAAATTTAGAAATTAGAAAATATTAGAAACCTTTAATTCAATCTAAAACAAATGATAACCTAAATTTCTTAAAACTATTTTTGGTTTAGTTACGTGCACAGAACTGTCCGTCCCAGCCATCTGGACATCTGCAAACACATCTCTCCTCATCTAATTCTCCACAATTGTGGCACTGCTTGATATTACAAACTAATCAATGGGAAAAACAAAGAGATTTATAAAAAAATACGAAGATTCTACATTGGCGATTTTAATAAATATTAATTGCAGTTTCTAAAGAGGAAATAAGGAGAATGGAATGAATTATTTAAGAAATGGTAAGTAAAATACTTACAGCATTTATAATTACGCTTTTGACAGATATCTTGTGAGACTAAAATATAAAAAAAATAATCTGAGTAAATCAAAGGAATTTTTAGGCCTGAGTCAAAAGTAATCAATGACGTCAGTGGAAACTCATAGATTGTCAAACTTATGGTGCCAACTTATGGAGGGAAAATTGGTGTGAAATTTAATTAAGAAAGGAATTTCTTGCCAAATATCCTCTCAAATAAGTGAATAAATTAGGATTCTAAAGAAAAGCTTATAAAATATTTAATTTTTAATTGGATTGTCTTAGATTTGTTCAAAATAAATGCTATTGCTATAAAATATACTGTATAACTTTGTCACACACACAGAATGACTGAAGTTTCGTACATTTGGTAAAATGAAACGATTGATTCACTTCAAAATACGGCTCAATATTTGTTGCCTTATTCCAACCGGTGTCCAATTGCCATCTCCACTGAAATGTCACTGTGATTCATCTCTGCATTTCCTGTTTTACTTCCTGGTAAAGATTTCACTGATATAATAGCAACTAGGACGACTTTGGTCAATGTTTTTCAATACAAAGACACATTTTTATATGATTAAGAAAGGGAAATGTCTGATACTTACTACACATATTTCTGTAGCAGAAACTATTAAGAGTGGTGAGGCACTGAGTACAAGGCTGGCCTATGCTATAGACAAATTCACCTGCAATATTACCTCTATAAAGAAAATAATACAAGAAATTAATAATACATTTATAATCATTCAATCAGTTAACTCTTAGATACACAACATTTTTAAATCAAGTAGAAAGGGAAAGAAAATAAGAAAAGAAATGGTTATGTCTGGTTAATAGATAATGAATGTTATATGCTACATTTAAAGATAATATATTAATCATTGGCTCCTTTCTCAATTGTCTACTAACTTATGAACGCATACTACTCTAAATATGGGCCTGCATTTGTATTATAATTGGGAAGAGTTGAATTATATTATGATGGTCGACCCCCATTACTTCTAAATTAAAATAACAATTATAACTTATTACATGGGGTCATATTTACACACTGTTAAAATCTCCTTAGGCTTGCATTGAATTGCGGCACATCCTATCTTGGAAGTATCAGCCCAAATAACCTACGAAACAAATACACTTCGTCAGAGAAAAATATATTCAATTAGAAAACATCCATTGAAGAGCATATAATACAAAATAATAATATATAATGTTGCTTTTAATAATAGAATGCTGATGGACCACATTTATCAGAAAATAACTGAATAACAACGTATGTCTCTTACTGATTCATTAATTTATTGTATTACTTTATACATTTTAATAATAACCAGAAAATTTTAGACAACGAAAACTCCTTAAATATATATTTTTATTATTTTGGGTGCTTTTGATTTCTTTACATTTTCAGTCAATCATTTGTTACTTTTCCATAGTTATTGACACAATAATTCTAAGTTAAAGTAAATCAGCAGAATTAGATCAATGTTAGAGTCCTCTTGTTTAGTTAAAATAAAGAATAACAATGAGCTGTTTCCATTGCAAGGCAAACCGCAGAATTTCGTGTGTATTTTCAAAACAAAATTACAGTTACAGAATTGCTTGAGTTATCGTGCTATTAATTTATGAGACTTCTGTTTAGGGAAATAAAAATAGGTTTGTTTATAATAAATTTAATGGAGTTCTCTAAATGTTTTAGTGTTATCTTTAGTGTATAAGGATAAGATCAAAGAATCCCTGGTATTAAAAGCATAGGGTAAGGTAGGGTAAGATGACGAACTTAAGCTTCAGAGATTGTCCCTCGGCTTAGTAAGTGGTTTAAAAACCTGAAATTTGAAAGCACACTTCTTGTAACCTTTATGTTCAATAAAAAAATATGAAACGCTGTTTTACCTCTCGAATTATGAAAAATATTTCACCAAAAAAAAAAAAATTAATTTTCGTCATCTTACCCCACCTAAGGGGTAAGATGACGAAGGGGATGGGTAAGATGACGAACAGATAAAAGTAATACATTAAGATAGAAACATTTTATTTTAAAAATGCAGAGAAACAACTTCACTTACTAACGTGTGGCATGAAGTAAAAAAGTCAAAGATGAAGCACTTAAAATACAATAACAGATGGCTCGTAATGAAACAAAACTTTAAAGAATTAGGTTCAACAAAAATTTAGAAAAAAAAATAACTGCAACTAAAATTCAGTTTCAAAACCAATTTTTTCAAATAGGAGAAAAGCTATTCATAAAAGGTACTCAAAAACATGTTGGGTAAGATGACAAACTAAGCAAACTTCTCGTCATCTTACCCCACGCCGCCAATTTTTGGTTTAGAACTTATTTATCATTACCTTAGCTTATCGTAAACAACCTACATCACACATGGTTCTTTACATTATGAGTTGTATTTTGAGAATATTTTATGAAAGAGCAAAAACAACTTAACGTAGTCGAGTAATTCCTTACGCTGTGAAGTCCAAAAATTACAAACGCACGGGAAACAAACACATCTTAGTCGCTACTGCTCGCAAAACAATCTTGCCCGACATCCCTTGCACTGAACTTCATTACTAATCACCTGAGTCTCAGAAAGTGCTTGGACAGGTGCTCCTATCTATGAATGCGTCGGAGAAATACCGAGTTCGTCATCTTACCCGACTTTCCCCGACGTTGATATTAAAGGATAGAAGGAATGTGTTTCTGGAACATTTCAATTTTATCATAGAATTGTTTTGAAGAATTTCTTGTTACATGAAATAACCTTAAACATATTTGGATGATTACACGTCAATGAAAAAATAAAAATGAAAGTAGATTAAGCAATGCAGATTATTTGAATTTTGATTTAAGAAGAAGTTTTGTATTTTGTATAAAATTTCAATATTTTATATGTATCTTCTCTTAATTAAATATCATTGACATTTGAGGGAAAAATACGATTTAGTTTGGAAAGAAGGAAAAGTAATATAATGTAAAAGTAATTAGGTAGTGCTGACTTGTAAATACTCCCCACAGCTGTCCTGGAAGTTACATTTCCTCTGCCAAACGTGATAGTGATTGGCTGCTTTTGTCCATTTCTTCATGGCTTCCTCTTCTGAAAAGGAATTTCCTGAATAGAGATTGATACCTTTCTTCCAGGGTGATTTCCTCTGATGAACATCACAGTAGATCAAAGAGGATTCCGCCAAACGATTCTCCAAATGTTCACACCACATCTAAACAAACAAACAAACTCATTCTTTAAATGAGTTACAATGCAAATTGACTAATTCAGGCTAAAAAGAGTATCGAAGCAGACTTCATTAAGTAAAGGAAATCATATCAAAAGAACATGGCCGAGTGCACCAACCAGCAAACGAAGCAGTCATTAGTTATGGAAGCGATAGTGAAAAACCTGCCGTCAAGTAAAAATTCCTGTGCACCAAGATTGTTTCGCCAGTCATTTAGTGATGTTCGCTAATTTGTTTATAAAAGTGGCTGCGATTGGTTAACAACAATGAACGTCACTTCCGAATTTCTGTGCATAGGCGCAGTATGTTACAAAATGGCAGCCCCAACTAAGTAGAAAAAATACACGTCGACAGAATTTTTTTATTGTCGATACGATATGTCACGATAAGAATCTTCACAGTAAGTAAACGTATTCAACATTATTTTCGGAATATTTAATAGGAATAAATACAGCTATTTAATCGTCAAAATCACAGGAGTCGGTTTCAATCGAGGCCGACGCCAGACATCTTTAAACATTGATTGTCGCGGGGCTGACGGGAAATTTTTTATTGAATGCAGCATATTTAATTCGCCAGTTTCCGAGGTGCTAAAATTTGCCATCTGATCAGCGAGTTAGCCGTTGGTGCACAGAAAATGTCAGTTGATCGTTGCTTTAGCAGCGTTCAAAGTTAATGGAATTTTGGTGCACTCGGCTACGAATCTCACTATTAAGTAACAATTGTTGTGCTTATAATTGATTTCAAATTTCAGAAATATTTACAAACATTTTTAAATAACTTCGTAGGGGTTTCTTAAATATAAGTTAAAGTCAGGTGTACGACGACTGTGCAAATACGTAACTGGCGATTACTATCTCCTGTTTTTCTGTCCGTAGACAGGCTATTAGATAGTGATTTATTTTATCTAATAAATTATCTCGAGAAAATGAAAATGAAAAGTTAATTTCAGAAAAAAAATACTTGCTCTTTTGTTTACCAAATTTTGATCAATTTTAAAGAAACGATGCCTTTCCTAAATATATTGTAACGAAAACTATATATAATTTATTTTATTTTATCTTATTTACGAATTATACCTCTTTCTATAAAAATAACCATTTTTTTGGGATGTTAATAGTGTCATTTTTCAGAAGAATTGAAATATGAAAATATCATTTCCTAACGAAATAGAAGAAATGAATTTTTTAATTTCTACTTGATTGTTGCCATTTCTATTGTGCTCTTCCAAAAACAGTAACGCCATCTATAAATGATATTTCGAAACAACTTAAAGCGCTTGAAGCACAGATAGGAAAGGTCGTGAAAGCAAAATATTAAAGGAATTTAAGACCAGGGAAATAAACGAAATAAACAGTTGTAGGAAAAGAACTAAACTATCCGACCTGTTACTCTAAAAATCCCTGGAATTCTTAATTTCAAAATTTCTTTACATTTCAGAAAGTTTCAAATTAAAAAAGAAAAAAAACTAGCCATCTTACGAGGAAATTCATGTCGGCAGCATAAGGTCGAAGTGTACTTCTGATTTCATTGTGTTTTTCCACCATCCTTTGTTTCTGACTTTGAGTCAGAGGAATTGGCTTGGGATGTGGGTGTCCATCCACTGTTACTTCTTCTTCTTCATCTTCTTTAAACCTGAAATTCTCAACGGCAATCTTTCTGGCTTCTGCCACCGATGAAGGAGTTTCTTTCAAGTACAAGGTAAGATTGACATAAGACAATTCAAACATTACCGCTTTTGAACTAAAACAAATCCACAACAACACAAGAACCAACTTCATTTCCCAATTTAAAAAGAAAGATTCTCATTGGATAAAAGATTTCACTATTTAAATAAAAACAGAAAAAAGAAAACTTTTCATTCACAAATTAAAAAATTCTGATTGATTCAAACAAATCCATCGAGTTATGAAATTAACAACAAGATTATAACTTATGATCTCGAGACAATTAGAAAGATATTTTTTTTATTCCGCAATTAATAGCTATTTATTTTAATATTCAAGAATTAAGAGTAAATCAACATTAAAACAATAACATACACACAAAAAAAGAAAAAGTAATTTAAATACTTTATTTCGTAGTTTGTTATCGTGGATTTTAAATACTATTTATTTAATGATTTCTGTGGGAAATTAATTCTTTACTATGAATGAACTTAATGATTAAAAGTAATTAAATATTAGTTATGAGACAAATTAATCTGGAAGATTTCCACTCTACTTATCAATTGAACTGATTAATTTAAAGAGTATTTCATTATTTTACATCGTAATCCTTAAGGATTAACCACCTACTTCTTTATTCCGTCAGTATTCAAAATGTGCGCAATTTCTTCAATCAAAACAATTCTTTTTTAATTCCTTAGTATTGTCCTCAAAATGAAAGATGACCGGCGGAAGTTTGAACTGCGCAGCCCTTCCGGTAGCTGATCAATTATGTTTTCCTGTCACAATGGACGCCCGTCGTCTGTTTTCACTGAGAAAGACATGTTGATAACGCCAAATTAAAACTTCTGTCGACTATTTACCGTTATTTCAATACCAGTTGCTAACAATAAGTATTTATATAAATAAATAAATATATATTATTTATAAATACAATGCTCTTTTGCAAAGTAACAAGCGATTACCGTAATGGCGGCGTCCTGTGATAAACTCATACGGAAGCGCCTGACCAGAATAATCGATGATACATGCGCAGATCTCACAAAAACAGGGCGGCCATCATTCATTGGGAGGACAATAGTTATTCATAAAAACAAGTAATGAACTAAAGATAAATGTTTCTCTGGGCAAATCAGAATTTAGAAAGCTGAGAAAGACGTCATCGGATACTCAGGCGTTTGAAACAAACAGCCACGGAATCACTTTATTCAGATGTAGGACATCCTTTAGCTATGATAACTATGAAATCCTAAGGGCATACTTTTTGCAAATTGCGTTAGCGATCAGCCGAAATATTGATCATTCCTTGTTGAGGCATGCCATGAGATTCTGGGCCGTAGTGGGATGGATGTCCCTATATCTCAATCGACGCTCTAGTTCGCCCCACATATGTTCAATGGGATTCCAATCGGGGCGCTTTGGAGGCTAGTCTAGTATGGTACAATCATGTTCGCAAACCATGCATGTAGATGCAGTCTCATGACAGACTGCATTGTCTTGCCATTCGGAATGTTCAGATACTTCTCGGTGTTCAACGTGCGTGGAGCGACAACCAGAGGTCCGAGGCCGAACTAGAAAAAAATAGGACCATACACTTGGGGTATACACTGTGGTAATAGAATTCACCGGGCATCCGCCACATCCAACCAACCCATCCGAACGGTAAAGGGTGTATCGTGATTCATCGCTCTACAATACATCTTTCCAAGCCTCCATGTTCCACGCTGTTTGCACCACAGAAGTCGAAGTGAAACTTGATTCAGGTAATACAGAGCTTATAATCAGCTGTCCTACAATGGAATTATGAACCTCGATTCTGAATATTTTTGGACAGATTTGCTTTCCCTTCGATAAATGAAACTTCGCATTCAACGTTGCCGTCGACGACCAATAGCTTTGCGCTACTACCCTTCGTAGCACCTTACCCTCCAGTTCAGTGAGTGTGTTGGGTCGTCCACCGAGGACAGCACCTGTAATTGATCCCATGCGTTTCCATCTTACTGTGGTGACACTGACTCTCGATCTCGGATGGCCCAAAATCAGCAGACAAATAAGACTTAGTGGATCAGTCGATTGTCAACAAAAGGATATTTGAAAACTAATAGATCATAAAATATCATAAATGCTTAGGTGTGGGTCACTACGAATTCTATAGACTGATACTTCTTTGTTCAAACATATTATTTTGAGTATCTTAGGTTATTGAAGTAACAATAAACATAGTATAAACTTAATTCGAAATATTTTAATGAACCAGAGTTTAGTATCTGTGTGTGTAAATCATTTGAAAAAAAAAAACAACAATCTTTTCTTCGTAGGGATCAAAAGTAGGTTTTAATAAATTATTTAAAAATTTAATTATGTGACTTAATTATATTCAGTTTACACAAAATTAAAATAAATTTAGATTGTTAGTTAAACTACTCGACATTGGAATCACTAAAAAAACAGGTTTATTTCTATAAATCGAGTGATTTTTATTTCACCCACTATTGATTGTTGGCAGCACAGTCGCTTTTATTACTTATTAGACAGTTTTCGTTTGACGTGGATTCGTTATCTTTAGTGGATTATGGATATGAAGAGAATAAACTAATAAAGCCTAAGGATAATCCTTCACAGATATCTTATTTAGCACGATTTTAAGATAAAACAGTTTTTAAAGTTTTTTTAGACCAAAACTTACGCTTAACAATTAGCATCTAGTTTCTTACATCAGAAGTTATTTTAGATCTTACTTAGGAAGTCAGTTTATGTGATTTCTTGGGAAGTTAAACCTGTTCAGTCTTATTCTGGTTAGAATATTTATTTCATTTCTTACCAGGAAAAATACTAACGCAGCTAGAAAGTTGTCATGACTACAAAGTTTGATGTGTTTATTTATTTTATATAAATTCACAGAGTTTAAATAAACTGCCAAGAAAGAAGAAGGAATAAATAATAGCGGATATATTTTTGTCAACATTTGCTGTATCTTTATTATAATCTGAAAAGAAAGAAAGTTAAAATAAATTCAGATTAAAACAGAATTATAATAAACATTTTTTTATAACAAAACTACCATTTTTTTATCCATTGAAATCTATTCCAGTTTGAAATTATTAAAGAATTTCTCAGTGATTATTTTTTTCTTAATTTCTTTCTAAAAAAATTAAAAGAAATTAGATTTTAACACAAAAATACGTTAAAGCCAAACATTTTTTAAGAAGATATTTAGAGAAAGGAGATAGTTTGAATGCTCTGGAGTTCTGAAAAAGTAGGGCATGGAATCGACCTAACTCTTCAAAAGCATTTTTACTCCCATGTACTGTTTTTGTTTTAGTTTTAAAGGGCTTTTCACATGGATTCGAAAATCGGACGGTCGGATCCACGAATCGGACATATTCTCTTCCACATGGCCACGAAACATCGCCTATGCGAACGATTTGAATGTTACATGTCGTGTAGACAACGTCGGAGAGAGTTTCTTGGCCGTGTAAAAGAGAATACGTCCGATTCGTGGATCCGACCGTTCGATTTTCGGATCCATGTGCAATGGGCTTAAATGTATTCTTATTGATTACGAACAATTCTTTGCAACTTACAGCAACTGCTAAGAAGAAAAAGCAGTTTTTCAATTGGAATTTTTAAAATTTGTGGCCTAGAAAGCGTCTGAGTGCAATTCAGACGAAATATTTGAGATGAATATCTAGTATTAATAAACTAGTGAAGAAATGTATGTTTTGTGTAAGAGGGTTTAGTCAACGACACCAAAATACAAATGAGTACCAATGAGTGTAAATGAGTGGTGTTAGTTTAGTCCAGGCCATGTGTGGAGATGTACAATGAGATGTTTTGTGCGAATGACTGATGAATTACAATGAAAAACCTTTACACTAGTGGAGTGGATAGTAAGTGTGGCAGGGGACGACAGAGAAAAGAGAGCTTAGAACAGAAGAAAGAGTATCTGTAAATGAGACTCTCGTAAAAAGAAGAACATACATTAAATATAAAATGACTGTTGATGCAGCGAAGATAAATATACACTGTACGACCACTTTATTAGGTACACCTAGCTAGTAACGTGTTGGGCCTCCTTTAGCCCTCAAAACAGCCTGAATTCGTCGAGGCATGGATTCCACAAGATGCTGAAAACGTTGAGGTTTTGTGTACCATGCAGACATGAGTGTGTCACGCAGTTCCTGAAGATTTGATGGAGGTCTAGGCCTGGAGCGAACAGCCCGTTCCAGCTCATCCCTCAAATTTTGAATCGGGCTGAGATTCGGGGACTGAGCGGGCCACTGCAGCAAGGAAAAGTCATCGTCATGTTCCTCAAACCATCCCATAGTGATGCAGATGCACCGGCGTATTATCCTGCTGGAAGTAGCCATCTGCATGAGGATAACTGTTAACATGTACGGTTGCACTTGATCAGCTACGATGTTTAGGTACGCTCTAGCATCCTGACGTGTCTCCAGAGGTATCAATGGACCCAACGTGTGCCAGGAAAACATCCACCACATCATGACACTGCCCCCACCGTCTTGACGAGTGATTGTGAGACGCGATGGGTCCAGCCATTCCTGCGCACAGCAGGGGTATACCTAATAAAGTGACAAGACAGTGTGTATAAGGACGTTTATAGTTAATATGAGTGAGTACGATTTTTTTTTTCATTTTTTTCTCGTGGGAGTCTGAATGTAACAGGATGTTGTTGTTGTCAATAGATGTTTGTGCGTCGATGAGAGGTAGTATCTTAATATATGAAGAAAAATAAAGAATTTTAATTTTGTTTTACAAATTCAATTATATCTGAAAAAGAAAATCATTTAATGGCCATTGCAAAGCGTTCTTATTTGATAACACGTAGAAAACAATTAATAAAGAAAATACTACCGCAAAAGGGACCAGGGCAAAAAAGAACACAATTACAGACGCTGTCCAACACAAACCCTGGATCACATAAATCCCCATGACAACAGAGCGTTCCATTACTTTCATCATGTCCGTTCTTATTTGGGGTTGCTACAAAAGAAGAAATATTTGTGATGCATTAAAAAGATATTCATTACCACTTTAAAATATAAATTTATGCACGAAGGTTGATAGTTTAAAACAAAATGGTATTTATTCAAGGTAAACTCATTGATGGTTGCTATCCGATAAATACTGATGCTATATACAAAGAAATGATCTAATAGGATTACACAGAATTACAGGGCTTTTAATATAAATTTTCAGCCATTATTTGAATTCATTGTCATATCCATGAAAAATGATAGATACTGGATGTTATCAGGAAACCATTTTCTTGACTTTCTGTCATGAATAAAATAAATAACCATGAATTAGAACCGAAAAATAACTTTTCTGAATTGCTTTATTGTTATGCAGTAAAAACGTCGTTTTGAAAAATGATTTGAATTACAATATGCGGAAGGATTGAAATACAGTGAAGATGAAAACTCTTAAGCAACAAACAAAGATTTACAATAACCTCTTAGGGGTTATTTCACGTGATTTCTTTCAAAATTAGGTGAGCTTAAAATGGGGGGGGGGTCTGCCAAAATCTCATTTAAATAAAGGGAGGGGACGTCAATGAAAATCTCACGTCAACTTTTTAATTCAGAGAATATACATATTATAATAGATTATAACATTTTGTAATGTTGTCTATGCCCGGGATTCCCCGATTTGAAACAAGCCCCGCGCAAGTGTCAGATTTCATTCGGAAAATTCTCACCAAATCTCATTGAAAGGGAAGGGGGGGGGGGCTCAATGAAAATCTCAGGGTTCGACCAACGCGTGTGGTCACCCGTCCGGCTGAGGAGCTGCTGTGCGCAGTGACGATAGGCTGGAGTGGCTGCAAGAAGGGGATGTAGATACGTCTAACGACTGTCTTCCTATACTACCAAAAGACATGGACGTCATGTGTCCAATCATTACAATAGAGGAAGCACATGAATGCCCATGGAGTGAGTGAAGAATTAGGGAAGGTGGTGTCACAGCCTATTTTTTTACTTTTACTAAATTTAATTAAATTCATTATAGTGCACCTTAAACGTAGTATCATTTTTCTCCTCTTCTTTCACAGAAAAAATGTATTTCATAGAAGACATCAGTAACGCTTTAGGTATTTAGTGGTTTGAAGCAAAATACATGAACATATCAAATAAATTTAATTATTTAAAATATAAAGGGGAAATCTCACGTGAGGTGGAGGTGGGGTCCCATCACATCTTACCAAATCTCACCAAGGGGGGGGATCCAAATTTTTTAAAAAACACCTCATGTAATTAATGGACGCTCGCTTACTTTTATTATATATATTCTACAACAGATGTGGAAATATTACAATCTGTTTTTATATCAGATCAGAAAATATATTTACATTAGAAAAAAATCGTGAAAAACTAAATTATGTTTTGTATGCATTAAAAACACTGTTAGGTTTCAGTTGGACATTGTTGGTAAATCTAATTCAATTTAAGTCGCCCTTAACCATATTTAGAAGCAAGTGGATGTAAGCGACTTTTTTTAAAAAGAAAAAAAAAAAAAAGACAGATAATATATTGTAAATATAAAAAATATAAAATTGTTTCTTAAAATTTAGAGAGTAAATTTAACTTTAAAATTAAGAAGGTAAGGTAAGATATAACTATTCAGGGCTGTTTTTTATTAATTTTTTATGTGAGCATGGATATTACAGCTTTGGTCTAAATATACATCGAAGAGAAAAAAAATAATTTTAGAATTTTAAACTTTTTGAAAGTTCGTCAAAGCTGAAAGTCATAATGAATTTGATATATTTTAGAAAAGAACTAGATCAAGATCGCCAAAATTCCGCCACGGATTCTGAAGAAAAAGAGATCTCCGATTCTTCAGCTGCATCCAAATGGATGTATCTTATTTTTATTTTTTATCATCATCTCTATTACTATTAATATTTGGTATTTTTTTATTCACTGTTCTATTTTACTATTCAGGTATGTCACCATCAACTGTATCTTGTTTGTTAGCTACTATCTTTCGTATCGCTTACATCCCTTTGATTTTAATCTCCTGTTTAGTAGCTATAACCTTTTGATCCTAAACATATATTCATTTATTTTCTTTGAATATTAATTGGTATTTCCTCCGATAATCTACTATATTCTCATCATACCTACAAAGTCTACAGAAAGTGTTAAGGAATTCAGAATAATAATAATAATAGTAATAGTAATATTAAAAAATTAAACTCACTGCAAGTTCCACACGTCTTTTGACACATGACATTGCGGACTTGAGTACTTTCTGTGCAAGACGAAAGAGAGTAACCAACTTCTAATCCACAGCCAATATATTCATCGTGGCATGGTTCTAAAGTGGAAATAAAGCTAATTCTAATCTCAAAGAGAAAAATAACGAAGAAGAAAAACCAGAATCAGTAGATTCTCTCTCTTCTGATTATAGTTTTTCGATAATTTGAAATAGAAAAATGAGAAACAATTTCACAGATCTTATTTTAAAAATAAATAAATAAAAATGACGGAAAAAGCTCTCGCTAAAGCCTAAGTCAAGGCAATCATAGTTCTGAGCACAGAAGAAAAAGTACTTTTATGTTGTTGAATATTACAACTGTTCATACGGACGAAAAGACGGATCCATCCTTGCATAAGAGGATCAGTGGTTCAGTTTACGCCTTTTAAACGCACCAAGTGACAGTGTGATTCTTGGCGTCATCCCAAAATTCCGACGGACAGGTAGTGTGTTGACTCAGAGTAAAGATACACGGAACGGCTACAACAAATAATAATCACGGCCGTCTCTTAAGAGCACGTCTTAGTCTGAACAAAACAGCTTTGAAGCTTCAACTCTCAAAGAGATCTGTGAGACAGAGGATCAAAGCACTCGACTGTATGTCCTATTGCATTCAGGTGACCTAACGACTTAGCGTTTGTGACAAGGAGGACCGAGAGCTGTATTATGCTTGTGTTTAGTCATTCAATATGCAAATATTCCTGACTTTCTGTGTAATGAGTGGTCCACAGACGAAGCACATTTTCACTTATCAGGGTTCATAAACAATCAGATGAACCGCTATATTAGCTTTCAGCACACGGATGTTTTTGAGGAGATGTCTCTGCACAGTGAAAAAAATCACAGTGTGGTGTCGATTTCTAGGCATGACATCAGAGGACCTCATTTCATTGAGGAAAATGGAAGACCTGTAATGATGAACCAAAAACGTTAAATGTAGATGTGCCTCATTCCTTTTCGTCGCCGGTCTGTTGACTTTCTGTAGGGCCTGTAATCTAAAGTTCACTGACCCAGGGTTTCCAAAAGAATCAGCCGTAGGGTGCTGGCAGTTTCTTCATGAAAACTTTCCTGGCCATGTCATCTCAAGGTTCACAGAATTTCCATATCCTCCCCATTCTCCCCCGATCTTACGCCACCTGACAAATATCTTTGGGGAATGTTGAAACAGTGAGTATTTCACACTAACCTACCGAACACTATTCAGGAACTCGGGGAGAGGGTTACACATTACTGCCATATAATGCGACAGCCATTCTTTTCTGGGATATGGTAAAAAATTTGCAGGAACGGTATGAACTGTGTCCGCCATAACGGTGAACATTTACAATGTATAGTACACACATTGCATGGATAATGCTAAGGTATTCCTGTACTAAGTAACTGATATTTAGTTAAATTTACTACTTCGAGTCCTGATTTCTGTCTTTCACTACTGTTTGTTTTGCCCAATACTGTACGCAAGATTGAAGGAACGGGCTCAGTTATCCCACAACAAAAATTATTCTGAATAAGATCCAATGATCGTGGAAGATACAAAATTAAATAAATCTAATAACAACTGAACGAACATTGAATGAAGAAATTCTTTGAGGATGTCTAGTTCTAGATCTCTAATTCTTTGAGAATGCTGTATATCCAATGATCTGTTAAAGAATATCTGTGCTAATTTCGCTCTATTTAGACACACCCTAAGTTATAACTGTATTGCAAGTGACATGGGTTGCCGTTCTCCACTCACTTTTTTTTTTTCAAAAACATTTTATTAATTATTTTCGCAGTTTATCTCTTGCTCCTATTTATCAATCCATTAGATTTAACTTAGCGATTAGGTTTTTAATAGCACTTCTTTTCCCCTCCCCTCCTTTGTGATTAGTTAGATCTCTCAGCTTTCACCACTTGCGTCCTAATGGTTTCTTATTGGTTGATTGCATTGGTTCCTTTGCCTTATATAGCAATTCCCATTGTCTTCTTCTTCGGTCCTGCGAGGAAACAGCCAAAAGTTTTTCCCACGGCTGGCGCACGCCGCGCCGTTCCGTGGTGCATCCAAACGGTGCAGGATGATCGTCATTCGTTAGTGCAGCATCACTGGAACGCTGTTGTTGCTAGCCTTCATAATATTCAAATTATTGGCCCTTCATTATCTATGTAGAACCTTATTTCAATAATACATCAAAAAAAAAAAAAAAAAAAACAGATAAAAAGGGATAAAGGAATAGCGATTTCCTGAAAGTTGCATCTCCCTACGAATGCATCGAAGAAATAACAAAATAATCTCTGATAGCTTACATCCTAACACATCCTACAACATCCCACATGTGTGATAGTAGAGGAAAATGCTGAAATACACTTTAATTCATTAAAACGTGGAGAGACAGATATGGTAACAAGGTGTTCATTGGTTTGTCGCTTAATCACAAAACTCCATTTCTGATCATTTTACAATTATTAAAAAAAATATATGACAACTTGAAAAATGAAAATAAGAAAATATAAAAACAAAAAAAAAAACAAAAAACAAAAAACAACAAAAAACCCCACTTTGATACAAAATTTTTTTTTAACATTAACCGGGTATTAGAAAAGAATTTATAGGTGAAACTAGATTTTCTAATGATAGGAATATTATTAATAGGATTTAACCTGAGCAATCTTGTCCATCCCAACCAACAGCACAATCACATCTACAATTCAATCGATCTTCTAACTCTTCACTTCGGTTCAATCGGCCACAGTTTTGACAGGATATAGCACAAGCTTTTAAGATAAAAAAAAAATCAAAAATGAACAAAAGAAATTCAACTTTTCATTTAATAATAATAATTATTTTTATTGTTAATGAGAAACTGAGGATTTACTGTAACTAACATTTCTTAGTTAAAAGAAGAATCCATTGCTTTTTATATGTTGAAATAATTTCAATGAGAATATTAAAGAATCAATTTTTCTAAGACAACTAAGTCTTGAAATTCTTATCCCAATAAAGTAACAATTACAAATAAATAGAAAAATATGTATCACATATAATAACTCAGATGATCCTATAAAGGCTTTCTATATTTACTGAATAGAAGAGTTAAATACTACGATGAAAGATTTCGTTACATGACAGAATTTTGATCTAAGAAAGTACAAAGAAAATAAAAATGTTAATAAACTGATGATCAGAGTTATTAACTATAATTAATCTAATGTCAATCTCGAGATAAAAAGCCTACTATTGTTATTAGTAACACTAATATTATATTAGTATTGAAGTTCAATAGTTACAAATAAACCTAGCTATTAAATAAGAAATACATTTTTACTTACCACAATTATTTACTGACTTGAGGCATTCTTCTTTATTCACTGAAAGACACAAATACATTGAATTACTTGAATTATTCTTGACCTGAAAATGGAAGAAACGAAATCAAACCCATTGGGAATCTTCTAATTGAATCTCACCACATAATCCATTAAGACAAAAATCCATTCCTTCCTGGCATCTGGTGCAGCGATTACCAATAACATAAGGAGACCAAGAGACTTCGTCTGCATCATCAGGAATTCTGTTTCACAGAAAATCAGAGATCTAAGTAATTATTAAGTAAAGCACTAAGTTTGTTATAATATACTAAGATAAAAACAATGCCTCGATATTGTTTAATATAAATTTCATTAAAACTGTCTAATTAACAACTGTAATAAAATCTTCAAACTCTTTTATTTTAGAATTATCAGCCTTCTAAGAATATGAAATACTTATCAAACATGCGAGATGTGAGCTAACGGAGGCTGTTAATCATTCAAAGGATGAAATGCAATTGAAATGCTACATTAAAATAGAAATCTTTTGATATAAAATAGCTAGGTGTCAATATATCTTCAAAGTTATATTTCAGGAAAGTTTTTCATCCCATCTATTTTTTTAAAACAGTGTGTACGTAAGAAACATAGTTCCTCAAACAAAATTCATTACTTTCCCATCTCAAAGTTCTTCATCCTTTATTTTATCAGAGATTGAAAAATGGGCACAGCGTTAAAGGTAGGCGAGCGTCGGACTTGCTCTCTTGTTAAACTCGTGATCGCAGAGCCTGAACAGCTATGCTACCCTCCCATTTTACAAGAAAACTCCCTGGATTTTTATACTGCACTAGATTTTGTTCTCTCTTTTTTATTTTCTTTTGCCAGATTAGATAAGATTTACACCAGCTCATAAGATAGGAGCTGAAAAGAATGGACATTGGATTTAAAGAAAATACTATTTTCGTGATTTAAAGCTCATGAAGTGCCTCAAGATTACACCTCCAAATAAATAAGATTTTAATTATAAAATGATTTGCTTAATTTACTGTTCCAACTTTGCATTGATATTCATGTTGCCTAGCAACTTTTCGACATTCGAATGTTTTTCAAAAATTGCAAATTAATCGCTTTGTGGAACTATGTAATATCGCTATCATAGGAACTCACTACATTGCAATGACTTAAAGAAATCGTACGTTCATTACAAAAACTTACTTTTCTTGTTGCTTTCATATTATTAATATTAAAATTTATATATTTGCAATATTAGTATATATATTTTACTGATTTTGTACTTTTCATTGCTACAAACTAATTTTTATGATATTGTGTTTAAGTAAACATTAAATTAGGATGCAAAGTCCTAAAAGTACTACAATCTTCCTCTCATTTAAACACAGAATAAAAGATAAAATACATTGATAACAATCAAATCAAATTGGAACTATTTACATTATTATTAATATTTTGAATTAATAAAACTGAATCAAATTTTCTATATACACTGACAGGGCCGGATCTAGAAATTGTTGCCCCCCCCCCCGGCGAAATTCCTTCTGGGCCCTTCTCGAGCTATTTCCAGCCACCCCCCAGGCCATGCCCCGCCCCCCCTTTTCGGAGGCCCCCCCCCCCCCGCAATGTGGGGACTGCCGGTACCTAGATCCGGCCCTGTACACTGTTATTAATCTTCCATAGCTTCTGAAAAAGTTATTCGATTCTTACTTTTCTTTGTAGCTGCAGACAATGAAGCGATACAAAGTACAGGCTTGAGCAGCACATCCTATTTTGTTATTGTCAGCGATCACCATCTAAACAAAACACTCACAAAAACAACGAAATCAATGTTTACTAAATCAATCTGCAAAGAAAATCTTTTAATGTGTGTAATTAATTGTTTTACAAATATTCATTGTTTTCAGTTTCTTTATAGAATTTAAAAAATGAAGAATTTAAATAAACTAATTTAGTTAACCCTTGTTAACTTGTTTCGATGTAATGCTGTGAATAAAAATAAAGATATTATTGTAGATATTAGAAAAAAATTCCCAATTCATTTGTCGATATGAAGCCTTAAATGTCCATTCACATGTGGGACAGTCCAGTTGTTCGTAATGAAGGTAATAACACTGGTTCTTCCAGCAACAACATAATCCATTAACCACCTCAAAGGATTTAGGGAACAGGAAATACACAGAATCCACAGAAATATGAGAGGGAAAAAAAGTTCAATTAATGTGCAGTTTGGATTTATAAACTAAAAGGTTTCGTTTTAGTTATTTCTTTTTTTAATTGAATGAAAAAAGTTAATTTAAAGCCTTTGATCTTGTTTTGAACCATATTTCTTTTAAGTTTAAGAGTGGAATACATTCAACATTCAGTCAATAAAATAATTTAGTAAAATCTCTATGTGGACAAAAATAGGTTTTCTTTTAACAAGTATCAAAACGTGTGGTAATTTTTGTTAATGCAATAATTACTAAAATTCTTAATATTTTTTTTTCTATTATCTGTTAATATTACAAATAAATACAAATGTGATCTGGTCTACGTCTGCTGTCTTTACTTCCTTCCTTCTCAAAAGGCAATTTTCGTCCTTTCTGTTCTAAAATAACATAAGGGGAATTTATAATCAATGAATGTGAAAGTAACAATTCTTCAAGAACTGCAATTAGGATGAGAATTCCTAAAACATATTATTTTAAAATAAATAATAAATAATAAATTAAGTCTAATTTTTTACCCTGACTACTTTCATTTTGACAAATTGATACCTGTAAATAGTTATCACATCTCTCACCAGGGTCGCATCGATGATTAATGTAATGATAATGTTTTTTCTGTTGAAACCATTCTTCCACTGTAAAATGAACGATGCCATTACTACTGTAATGATTGTTTCGTCCCAATCTCTGTAGCCTACGATGTGATGGAGGTGGAAACCCAGATTCCTCAACGCAGGTAGACGCCAGAGACCGAGCCACTTTCTCCAGCCTATTTGACCACTGCTACAAATTAAGAGCATTAGTTTAGAAAATGATAACCAAGCAAAACAAAATGAGAATCATAAATGGAGAAGAATAAATAAAGTTAAACAGTAAATTATTAAAATACTTTAAAAGGCTTAACTGTCAGGATTTTTTTAAAAATTGTTAGTTAAGTGATTAAAGGCATACATTTAGTTACTCAAACTAAACTTTTTTTTCTCATCATTTAACCTGAGGCAACTTTGGCCAAAAACGTTAAATGTGAAGTAAAAGCTTTCAAGGTTCTTTACCATAACTTTCATATTTGCTGCTGGAGGGATTGTTTGTGATCTGTAGAAATTATGAAGGTCTAGCAGTTCTTTTTTTTCCTTCTCTGTGAGTTCCGTGAAAACAAATTCACTGAATATCAACACATAACTCAAAAATCTTGCTTCGAGCAACTTTATTTGCTTCATATCCTATTAAATAGCCAAAGGAAAAAAAGTCATAAAAAGGAAGAATTGTTTGAAAGTGATGTCATCCCTGTATTATTTTTGTATGTTTTGTTTTTCTGCCAAAGCTAGATGCTAACAACCGTTGTAAAAGAAATTTATCAAAGAAAAAAATCCATATTCTTATAAATTAACAGATGCAAAGAAAAGACCTGAAAACTCTACTACGAATCAGTTATTTATAGAAAGGATGCAGAATTGGAAATGATATTGCTACGTGAGACTTCATTTAGTTAAACTTATTTGTTCATTTGTAGCAGAAATCTTTTAGTACGTGAATCTTTGTGCTAATGAGTCAAAAAGAATATTACTGAATTATCTTATTTTTCATTTTTGAAAACGGAAAAATATATTCATATTAATTTTTTATTCTTTTATCTGAATTTTTTTTTTGCACTTTTTTGCTGAAGTGAATAAAAAAATATTTTTAAAATTAAGATAGTAATAAAAAACAATAATAAAAAACATAAAAAATAATAAGCATAGAAATGTATATTTTGGAAAAAATAAATCATACTTTACCTTGACTTCAATTTATTGATTTTATTAAATAGAAATTTGAACTATGTAAGCAAATAATATATTAAACTGAGATTCGTAATAAAAGAATACTGAAATGTCGTAACTGGAACCTCCATCACTTATCCACTCCAACATAAATTCATAAATTCAATGGCTGCCATTGAATTATAAATATAAAAATGGCTTCATCTCGTTCATCACGTGTTCAATACAAAGCTGAGGTTGTATTTAACGCTCAAGGGAAGGCATTGTTTATAAAATATTGTTTATTTCCTTAATGAAATGGCGTGGAAATAAACTCGGGGATTTTATTTGTTTTGAATCATTTATTGATTGCTCTGTGTTTTATTTACAATTATTACCTATTGATCCTTTTGAAAAAATACAAACTTAATGACAAATGGCCATTCATTGGATATAAAATATAAAGTTTAAGTGCAATCTAACATTAGAAGATCTAATGGTAATAAGTAAAGAATTTTCCAACAACTTTAAGAACTTCTAAAAACTTTTGCTAATCTCTACCAAATGAAAATAAAAGCTAAGGAATAAGAAGTGGTTGCTAATAAGAAATGCAATTTAGTAACATTCATAAATGTATTTACATATTGCATTAATTGATAGCACATTTCATCACATAAGCAAAGTAGTTACAAGGTGTTCTTCTTTACAATTATTAATAGATGACCCCTTTATTTATAATGGAAATGAAAAAGACATTTTTGAAATTAGGGTCTTGTAAAAATGTAAATATCAAAACATTATTTACATTCAAAGTTAAAAATAAAGGTAAGTGAATAATAATGAAAATAAACTTCCATTAACTTTAGAAATTAAAATATTGGCTTGAAGAGTTAGTATGTAGTACAAAATCAATCGTTATAAAAATTTCCTTTCTGTCATATTGTTTGTTATTTGTTATAAATGAAAGAATATCTTCATCCAATCACATTTTAATAAATGGTATTTTTAATTGTCCTCCATTTTCAAAGAATTTGTAATCGATTGTCTAAGAAATCTTTACCATTCTTAATAAGGATCAGTTTGAACAAGGATTGATTAACTGCGGTGACAATTCAATCTACTGTCACAGCCTGTCCAAAAGAAATGAAAAAGCTATTCAGTATACGAGTACGATGAAATCTGATAGAATTATTAAAGGGCGAACAGAGAAAATCTAACACAAGTTGCTTTTAATGCAGGCCATCCACAAAGTTAACTGAAAGGTTACGAAGTATGTCTGAGTGGTGGGTATCTTTCATCCTTGCTTCATTTCACTGTGGACTGTCTTTACTTATTAATTTTTTTCATGAAAGTATCTTAATAAATAGAACAAATCTTAATGTAATGTTACTCGTAATTATAGATGTTATTTGTATTGAGAGTTACAACAAAACTCTAGATGTTACTTCATTGTTCCTACATCAACTAAAATTATTTTCTGATTCTGCCTTCCTTCATCAATTTGATAAGGAACAGACAAGAATAACAATCCAGACGTGCACTGGAGTGTTTTCTTCGCTTCTATTGCGAATGAGTTTCCTTTGTTATCTTCTGTTGTTCTTTTGACAGCTTTTCTGCTACACTGAACAAGAATGCATTAAATTCATGTTAAAAAAATAAGCCATTCTTAGTAATAATTTGTAAAGTCGTGACATTAAATACGTGATCCTATTTCTTTTGATTCGCTTTTTTTAAATCAACATTTAATATTTATTATTAAGAAATTCGAGAGATCAATTCGAGAGACAGCTAGGCTTAAAGAAATATGTAGTTCTATCACCATTCATTTTATTTTATTTTCTTCGGTTCCAAGATGCTATAGAAGTAAATTTCCTTCCTTAAAGATGCTGGACAAGAATTTTGGTGATGCTTATTTCCCCTATTTGGAATGACTGGGGAATTGAATTGGAATCAGTTGCCAGTATCTGTTCTCACCGGGATCTATGCCTATTTACCGTTGAGGGATCGGCTGAGCGCCAGTGCCGTATGTTCCACATGGGCCACAGCGTTTCACTCGCCGTCCCTCTGGGACTCTGTTCATGTCCGATTGAATGGTTGCCCACAAAACAGGAACGACAAGGAAGACGGCAAAAAGGACAACATGGACTACATGAACCAAGATTATCTGGAATTCATTGATGGCGCCGCTTTATCGTTTGCTAAAAATTACGGGAATCACTTGAAAAGACTGAATATGACCTGCGATCCACAAGAACTTTGCTTCTCCGGTCTTCTGCAACAGAAATTGTCACAGTTTTTGTCAAAGTAAGAGTTCACTTCACTCCTCAATTGAAAAATTATCCAATCTTTGAATTAATACGAAATGAAATAAATAGATAAATAATTTCTTATTTTTTATCTTTAATGAAACTTCGAAAGTATTTTGTTCTATACAATTATATAAGTTTGGTAGAAATAGATAACTTTATTTTTGAAGTAATGATCAATTGATGAGAAGAAATCGTATCAATCAAAAGAGATCTGCCGTAGAATAATCGTTCAATTGATTTGATGAAACTCTTTTAACTCTTACTAAATAAGGGAAACTTCACTATATCTAACCAACTGAGTTACTTTAATATTTAAAGCAGTGGGAGATAAGAACAAGCCAGCAATGGAGGGATTTTGAATTATTATTTAACCTAAGGCTTTTGTTTTACAAACACTCAGTTAAAATACACGAAAAGAGAATTAGAATGGGAATGTAGAATGTCCGCATGGAAAAGATCTTGCAAATGGTATTTTTTTTTTATCCCAGGAAAAAGGTTTCAGTTTGAGGCAAACGAGAGCAAAGAGTGAATAGCCTCAACTACTTGAGATAATTAGACTTTGTCTATTTAGTTTCATAATGATATCATAACGTGCAATTGTGGTTTTGATCCTAAGAACTTCATTTGCAGAGTCCTTTCATACGAAAATAGGCAGATCACTCAAATAATATCCATCACTCAATATTATCCATAATAAATAAGATGGATATTATTTGAGTTTCAGTTTCCAGGTAAATAATAGTGTTACTGAGAAAACAAAGCTTCAAAGAAGCATTCAATGATGGTTTGGTTTTTTTTCTTGGGGGGTGGAGGTTTCCCCATTTGGATCAAAATCAATGGGATTTCCATTTAATATCGAAAATGCACAACTACTTCCACTTTCTAAGATAAATACTACTTGATTACAGACAAAAGGACACATTGACATATTTTATGTTTCCACAAAAAAACTACTTTCTAAAATTTGGTTTGTTTGGGTTTTTTTTTTTTTTTTTCTATTTCCAAGATTTTTATCTTGTATCTTAACAAGGAGTGGTCTTTGCCCAAATTTGTCAGCAAAATCGTTCCCAGAGTACAGAGGATTGACAGCTATAAAATAGCGAATTCAATATGACCTATCTTTAAGAGAATCCCCTTTTCCATCCTTTATTATGTTCAACATGTGTACCATTGTATCGAAGAGTAGTTTCCACTGTAGAGAACTCCTACGGGACTTTTCCTTTATAGCATTCTAAAGGTCATTCAGTATGCTGTAACAACGATTTCCCAGTGCACATTTTAGTAAAATATGAAATCCAATATTCTGGAAAGGTATGACCTTGATCCCAGTTTCTACTTCCATGCTTTCATAAAAGGCTAAGGACGTTCTGACAGTATGGGTTTATCCTAGTGCATGAGACAGTCGTTGCTTCGTTTCCATAGAGACCTGGGATTTCCCTGGTGTAAATCGGTCTCATTATATTTTCCAGATAATAGATTACATTGATTACCGCATTTCGTCTTCATCATTCATAACTGCAGTTTGTGCTACTGCAATATCCAACGACGTCAACGAAGCCTTCTGGGAACCTTTCCTTGCATTGCCAGATGAAGTCGCACTGCCCCTTCTCTTGTTACAGTCCGGCATATTACGACTTGTTCAGTTGTCATTGAGATAACTCCATTCTTCATTAAAAGTTGACAAAACGTCCATGTTCATTTGTTGCCAGCAAGTATCTTTTCTAGAATTTGCGAAAGTTCGTTTTTCGTTCAACTCGATGGCGTTGCAGAAGGCGTGTCCTTGTGAATCTTCTTTAATCCCAAACGTTTTCGAATAACTTGCTAGCCATGCAACGTTGAGATGCAGGATTTTCCTAGAGGATCATGCGTCGAATCCCTGTTAACATCAGCGACCCAGTTCCGTTGGGTACAGATTGATGATTTCTTCGTTTGGTGTATGACCTTGAAAATGGCACATTTTTCTAACCGATAGGGCATTCTTTCAACACTGTTTTACAAATCCGTGTAATTAAACTTGGTGTGGAAAAGGGCTGTAAAAGTCTTCCCAAAAAAGCATTTAATTTTAAGAGCCATGCCAATGAATCGTAAAACATTAAAACATCAATCGGAATGTTTAGGAATACAAACACGTGGATTTAGTCCGTTCGATCACATTCAATTATTACCCGAAACTGATTCGTTAGCTATCAACCCTCCGTATAGGAGAGAGTATATATTAAATAAGTTCAAGAAAAAAGAATCACTATCGGAATTGAACTCAGACCTAATTGTAGTAGCCGAAATCACTAAGATATATTCTAAAGGTTTTTTTTTTTGTTTTTTATTTTTCTCTCTACGATGCTTTCGACCTATGTCTACGATAGAAAAAATGACTTTTATGAAAAAGGAGTAAGTGGAATAATTGAATGGATCGACTATCCTTTCTAATATTGTTAGAGGGTTGTAAAATGGTAATAATCTTTTATTTAAATGAATAATAAAATATTTGTTATAATAAATCTTAAAAAACGAAAAATTAGAAAATAAGAAAATATTTTTATAAAGATAAAAATTATCAAACTAATAACACATTATTGATAGAACTAGTAGACCAGTGCGAATAATTCGCAACAAAAAAACCACCTTTGAGAAATAATAAACAATTCTAAAGCTATCGTGCATGTTAGTTGTCAATGGATGGCGCCTTCTCCATTTTTATAAAAAGGTTTTTAAAATAAAGTTTTTTTAACGAAAACATTAATTTTCAACAATTTGTTTATTTTTCGTCATTAGAGGTGATGGTCATTAGAGGTTCAAAATGATGTCTCAATCATTGATTTTGATGAAGTATTAAGGGAGATATGGCGTACTGTCACAAACACACCTTTGAGAAATAATATATAAGGATTGTGAAATTTGTATTTCTTCCAAAACGGATTATCCTATAGATATAACGGTTGCGGTGCTCGACTTCCCTGCCACCCACACTCACCACATAACGTAACCTATGGATATATTGACAGATGAAAAGTGGGATAAACAGTCTTTTTTTTTTATTGCATTTTAGGCTCACGGAAAAGAAATGCGTTCTGAAGGAGATGAGAATAATCCTTTTATCTTTTTCTGAAAAATGGCAGCCTTTTACAAAGCATGTGACCATCGACGTTCTTATGAAATTCATTAGACATCAGAAGCAGATGGAACTCTTCCTTTGTGATGCTCTTTTATTTGAAAAAGATTTGAGGCTCTTAGAAACTCTTCTCATAGGCAACACACTCACATTGCAATACCTCTGTTTCCCTCTAGAATGGATGAAGGTACCAGGACGTAGAAGGTAAATGGGTTTTCTTAAAATCCTTCTGATTAATCCTATCTTTGATTTTCCAAAAAAAGAAATTAAATCAGTGAATGTTTTCTATTTAGTGATTCTAAACTTAAGAAAAGCAATTTAAGGAAATTAAACTTCAAGAAAGCAAAAGAAAAGCGCTGTTGGAACAGAAGAACTGTTTAATGGTATTTTTGTCAGGAAACATTATAAAGAAAGATATTTCACTTAATTTGATGTACAATATTTCGAAATAAGACTGCTTTAGTTTCTCAACAAATAAGGAAAATATTTACACAAGATCTTAATTCTTAAAATGAAAATGATAGTAAAAATTAAGTACTTCACAGAATTAAAAAATAAATTAAAAATTTAAAATATTTACTGCAATATTATTAGTAAACATAAATTCTATATTATAATATTAATATACTATCTTTTCTAAGTATAATTGAATTGATTGATTATTATTTAAAATATTTTCATCACAAAATCTTAAATAAGATTGAAATAAGACCATTTATAATTTTAACTTAACTAATTACACTGAGCTTTTGATTCATAATATATTAAATTTTGTTTGAATCTTGTTTGAAGTCTTATAGAAGGGGCTTACTATGACTGTTTGGCTCAGATGCCGAACCTCGTCTCAATCTCTTTAAGCCTGGAGAGTTTGAACAGACGTGGGATCGAACAGGTGCTGAACTGTTGTCCTCATTTGAACACTCTTTGTCTGCGCAACTTCCTCGACATCACCAAAGCCACTGGTCTTTTGGACAGCGATTGGACGCATTTGTGTTCCCTCCGACCCGAACTGCGAGTGGATTGCTTCCTCAGTAAGTTACTTTGCTTTTTCACTTCTTCTGAAAATGGTAGTTGCTTTATTTCCAATAGAGATATCCTTCAATTCAGTATTACTTGAAATATTAAAATTTAACCACAATTCTAAATAACGAATACTATACATATGATCCTTCTCTATATCTATAATAAAGGTTATGTCACACTGAAGAATCTGTTAGATATTTGAGAAAAAAAATGTTGGATAATTGAATAAATTAATTCATAACAATAGCAGTTGTTTATTTCTTCCTAATGCTCAATTACAAAATAGTGTTCACGCCAACCAAAAATAAAGTATTTTCTTACTTCGTGGGAAATGCACGAGTTGAGATATTTTTTCCGATATGTGATACAAATTTTATGCTGAACATAATGTTGAGATCTGTATAAAATTGATGAACATATATTTGCTTTATGATTATTTTAAAGATATAAATATATCAGTTTAGGCAACTCATGAAGGCGTTTCATGATTTAGTGGTGAATAAGTAGGAAAAAAAAAGTTCTAAACTTCATGTCACATCAAATCAAAATATCGAATAAAAAACAGTGTAAAAAAAATCAGGGTTTGACCTGTAAATAATTCTAATTAAATTGGATTTTAAAATCACATACAGACAGCACGAAAACGTGTACACAACTGGAAGGCTCCTGGTGCAGACTGTGCCCAGAACTTGTGGATCAAGTGGTTCACGTCCCTGCATGGGAAGCTAGATCTTACATTCACTGACATAATCCAATACCCAGAACATATGCCTCTTTTCCTCATACAGGGTGTCACATAACTACAGAGCAAGATCACTGAAACAGCGCACCCTGCAAACTATCCCTCCAATCACTTGCCTCCCCACACTTTACAAACTCCTTACCTCCTGCCTCGCAGACAAGATCTACACACACATCGAAACACATAACATTCTTTCCGAACAGCAGAAGGGCTGTCGCAGGAATTCCCAGGGCTGTAAGGAGCAACTCCTTATTGACTCTGTAATCCTGCGCCAGGCGCGCGCGAAGAATAGGAACTTACATACCGCATACATCGACTACAAGAAGGCATTTGATTCTGTCCCTCATTCCTGGCTCCTCCACACACTCCTTATCTACAAAATACACCCCAAGATCAAGGCATTCTTGGATGCCATGATGAAGAGTTGGAATACAACATTACACTTACCACCTCCAGCACTACAGTCCCCATTCCCAAAAGGAGAGGTATTTTCCAGGGAGACTCCTTGATTCCTCTTTGGTTCTGCCTCGTCTTGAATCCATTGAGCCACATGCTAGACAATACAAACGATTATAGGCTTATCTCAGGCACTCCATACAAAATCACACACTTACTCTACATGAATGATATTAAACTCTACGCCCCAAACAATGCATAACTTACTAATTTACTACAAGTAAATTTACTATACAGCTCACCAAAGACATTGGGATGAATTTTGGAATCGACAGATGCCGCAAGCTACATATATCACGCGGGAAAACTACGAATTTGGAGGGAACTACGAATTTTGAACTGAACCATGGGTTGGCCACCAATCCTTGGAAGAGGGAGAGACCTACAAAAACCTGGGCTTCCAACAAGCGCGCATTATTAACAACGCAACATCAGAAACGCACTCAAGAACACATACCGTGCTAGCGTTCACAACATCCTCAAAACACAATTCAACGCCAGAAATAAAATTTAAGCCATCAACAGTTTTGCCGTCCCCACACTAACATATTCATTCGGTATAATTCCATGGACAAACACTGAACTCAAAGCACTACAACGGACACTACATTCACGAAACACAACATGCACCACCCCAAGTCTGCTACGGAAAGGATGACTTCCCCGCAAGGAGTGAGGCTGAGGACTCATCAACCTTATCACCCTACACGAAAAACAAGTACACACACTTAAAGAACACTTCTACTCAAAGAGCACAACATTCCTCCCTCCACTTAGCCAATGCCAAGGGTGACACATACCTCACACCCCTGGACCTCGAAAACCCTTCTCTAACAGTCACCATCCCCGACACCCACACACAGCAGCTGCGTGAATCATGGGCTCGCAAAGGACTTCATGGCAGACATTGCCACGAACTCAGCCAGCCTCATGTCGACATAGAAGCGTCGAACAGATGGCTGACGAGTGGTTAGCTGTTTGGGGAGATCGAAGGGTTCATGATCGCGATACAGGACCAGTCATCCCCACACGCAACTACAAGAAACACATTCTACACGATGCAAACACACATGATGACAGATGCAGGAAATGCCACACTAAGCATGAGACGATCGACCACGTAATATCAGGCTGTCCCCTTCTCTCCCAAACAGACTTAAACTCCACCGACAAAATCAGGTAGCGTCGATCGTTCATCAACAGCTAGCATACAAAGACTCACTTATTAAGAACATGGTCCCGTACTACAAGGATATACCATAAAGCGTATTAGAGTCATTCTCATATAAGCTGTATCATTGAATTAGCGAACATTTCAATTCCAGATATCATTTGAGGAATGAACTAATTGTCTGTTTGTTTTCGAAAGACATTCATTTTACTAATGAACAGATGGAATGTTTATTAATATTAGAAAAATAAAATGAGCATTGTTTTTTTTAATTCTACTTCTATGTTAATGAAATCCGCTGATGGATTATCCTCCTCCTCAAGATTACATTAATCCTTGTGAGAATAACTAAACTATTTGCAATTAAAATGCTTGATCATATAGTTTACTTTTTTAATGGTTTTTGAATTATTCATTTTCTATTATTTTTTCTTTTATTTCTTTAGAAGGTTGGACTCCTTATGGTGATTTACGCATTCTCGTTCCACCCACGATGCCACTCAGATCACTGATAGGGACGTTCAAAGAAGACCCTAACCCATCAATGAACAACTTTCCTGACGTAATTGAGTATCTCACAAAAAATTTCGCAAACAGTTTAGGTACATAAGTATATTCTGTTTCTTTGTTTTTAATGATATTCCTTTTCCTTAAATTTTCATTGAGATTTTATTATCCTTCAAATAGATAAATTTAAGATGGCTTGAAGATCCACTTCTGCGTTCTATATAAAAGAACTTCTTAATTTTTTTCTGTAAAAGCAATAAATAATTTTGCCTAAATATTCGAGAATAAATATTTTCTGGGAGGATGAAATATTAATCTAAAAAAAACAATAATATTTTATTTATCAAATCTTAACTATTAAATCTATTAAATATACAGGGCGTTTCAAAACTATCTATTCTGATTTTAATGGTAGATCGGAAACACCAAGATTAAACTTTTTTTGTGAATGAATGTGTGTCTGCTGACGTCATATTTCAGCGCTAGGGGGCGTTTACAGAGATGGTGATAGAGCCTGGATAGAAAAGAATGGACATCATTATTAACAATACATAATCCCTTATAATATGACTGAAGTGTGCAGGCGTCCCGTCTTGTTGAAACCATATGTTTATCCGAACAGCCAAGATCCATCAATTCCGGCAAAGTTTCTTCAAGGAAAACTCATTCAATCTGTCTGTTGAGTCGGAGCGGCAGCACGTATGGTCCAAACATGGACGGCGTCGTTGATGGCACCCTTGTAGCATGGGGATTTTCTTCCGCCTAAAGATGAGAATTGGAGACATTAACTACACCCTCACGTGTCAAAGTGGCCTAGTCCCTGAAGGTTGTAAAACCAGGCTGCACAACGGTCCACTACAGAAACCAGATACGAACTCCATGCGACGAGGATAATTCGCAGATTGTAATTTCCTGAATTGAAACCCTAAATAGATGGAAATACTGATCGTTCAATACTCTTCAAATGAACGAGTGTTCCACATCGAGAATACGTGCTGCAGCTCACGTGCTTGTGTCTGGATTTTTCTCTATCTGCCGCAGGATCTCAGATTCTATGTCAGGATTACGCATAATTCTCCCCCGACAAGTATCATGCATGTTTGCACGGAATGTTCCAGATTCACGAAGTTGCAGGTGCAAACGCGTTAATACTTGTTGATTTGGCAAACATCTGTTGGGGAAGCACTGTTGTTACAGCCTCATAACTACTTTTCCTTGTCCATTGGCAGCCAATTCTGCATTTGTGAAACGTTCCATGTTAAATTCAGTCTTACGCCTCTGATTGTAGAATGCTGACGTTCTTATTGGTTTCCACTTGAAGCAGACTAAACAAACAAAAACAAACGTACTATAAGTGACCATGCGAAACGTCGTCAAGCACCGTCTTGAAACGTATTATGAACTTATCGCGTACATGTAATTGCAGGATGAAACACTGTGACTACAGTCCGTTAAGCCTGTTCGTTGGAGCGCACAGTGTACACATTTCATCAGTAAGCACCCCCTAGTGATGAAATATGACATCACATTCATTCTTAAAAAACAGTTTATCTTGGTGTTCCCGATCTATCATTAAAATCTGTACAGAGTTTTGCAATACCCTGTATATACATATAGATGTGTGTGTACACTGCTGGACAATTGCTAAGGACGGATGACACTAACATCCTTAGCAACCACAAAATGGAAGGAACCCACATGTTGACCATTGGAATAAGTGCAGGATACAGTAAGAAAGAGGGGTGTGTACGCAAATCACCTGACAGAGCTGATAAGAGATTTGAAGGATTGGACGCGTGTGGACAGTTGCTGTTCGAAGGGAAAGTTTTATTGGAAAACATTAATTGACGAACTTGAAATTTTCGGCCTGTCTTCCCGATATCACTTAGATGATTTTAGGCGTGGTCGTATTATTGAAAGTTCGAAGAAGGGCGTCAAATAACAGATGTTGCCAGGGAGTTCGGAATCGTCCACAGCGTTGTTTCACGGCTGTGGAGAGCATTTATAACAACTGGAATGTGTAGCAGGCCCTCACGGGAGGTCGTGTTAGAAGTACGACGCCTGCAGAAGACGGGTACATTACCCTAATGGCAAAACGGAACCGGCGCATCACAGCTCAGGAAGTTGCAAATCAGTTTCTTGCTGTTACAGGAAAGCGGATCTCCCCAAAAACTATAGCCAGACGTTTGTGACAAGGACTACACGCCCGCAGACCTGTAGTGTGTGTCCCATTGTCCAGACTGCACCGTACCGTCCGTTTGCAATTGTGTCGTGAGCATCACCATAGGACCGAAGAGGAATGGGCTTCCGTACTATTCTCAGATGAGAGTAGGTTCAGTCTGTCATCGGATTGTAGACGCCAACTGGTCTGGCATGAGAGTGGTACTGCGTATTGTCCAGAAATATCCAGGAAAGGGACCGATATCCCACTTGCAGTATCGTAGTATAGGGCCGGCATCATGAACAATGGCCGAACGCCCCTACATGTGGTTGCAACTGGGACTATGACCGGCCAACGATACATTGATGAAGTTCTAATGTCTCATGTTCGCCTTTTCCGTGGTGTTGTCAGTGATACATTTCTTTTCGTGGACGACAACGCACCATGTCATCGAACACTCGCTGTTCAGGATTGTCTAGACAGCGAGGGTATTCAACGCCTTGTATGGCCAGCACGTTCTCCAGATCTAAACCCCATTGAAAATGTTTGGGTTGCTTTAGCCGTATTTTAGAATCTAATGTAGGGTCACAAAATATATGTTAAAAGTTAAACTGTACCGCAACAGACCCTGGGGTGCGCGAGAGGTATAGACTCCCAGTGATTCTCGAACAGCGGGACTAGTTGTGGTTGGATGGTCACCCAGCCCGAGTAAGAAACTCAGTACCTATTTAACAGAGGGCTGGATAAACCCTAGGGTCCGTCTAGAGAAGAAATAACTGTGGAAAAAATCTCCGACCACTGCTGGGAATTGAACCCAGGCTCCTTCAGTCCGCAGTCCAGCGTCTAAACCACTGAGCCACCATAAAATATATGGACCCGGTAAATTCAGGTAACTGCGATTCGAATCTGAAGAATAAGATAATAGAAAAATGTAAAAGAAGAAACAAGGACCAATGCCAGGATAACGATTAAATTGTATTCATTACATATAGAATTAATGGCGGATAGGAAATTTATATCAAATACAATATAAATAAAGTAATGGGTGTTTTGCTAATCTCTTTATATTCGCATCGATTAAAGAAAGTATTTTCTTAACAGTTGGTTAATGTTCTTTTCCTTTTATAGTTGCTTTAGCTGTTGGCAACCAATGTCCCTTCGTATCCATTGACAACGAAATATTGAATTTAGTGAAGAAATGTTTTCTTCTGACCGAATTAACAGTCGTGGCCAACTTGAAGATGAAGACTCTGTTTCAATTGTGTAAACTACAAATGGATCAAAAAATAGGTAAACCATTACTAACACTCAACTGTTATTAATAATAAAGCCTTATATTTTCTAAAAGGATTATTCAGGGATATAAAATACCATATAATCAGGAGAATATATTCCTGGGTGGTTGTTAGTGTTCAGGTCATTAGATAGCAGGAAAACATCTTCCCAGAGAACAGGGTGAAAACAAAACACCAAGTAAAGAAATTACTTGGGATTCCAAAATGTGCTACATTTTATGGATATTAAAAGGTTTTTCCTGAGAAATCGAAATAATTCAGTTTCAATAAAAAGTTGGTTGTTAGAATATTTCATTGATGTTACGATTAAAAAATATGATCAACTTTTTTAAAGTTTTTTTGACAGTATATTGAACATTAGCTCATCGGATGAGTTCTACTTGCGCTGTTTGAAAATCAAATCTGAAACAATGATTTTTGGTCTCTTTCATAAGAATCCTCTCCCTCGGTAAGGGAATTACAAGACGTCCTGTATATTTCTCCAAAATGTATCATGAAAGTTATAGAATTCGAATAGCCTTTGGGAAATTAGAATATTTGATCAGTCATAATACAAAACCAACTGAAAGTCAGCTATGTGTAAAAATTAGAGATAAATAACACACATCCCCCGCCCTGTTAAGGGATCCTGAATTTCTTACCAAAATATAATACTACCTAAGTAAAACTTTAAAAGGGTCCTAACAATCATTAGAAGAATCTTCAGACTGTCAACAAAGACTGAATTTTAAACGGAAAGAATTCAAGCAAAACAAAACCGATCAATTTTATCGGAATACAGTTTTCTTTTTTATAAATGTTATTAATTTTAATGTTACTTAAGATTAATTAAAATTCCATTTAACTTATGATTACTCTTCCATTAGTATCGGATGAAATGAGTAGAAATTCATTTCTTGATATTTTAAGTACAGGAAAAGAAAAACAAGTAAACATGATTTAGAACATTCTATAAAATGTATAAATATTGTATTGGATTCATATAATTACCTTATTTTTCAATTTATTGCGATGCATGTAAGCTTATTTCCTTTCTATTTTCTTACTAATAGATCTCCGTCCGTTTTCGGTGGAGCGTTCTACCTACACTGGAGAGGAGAATTTAGAGTTGATTAAGATATATGATCAGTTTGGAGAAGTGTTTGAGGATTACGGATGGGTTTTCAGCTAAGTGCTATTATTCTGTTATTGTTAATTTGTGGGGTTTTTGCCGTTTCAAAATGTTTTGTGGAGAATTATTTTCTGGATACTGTTAATTTAATGATATTTTTTTTTACTAGTATTTTAAAAAGAAATTTTAAAATAACTAAAAAAAAAAAACTAAAGTTAATTGTTATTTTTTAATTTCCTTCTAAAAAAATTAAAGAATGCCTGTTAATACTGACATGTTTCTAATATTTTTTATTTTTAAATTTGGTAATTAATAATAATAATTACGTAAGAAACTTTTAACAAAAATTTTACAAGATGAAAAATTAGCCAAAATTCATTTACTTTAATTGGAGTTAGTTTTTCTATTGGATTGTGAAGTTAACTAAGATTTAATTCTAGTTAAACTTTTAGGAATTTTATTCTGGAAATTCAAAGTATTTTTATTTTTTTTTGAATTTTAATGAAATAAAATGTAAATCAATCAAATGTTTACTCTTGAGTTATTTCGACAGAGCTACAAGACAACTAACAAACACTCAGCTAGATTAATCTTAGAAGGGCTTTAAAAATCTACCATGGATTTAGAAGAGCTAAGAAACAGAATGGCGTTGAGACCATCATCCATTTTTTAAATACCGTAGTAGTTTTCAATATTTTCTTTAGATCGACCAATAGTTCTTACGTTGTTACCACTAATTTAAGATAATTAAAATTAATTGAGACGAAATTTGAAAAGATCCGGGACGGACCGCTCTATTATTCTCCTATTAAAATAGGAGAAATGTAGAGCGGCCCGTCCCGGGTCTTCATTGTTTAACAAATACACAATTGTTGGTGGACGTCCTCCTCAACTACCATCGAAGAGGAAACTCACTTCGGGCTACAAAAGCAGATATTCAAATACTGAAGGACATTGTAGTTTAATGTCACGAGTTACAAATCTATTACTTTGCCAAAGCACTCTGATATTACTCAACAATTTCAAAAACATTAAAGAAAATGCATGGGGTTATTTTTTTTTCTTTTCTATTTAAAAAGTACGTAATTAAAACAAAATCACTGCAACATTCAATAGTGAAATTTGTACGAATGTCGATTTAACCAATAACACATAAAAGGCGAAGTAAATTCTCGTGGTAAGAAGATTTAAAACTTTTGTCCATTTGATTAATCAATTCAGCATTATTGTCTTAATATAAAGATAGGAGGAATTGTTTGTTTAAAAAGCTGAAACATTGTAATATATAGAAGATATGAATTTTTAGATAATTTATTTCAAATGTTCTATGGCTTCTTGTTTGTTATCCGAATACTTGTAGGCCTCCGATCCTTAGTGGACAGTGAAATTGCATTGGGTTGTCGGCTGTTGATCGTCGTTATTCATCCAGAACTGATACAAGAGGATGACGTAGGTTAGAATTATTCCAATTATCTAATAGAGGGGGAAAAAAACCAAAGAATAAGTGGCTTTATTTGTAAATGGAAACAAAAGTAAAGCCCCGCGAACACCATCCAACTTTCCACCAACTTTTTATCAGCCGTCACACCATCCAACTCGCAAATGAGTCGGCCGTGATAGAAGGAATTCCATAATGCAATACGTTTCCCCCAGCAGATGTAGAAAATCCGAAAAAAATCGAGGTTTTGAAACCTCTCTGATAAATTCTGCCGCATACAATTACTGCCTTTCAGTATAAATTTTATTTTTGCATGAAAGAAACTCGCAATACATTCATTGAGTACGAGCTTGTCTTCGACTCGAATCGGTGAACTCGTTTTAGACGCCATTTCTTTCCATGGGCGTGACGTCACGACTGACGTGTTCCAACGCTGCCCTGTGATTGGGTAATTCCGACCGACTTCCCACCAACTTTCCGAGTTGCCCGTGCACAGCCAACTCGATTCGGCAGACTAAAGTTGGTGGCAAGTTGGTGAAAAACTGGCTCAAGACTGTCTCTACCAACTCGTGACGTCAAAATCGGCCGACTAAGTTGGTGGAAAGTTGGATGGTGTTCGCGGGGCTTAAGAGTATTGAAATGGAACTCACCGAAGCAAACAGCCGATTGTCCAGTGTCACAAAACCACAGACAGTCATCTTGAGAGGAGATTGAGAAATGGCTTTCAACAGCAGAGAAATCTTAAGAAAGAACAAGAAAACCAAAGAGTCACTGAAAAAAAAAAGAACACAAGTCACAGGAAAATGGTAGAAGTTTTCTACATTCGCTTAGGGAATGACATCAAATGAAAAAGCTTATTAATGAAAATAGTTTTATTGTACATTCCATGAATGAGCTTATGATTTATTTATTTTTATTTTTACATTTCTAATGGGAAACTTTTAAAAAAGACAAAAACAATAAAAAAATATGTCATGATTTTGAAATTTTACATCAATATCTAGATTTCTATTTATTCGAAAATTTAAAACAATATTAAAAAGACAAAGGTACTGAAGTCCAGCACAAGACATCATTACAGCATGAAAAACCAGAAGATTGTTTCTACTGAATCTCTTTTTAAAAAGAACAGGAATTTGAGAATAATTTAAGAATCCCAACCGTATTTTAATTTGATAAATTATTAATCATTTTCCCAAACATTTCTATGCATATTGGTCATTCAAGAACCCAAAAGTATCAGTGTAGGATACAAACATGGAGGGTTATGCCGTCTTTTGTTTCTTAAAAATTTCCCAGAATGCTCTTGTGAGTAGAAGCATGCAACTGAATTCCCAGAGTTATCATTTGCGAGGTTTTTCTTCATACTTTTATTCACCTATTTATATTAGGAATCTTTAATTCGATCATTAAAGTGAAGTTAGAAGAGGGTTGCTTTTCTTATTGATTTCCAGTGAGCTTTCGATGTCATTTGTTTGTTCATATGATTGTCTCATTTCCTTTATTGTACAAAATAGCTAATTCCTACAGTCAATGAATATTTCAATTAAAAAGATAATAAGAAAAATCCATTTTTTTCGACGATGAATGAGTAGGAATTTTATTTACAGATTATTAATAGTTATGTTTAAACTATTCCACTGCAAGCCTAGGCTGCCCTCGCGGAGGTTAAGGCTCCCGGCGTCTTTTGATCAGCCTGTTTATTATAAATGACTTGATTTAAATAGAGATACGATATTCCCCTTATGAAAATAATCAGAATTAAATACAAATCTCAATCTTACAAATTATTGTCAATCACAGTGTTTCAAACAATTGGCTTCTTTGCTCAAATATACTTTTTCTGTATTGTTCTATAGAATATTGATGTGTGGTCGAAGAATCACAGAGACTAGCATCGGTGTTACAGCTTAAGATACACACACACTTTATTTACAATTTATTTACAGTTTATATGCATGTTTGTTGGATACTCAAGATCTGTTCGGAGCTTCCTTTTCGGTCGGTCACTGGGAGAGAGAGCTGTTAGCGCAGTTGATTGGCCTCCCGGTTCAGCCAATCACAGGACAGATTAACTGACCAATCCGGGAGGTTTTCAACTTTGCATCAATATGTCTCTTTTTCTCCTCTCTTTAAATAGGGGAATCGTTTGAGACATAACAAAGAGACTCAAGAGATTCATAGAAATTAGAGATATATAGGCCCCTACTGTAATTTCGTAACTTTATTCATACGTGACTGTTATAAGAAGGCATCATAGAGTTTCTTTTCTTTCTTTTTTGTATAGTCTAGTAATATCGAAATCATAAGGATAAACATGATAGGAGTAGTAAGTTACCTGTAATTTATCTTGATCGTTCCACAGAAGCCCAGGCGCCTGTAGAATACAATCGCTGATATTTTTTTCCTGTATACAATAAATAAATTAATAAATAAATAAATAAAGGAAGAAATGACATTAAATTATATCTTCAGAAACCTCATGAATCAAACAGTTAAAAATAAAACATAAAACTTGAAGTTAGAGCCAATGAAAATAGAGGAAATTTATAGACTTTGAAACAGGACTGGATTGATATAGGGTATGGTAATTGATAATGTGTGCAAAATGAAATCCTCGTGTGAATAATATTTTACGATTTTTTTCTTGGTATTTGGAGAGAAGTCAAGTTGAATTCATACAACGATACTAATTTTAAAAAATGTGTATTTCATTGGAGGATGCAAAATGCAAGGTTACTTTCTAATATTGTAGAAACAAAGTAAATAAGAATAATAACAATAGAACTTTTATATAATGGCATTTGATCAACCAGAAACACTATTAATGGATATTTTATGTGTCTCTAAACGAAACCAAAATATTACCAAGGGTATCTTACATAATAAACTACAATTTCTATTATTACAAATAAGAGCTACGATTCGCTAGGATGCACTGGCTTATTAGAAAAATGTATTACAATTTGCAAGACACTTAAAAATTTCAGAGAGAAATGAGAAGAAAAATGCCATTAAAATGACATTTAAAGACACTTTAATATTTGTAAATTTCAATTTTTCTGTAATTATATATCGGATTATTCCGTTAATTCGACGGTAAAATCCGGAAGTTTCTCTGGATGAATCTGTCCTTCAATACTATATCGAAGGGTTACCCAGCCTTTTATCTAATGGAAATCAAGAATGCCATCTAGGCTTGATGTAGTCTGGGCATAAATGGTTAACCTATCCTTCTATACAACTACCTGTTCTGGAAATTGCCTGAAAACTACAATAGAACAAATCAAAATACCGTTATTGAAGCATAACTCCATAATCAGTGACAGTTCCGGCTGAGTTTGTGACTTTCTGAAATACATTTTTGTATGTTATCGAAAGAGGTAGTTAGAGATATTGAAATAACATTTGATAGTCTTTCGATTTAGCTGAATATTACATTTACGCCAAATAACTGATGTGTTCTTACCTTTTGAATGACGTGGTTACTGATTGATGTTAGCATCCAAATGTTGATTAAACTTAAAGAAATTCCGATTCCACCCACTGCAATAGTACTTAGAAAAGAGGAAAGACTGGTGCTGCGAATGAGTCCATAGCAGGTGATACAAGTGAAGTTCATGTTCATAAACAGATCCACCAGCATCAATGGATTGAGGCTGAACTGTACTTAATCAAAAATAGGTTTGTTTTTTATTCAGTCTTTAAAGAATAAACTTAAAAATAAAGAAAAAAATAACAGTGAAAGATTGTAATGCCATATGACATTTTTTTTAAATAATAGGAATAATTTAATAATTTCGACAACGCAGTAATATCTTCTTAAAATAAGCCAAGTAATTGTAATAGGATATTTCAATGGTCATATATGTGAGGCTGTCAAAATGTAATTACTACTGTTTAGCGAATTAGTTTAACAAGGTTTCTTCAACAGACTGTAATAAAATCCTATTAAAATTTTATTATTAAAATTATTTTATTAAAATTTTTCCAAGTTATACTAAATAATCTTCGTATTTTCATGAAATTGATGGTTTTGAATCATTATAACACATTTATTATTCGGGTGATATCTATGTGTTAGTGTGTTCTGTATCAGTCTCAGATAATGTATTGTGGTACCCACAAACTTTCAAGCTATATAGTGATGAGCAAATTCAGGTAAAATTTCTATAATTTGATTACAGTACATTTTGGTGTAAGCAGACTTATTATATGAGCTACTTTACATTATGACACAATGCTCTTTAACTCATAAACTCTCATAAGTATAGTGAAACCTCCGTTAACGGACACTCCGAATAGCGGACACCTCTAATTAGCGGACATTATTACGGGTCCCAGTCCCTTACAATAGGTCATTCCATGTTATCCACTCCGAATAGCGGACACTCTGAATAGCGGACAGTTATTTTAACTGTAAAAAAATTTTTTTTTTTTTCGATTAACATTTCGACAAACGCATCATGGTTGTATTTATATCGGTGTCCCATACATTGATACATTGTATCGGTGTCCTATGATTCA
>JAFIDM010000007.1:31438670-31452338 GCA_023159025.1 Thereuonema tuberculata | reverse complement strand
TGAGCATCACTTCCGTCTCCTAAGGCTTCTTTGACTGCATGTAAGTCCTCCGGAGGCTCCAAATGAGTCAAAGTAATCTCACGATGAACGGAGCTCACTGTACATAAACCTCCATCTTCCTGTATCTTCAGTCTCTTATACCTTACAGAGATGAAGAAAACAGATAGTATTTTTCCAATATACAAATGCCATTGGTACGTGAAACATCTCAGTAAAAAAAAAAAAAAAAAAACTTAGGAAAATTAGTTTTTTTGTTTTTTTTTCAGTTTTGTCTTTTAAATTGCAATGCAACAAATCAGGTGGATAACGACGTCTGTCTTCAAAACCCCTTCGCTTTATCCCATTTTAAGAATTTCATGACAAAATTAATATCAATAAACACTAAATTGTTGATTGTAATAATTTTAGATTGGCACAATCAATTTTCTATTTGATGTGTTTGATATCTAGGTGCCTCAATTAGTAACTAGACTCTGTAGGTTTTGTTACGTGATCAGACCGAGGCTATTGCAGTGATTGCCCCCAAAAAATTAACTTTGTTTAAATCTTTTTGAGCAACTATTAACTATACTATCTACAACAGTTCTTCTTTACCTATTACAATGAAGATATGTTTCTCTGGATGATATTGTAAGAATACTTAATTGTGATTCATCAGACATCGAAGGACCAACTTCGATATTAAATAACAAAGGACTTCCTTCAGAATGGATGAAACCAAGGTTCACACTAGAAAAGAAAACAATACAATCAAATAACATGGAATGATATTATATTTTATTTATCGTTTATAATTAAACATACTATTTTAGTTGCAGTATTAGAAACTGATGAAATTAAATTCATCAATTAATTTTCTCTTACTCAATGCTTCAAATATAATATAAAGTAACATCAAATATAAACCACACGCGCACAGAACTAAAGATTCACTAAGCTGTTTTTGAATTTTGTGCGTTTATGATTTAAATTTTGATGTTATTGTTCGTACGTGCGTTAAATTTTGTTGTTATAATAAATAGTAATTTAACAATATGTGTTAATTTGTAATCTACAGAAGAAAGAAATTCAGAATAGCAACTTTGACGGGTTCTTAAAAACCATATTTTAAAACATTGATTCTATAAATTTAAAGTTTCAAAATCACAAATAGTTTAAGATAGTGACTGTTTTAATTTCTTCCAAATGAAGTTACTTAATGGCTTCCAGTGTCACTTTCTCCTTCTTTACCCAAAACCAATGATCAGAAAGTCCTTTTTACCCAATATATAAATTGTCTAACAGTAAAACTGAAATTCTGCTTTTAATAATAAAAAAACAAAAAATAGATGGTTTAAAAAATAGACAAATATAGGCGAATCTCATATTGATCTGTAGGAGTGTTCAGTCAGAAATATAATTTATTAATTCTTACTCAATTACTATGTTTCATTTTCTTGAGAGTACTATTTCTTCTAAACTGTTACGGTAACTTTTAATGTGTATTCGAGGTGTGTCTTTATCCAAATTTATCCAATTTTGGGAAGCCGTGTGTTAATTTCTTTTGATGCTAAATGACCATTTAAATTTCCTTTTTCCTTATGTTGATGCTTCTGCGATGTCAATTCATTAGAATTTTTATTTGTGAATATGACATCGAAAGTGAAACTGAGAAGATACTTAATATATTTCAGTATTTTGTTGTTGTTGTTTTTTGACGAAAGTAGTTAAAATATCAAAGTCAAAAGTAACTTAGTATTTGTCGCTTGAACTCCTTATTTCCCCTGACTGGTAGTAAATTATAAACTTTTTTTTTACTCCTTGTAAGCGATGAATTCCTTCATTTTTAATGATTTTACCTCATCCCATCTGCACATCCATTGCCTTTGTCAGTCAATATGTCTGTTACTTCTTCCAGGTTCTTGGCACCTAATAGCGCTCTTGATATGAAATGTCTTGCTGTTACAAAAGAAAGAAAAAGAAATTCTTTATCATTTATTAAAGAAGGAAAAAAAATATTTTATCGAGATTTTTAAAATAAGCTTTTTATTATTGATTCCATATTAGTAATAAAGAAATGAAAGGGAATAATCATTAGCAGGTTTAAATGTTGTAAGGTTTCGGAAGAAGGTTGAAGTATATCTTAAATAACTGAAATTTTATTGCAGGAAATCTTTCTAAAAATAACATTAAATTGGACCCAGGAAAATATAAACCATACAGGGCTGTAGCTACAGCCGGGGCAGTGCCCCGGGGCCCCCGAGCATAGGTGGCCCCTGAACCAAGGTTTTTTTTTTTACGAAACCATAATCACTTGTTGTTCCGGGTCCCCAATCCTTCAACTACGGTACTGAAACCATAACAAGATGATTAGTTTCCGTGAAGATATTCACTTTAGCAAATCGAGGATATTCCTATTGAGAACTTTCTTTCTTAACTCAAAACCAATGAGATGAAGTCTCTCTCTCTGCCATATTCTCAAAATATTGTTTTTCTTTGTTATAAATCACATTTACATATTCCTTTGCTTTCCTTTGGATAGAAAGATCACAATGCTTAGTCATTTGTTTTTCTTTCTTTCATTTCAAGTAATTTCACTTTTCAAACTTAATCATCAATGATGATTCACATTTCTTTTTAAATCATTTAGTATTAGATTTTTCACTCACGTATCTTTCCAATGAGAGGATTCTTGGATTGGATGATGTTGATGGAATAAGCGAGGCCATGCATATTGTGACTCATACAGAAGCCTGGTAAATGTCCAGCATAACACAGTCCCTCAAATTTTTCTTTTGTGGTTTTCCATTTCCCTCTGGGTTCCTCACTAACAACATAAGCGTTTACTATATAACAGTGATTCAAAACTCCTGGCAAAGCATCTTCGTTGTGACCTAATAAAACCTAGAATTTACGAAAACACACTTGAAATTAAAAAAAACAAAACAAAATAGATTTAATACTTATAAAATTTAAAACACATTTTTTCTGTTTTGAATTTTATAAGGGAAATTAGCAAGAAACTTATTTCAAGAGGGAGTTATATCATCGAAAGTGGCTGATCAACTAAAAGACAGTTAAGTAAAAATTCCTTATTTAAAAATCCTTTCTAAAATTCACAAAGAAAAGGACAGTTATAATTTGTATCCAGTTCGTCCTACCGTTATTTGCGATCAATTTTCACTTAAAATTATTTCATAGATTATTTATCACAAATTGTTAAAATTTCAATTTGCGTCATCTTATGCGGTTCCTAATAGTGTTAAGAATGTTAGGAATTTGAAATTGAGGTAAGGGTATTGGTTTTTTTCTTTGGATATACAATCTCTATTTACATCTATTTCATTTGACTTAATTAATTCAGCAAATAAGTAGGAATTTCATTGATAATATGGTATTAAATATAAGCAGTAAACTTTAGAATTAATCTTGAAAAGGAAAATTGTTTGAATACTGTTAATCTCATTCAGTTTATTTAGAATTATTTCCAAATAAGTTTTAAAGTATTTAAAAAAAGACTCTAATGCCCGAGTGCACCAAACTTCAATTAACTTTGATGACTGCAGTTTGGACGGAGCTAAAATTAGTGGGGGGTGCTGCTCCAGAAAAATTTTAGCCTTTGTTTTAAAATTGTGTGAAAGGAAACATTTATAAAAAGAAAATTTATTCAGAAACTTGATAAATTTCTTTTTATACATGTTTGTTTCCTTTCACACAATTTTAAAACAAAGGCTAAATTTTTCTCTAGCAGCACCCCCTCCACTAATTTTAGCTCCGTCCAAACTGCAGTCATCAAAGTTAACTGAAGTTTGGTGCACTTGGGCATTAACCGTTTACTTTTTTTTTTATTTTTAATGATGAGAACCCCCCTGCGTCAATAAATGAGATTCTTCCAAAGAGAATCCTAATTGGATGACAGTGGCTTAAGACTCACTGAGGGTAGATTCCTTTTTCCAAGGGAAAATCTTCACAGGATTCCGTATTAACATTTCATTCACATTTTTACAGGATTCCGTATTAACTTTTTATTAACATTTGAATAAGATTAGTGTAATAACAAAATTATAAACAATTAATGCAATTTCAGCTGTAAAATTATAACAAAAAAAAATAAAACATTAAATTAAAGAATCCTTTACTATAATTTTTACAGAAAATATGTATAATTGAATTCAGTTTTCAAGTAATCCGTTCTTTATAATTTTTTTAGTTTTATTTTATTTTAATTTTATTATATTTCCATTCACTGTTTCATTGAATTCATTAAATGTTATGGTTTCACTTATTAGTTTTAAATCATTATTTTTTTTTTAGCCTATATTTTGTTGATACCAATTACAGACTGAGACGGATTTAAAAAAAAAAAAACCCATTATTTGTGTGTTTTTTTCTCTGATTTCTTTTAGTATAATTGAATATTCTTTAATAGACAAGTTAATACCTGTCCTGGTTGATTACATAGAATAGTGGAGCAGCCATTGTCACTTGAGCAGTTTTCTCCAATTCCTTTAACATTTTCTGATAACACTGTATCCAAATGCAGCAAAAACAACTGTTGGAAAAAAAAATCAGATTTCCTATTAACTTAACAATTTTATAAATATTATAAATTTTGATTTTTTTTAAAAAACAAAAACGAAAAGCTAAAAAAGACAATTAAAAAAAAAAAATCTTTCGGTTCAAAACCTATCTATAATTTTGTACGGATTTATTAATGATATTTTGTAAACGAAATATCTGAAAGTAACGGCAGTAATTTAAAAAATGCTGTAAAGTTTGTTAATGTATTTTGCGAATAACATTTGTAAGGGTCAAATGGATAGCAATGGATCCAGGATTAAGAACCCTTTAAGTTATGTCTAACTTTAATATTCACAGATATTTAAATTTTGATTCTCCAATCAAAAAAAAAATTATCAAAAGCTGTTTCGTAATGTAATGAAAAACATTGATTTGAATCATGTCTTCCTCCAAAGCAAGGTCTCCCTTACGAATATCTTCGGTATAAGTCAAAAGCTGAGAATTTGCTCAGGCAACTTGTCCTTGTCTGAAGTGAAAGAGTCTTGAAATTCCTCCTAGTGATTGATTTCTGTTTTGTTTTTCTCTTATGAAACTGTTTTTTTCTTTTGTGGATCCTCTTCTATTTTTTTTTTTTAATAAATTTATCACTTCGTTAATCTTTTCCATTTCTTTTAGATGTCGACATTGTTGTTATGATGTTGTAGTTGGTCGTGACGTCATTTATTAATTGCAAACCAATGAAATTGAACCGTGATTGGATCGATGGAAACCCGGATGTTCAATAATAAATCTTTGATTCATCTTTGTTTTTTTCCTTTGAGATAACCTCATTAGTTGAAATGATGTGATTGAAACTTTTTTCTTTATTAAAACACTACAATTTGTTATTTCTTTCTAAATGAGATCTATTCCTTACTTGATCAAATGGTACTTGGGCGCCATCTGCTGTTCCCTGAATTTCTTCAATATATTGAGGAAATGTTTCCTGAACAGCTTCTAAAGTCTCTGCAAAAATCTGAAAAAAAAAAAATATATTTATAAACTTGGAAGAATCCTCTTATTTTCGGAGTAGAATAAAGTTTATATCATTTCTAATCAAAACCTACCTTATGTCCTTTATCTGTTCTGTATTTGGGAAGTAATGTCTTGGTAAGGTAATCAAAATTTTCCAAAAATTCTTGAATCATACTACGGAAAACAGTTCCCTGAAAGAAAATGAATAATTAATATTTTGTTTCATTTTGATATTCAAGATCTTGAATTGCTAATTTTTGAAAGTCCTTGAAATTTCCCTTTAATGCCACAGCTATTATAACATTTCTTTGCCACTTTACCAAGAAAAAAAAAAGTTTTAATACAGGCTAATTTAATCCCTGAATTTTAACTTCAGTTATCCCATTTAACAAATGAATAAATCGGAAGATACTTTATGTCTTAAACTAAGATAAGCTACAGTTCCTTCAATCACAAGCGAATGTGATCAGATCAGATAGGTAGAATTTAAACCCAAATTCCACTGAATGTTTAAAAGACTGGAAAGGAGAAAACGTTGCGACTTTGTTATGTTGACATGAATGTAAGGATGATCAGACGTCCCGGATTTTAGTGCATCAGTGTATGTCCCAGATTCTGTAAATAGTCTCGGATTTATAAATAATTGAGAAATCCCATTTCTTTTCGGCTGTTAAAGTAGTTTTTTTGGTTGTGTTTTCATCTTATTTAATTGATGATACAGGAGGGAATATTACTTTCATGTTTGTTTATTTTATAAATAAGTGATATAAAACGTTTCAAAGTTTGTTATTTAATTTTGCTTTGCTCTTGAGATGTCCCAATATATCTCTGCTTCTTAAAAAGTCTATAAACAAAAAATCCTTTAAGTTATGTCTAACTTTAATATTCACAGATATTTTAATTTTGATTCTCCAATTAAAAAAAAAAAAACAACAAAAAATTATCAAAAGCTGTTTCATTGTATAATGAAAAATAGTGAAACTCTGGTCATCTTGTTTTATTTTCTAAGCTTCTTATTAAACTTGATTCATAATACTATTTCAGGAATTTAAAAACAAGCTATTTATAATATAAAGCTAGAGCTAAAAAAAAATGCAAATGAATACATTCATATATTTAGATATAATTCCCTATCTACTTATTCATTGGATAATTATTACATTCTTAATTCATTTGTACTTTCAATCTTCAGAAACAGAAATGAACTGTTTTTATTTTCATTTCAGTATTTTATTGTAATTAAAATACATACATATTGTAATATTGTAATGATGTTATAGCTTTATTAGATACAGAATTAAATTGAATTTAAAAGGTTTTTTTTTTCATTTAATTTACATTTCTTTAAAATTAAGTTTTAAAACTTTCTTCAAAATAAAGTGTTTTTTTTAATTTCATTGATTAAAAAAAAAATTAATAAACAAAAAAAAACACACTTTGCGTCACAAAAAATAAAACCAACTTCATTTTGCATTTCCCACATTTCCTAAGTCACTGTTTGCTTTTTCCATTTATTTTTAAATTTCAAATTTGATTTACGCCGTAGATTCTTATGTAATTTTTGTATGTTTTTCATTTAGTTCTTTTCCTTCCTGATTATTTTCAGGAGAACGACATTGCCTGAATACAATAGTAAGTTAAGAGCAAGAAAACAACGTTATGATAACATTGTTTAAGTAAATTAAGTGGCGGTTTTCTTGGCGCCACTGTTTCTTTTATTTGTTTATTATTACTTTATCTATAGGTCAGACTTATCATGAAAATAATCCAGTTTTCCCTCCTTCAAATACTTCCTCCGTTTGAAAAAAAAATACAAATAAATATGCAATCAGACACACTTTTTAAATTTTTTTAAAAAAACTCATATATTTACATATATAAGTTTCGTCCCAGCACATGGACGTTTTCAATGTTACAACCAGGGAGACATTCTTAGTAAATATTTAAATTACTGGAAACACTGATTTAGGTCATCTCGTTGAGATCTATCCTAACACTAGTTAGACATTAGTTCAATATATTCTCTCTATAGTAAAAGAAGAAATATAAGAAGCCACTCACCACATTAAAACCAATTTCATAGTGAGAACCTGAAACATAGACAACAGGAAGGGCATAGCTTCGCTTCCCTTGTTCCATTTTGACTTGAAACTGAGATAAAAACTGCAACGGATCCCTGCTTTCCTCCGAAATAGAGTGACGGAGTTTTTCTCTAACAGGATTGGAACTCTGTATAAGGTTTCCTTGTGTGATTCATGAATAGTTTAATAGATTTAAGATCTTAGTGATGCCGTTCAAAAGGAATTGGAAAGATTGAAATCAATCTGTTCTTCTATTTTCTTTCCTTTGTCTTTTTTGTTTTGTTTAAACTACGAAGAATTATCAGAAAACGATAACGAATCAAACGAAAAAAGTTATGAGTTCAATGGTTCAGTGGAACTCAAGTGTTCTTCAATTGATTAAAATAGATTAGATGATACTGTGTTATCAATTTTTAACTATTAAACTAAATTATTAAGCTATTATTAGTTTTTAAAACAAGATATCGTTATCGTTATCGTCTTTTAAAACCCGCCAAGACCTTTGAGAACTTTCTTTTCTTTTCTTTTCTTTTTTTTTTTTTTTTTTGGGGGGGGGGACCGAATTTCGAGGAACCTGTCAGTTTTTTTACCTCAGACACATTTTTTTTTCTATATAACAATGATGACAATGCTTCAATGCAAATCGTTCTTCCATTTTTCACCAATCAACAGAAGAAGTGAAAATAGTTAAACTTGAAGCCTTTTAAAAGGAATACGTTTTATTTGTCACGAACACTGAGTAAAGCATTACTATGATTCTAACGGTTTTTCGTTGGTCCTACATGTATCAAATTAAATCGGTATCTTCCTTCGTTTTAACCCTAAGCTAATCTTGTTCTTACGTTTGACACAATCTCATTCATCATTTGTAAAAAGCATTAACGTCAAATTCTTTGCTCAGACACACAAATCGAGATTAATATTTATTTGTTCAAAATAGCCTCAGAGCAAATTACATTTGAAAACATGAAAAGAAACGAAATATAAAATACCTTCAAATGGTGAAGCTGGCTTCATTATGAGATGGAGTAAAACAACTTCAAGTCAAATAATTTCGATTTATAATTCTCAATTTTTAATAAAAAGTATATAATTAGTACTAAGTAGAATAAATAATATTATACAGTTTCCTACCAAGGAACCACTGGTTATAAGCTTTTTTCGAAAGCAGGGGTACAGCAATTTTATTTCATATAAATATGAAGTTTTATTCTATTAACATTTGTAATTTTATGACATTTTTTACAAACAGAAATTCTTATGTATCAGTTATGGGTATGAAAGTATATTGCTGATATAAAAGAAGTTGTTTGCATTCTAGGGTGTATTAAAAGACATTTTGTTTTATTCTCATAAATTTGAAGCTTATTATCATGTGTCCAACAATGTTCCAAATTTAGTCATGTTGTAAGATTTACTCTAGATAAGTTTTTACCATTCTTCATTAAAATTATATCGTCAACATGTATTACATAGTATAATCAACTTATATAATTTGCTAATTTCGTCTGTCTGTCTGTCTGTAACTCGATATAATTAAGCTATTAAGATAGATCCAAGGTTCTCAATGGTACCATTGAATCAAGGGTACTCAAATTGGATGAAATATTAGTTCATTTTGTCATTCCATGTTGTTTCCATGAAATTTTAAGTGAAATTCTAACAAAACATACGTTCAAAACCAAATAATTTTGTTTCCACTGCACGATTTTAATGAAATTTGGCATTCTTACTTTTCACGCTGATTTTGAAACTCAAAACCATTTTTGCCGTAGAAGCTTCGTTCACAAGTTAGCGCAGTATTTAGATTACACAAAGGTGAGTTTTAAATGCCTTTCGGCGTTATGAGTCAAAAATAATAATTATTCTTTACATAAATTAAACTTTAGATATGGTTGGTATTTCGTTTTTCTTTTTGGGTGGAAAATGATCCTTTAGATTAAACTCTCAGAACCTATATTACAGGTGTACAGGTAAGAAGTACACCTAAATAGGTCAGATAAACATTAAAAAAAAAAATGTTTCAAATCAAATCTTCAATCGAATCATATATATATATATATATATATATAACGGGGGGCAAAGGCTAATTAGGATTTCCCGGTCTCTGATCGGGTCAAAAACCCTGATGGAACTGATATTTAACTCTTGCGTGAATTTCGGTGAAGTTCGGAGGGCCTAATTGGTCAAATCCACTTTCCTCACCTCCATGCGGGGCCCCCTGGGATCTTTTAAGATGCGAAAGAGAGAGTGGTGTGCGGAAAGCAACGGGAAGCTACCGCATTTACTTTTCCCAAGAAAAACTGCAAACATGGCATGATGAATCTTTCCTCGGCAAAAAATTCCGGACGTAAACTATCCCCCCATTCGGATGTCCGGGAGGGGGATACTGAGGAAGGTTACATTATGAAGCAAATAACCGACAGAAGAAAAGAAGATTGAGGATTGGATCATGGAATGTGAGAACTCTTCTTCAAGCGGGGAAGTTGGAAAACTTGAAGGAAGAAATGAGAAGAAACAGAGTGGATGTGATGGGAGTATCAGAAGTGAGGTGGAGAAATAGTGGTGAGTTGGTGAGTGATGAATGTAGAATGTTTTATTCAAATGGTGAATGTAAAGGAAGTCATGGTGTTGGTGTACTACTGGGACCATGTGTGAAAGATAAAGTGATATCAGTGCGATATGTAGGTGACCGGATGATAATGGTGAGACTACAAGGGAAAAAATTGGACTTAGTGCTAGTGCAAATTTACATGCCACATAGTGGATTAGAAGACGAGAAAGTGGAAGAATACTACGAGAAGATAGAAGAAATAGTTGAGAAAGAGAAGAAGGGTGCATGTGTAATCCTAATGGGCGACTGGAACGCAGTAGTAGGAGAAGGACAAGATGGAAAAACGGTTGGAAAATATGGACTGGGAAAAAGAAATGACAGAGGAGAATCTTTGGTAAATTTCTGTAAACGGAATGAAATGATTGTTGGAAATACGTTATTCCAACAGCATAAAAGAAGACGATACACGTGGACATGCCCAAGGGATGACAGTAGATATCAGATAGACTATATACTCGTACAGGAAAGATACCGAAATTGCTTAAAAAATGCAAAGACTCTACCAGGAGCGGATATTAATTCAGATCATGTCCTATTGATAGGCGAAGTAGATATTCGTCTGAAAAAGATAAGAGAAAGGCAAGTGACGAAGAAGTTTGATATAGAAAAACTTATGAACGAAGAGGAAAAAAGAAAATTTGAAGAACATTTTCAAAAGAAAGCCTCTAATTTAGAATCCACACCTGAAAATAGTAATGAATACTGGACTCATCTAAAAAGCTGTATACAGGAAACAGCAGAAGAAACAATAGGATACAGAGAAGGTAAGAGTAATAAGAAACCTTGGGTCACAGGGAAAATGTTGGAGAAGATGGAGAAAATGGAAAAACATCAACACAGAAGAAGGTAAAAGAAATTACAAGAAACTAAACAACGAAGTAACAAGAGTAACTGATAAGGCGAAGGAAGACTGGATGAAACAGAAATGTGAAGAAGTAGAGGATCTAGAGAGAAAAGGAAGATATGATTTAATGTAACGCGAAGTAAAATGTTTGGATTTCACAAATAAGAATAAGAAGTCCATGTGGTTGATAGAAGACGAAATCGGCAATGAAATAACCGACAAACAAGGAATTTTGAACAGATGGAAGAAGTATGTAGAAGAATTATATGAGACAGGGAATCGTCCAGATTACTTTGCTATAGAAGATGAAACAGCTGTATCAGAAGACGAAAAAGGATGTTGTATTCTAAGGGAAGAAGTTGAGCTAGCGATTAGGGAAATGAAGAATGGGAAAGCAACAGGAGTTGATGGAATACACATTGAGTTAGTTAAATGCTTGGGTGAAGACAAGAAGCAAATACTATCATTATGCAATGAAATATATGAGAAAGGTGAATGGCCTGATGATTTCATGGAAACAGTATTGCTACCAATACCGAAGAAAAATAATGCAAAGAAGTGCAGTGAGTTCAGGACTATCAGCCTTATATCGCACTCAGCGAAGATTCTTCTGCGAATACTGAACAGACGTTTATATTCTAAGGTGGAAGGAGAGTTGAAAGAAGAGCAGTTTGGTTTTAGGAAAGGAAAAGGTACGAGAGATGCAATTGGACTGCTGCGAACAATCGGCGAAAGATATCTAGAAAAAAATAAACACGTATATGCAGTATTTGTGGACATGGAAAAGAATTTTGACAGAGTGGATTGGAATAAACTTATGGAAATCTTGAAGAAAATTGGTGTGGATTGGAAAGAGAGAAGGCTAATAACTAATCTTTATATGAAACAACGAGTCAAAGTCAGGATAGGAGAAAAATTGTCAGAGGGAAGTGGAATAGGGAGAGGGGTGCGACAAGGATGCCCTCTATCACCTACGCTGTTCAACATCTACTTAGAGGAGTTAGTGAAGAATTGTTTTCAGAACATGGGAGGGGTGATAGTAGGAGGAAGAAGAATAAAGTGCATAAGATTTGCTGATGATATGGCATTGTTAGCAGAAGAGGAGATGATACTAAGGGATAGGCTACTGCAGCTGAATGACAGCTGTGAACAATATGGAATGAAGATAAATGTAAACAAGACAAAGACTATGGTTATCGGAAGAAAGACAAAGAAGATAAACATAAGTATTCGGAATGAGATATTGGAACAAGTGAACAACTTTAAATACTTAGGGTGTACTATAAGTGGTGATATGAACTGCTGCCAAGAAGTCAAGAGGAGGATAGCAATAGCAAAGGAGGCTTTTAATAGGAAAAGGAGCATCTTCTGCGGACCTCTGGAAAAAAAACTAAGGAAGAGACTAGTAAAGTGCTTTGTGTGGAGTGTGGCATTGTATGGGGCAGAAACATGGACATTACGACGCAGTGAAGAGAAACGACTAAAAGCATTTGAAATGTGGATATGGAAAAGAATGGAGCATGTGAAATGGACAGACAAAATAAGAAATGAAGCTGTGCTAGAAAGAGTGGGTGAAGAAAGAATAATGCTGAAACTGATCAGGAAGAGAAAAAGAAACTGGTTGGGTCACTGGCTGAGAAGAAACTCCCTAATGAAGGATGCACTGGAAGGAATGGTTAACGGTAAAAAAGTTCGAGGCAGAAGAAGATTTAAGATGATCGACAATATTATGGTAAATGGATCTTATGTGGAGACGAAGAGGAAGGCAGAAAATAGGAAAGATTGGAGAATGCTGGGTTTGCAGTGAAGGACCTGCCCTTGGCAGAGAACTATGTATGTATGTATGTATATATATAACAAATTTTACTCTTTTAAAAAATAGCTACACAGTGTAAACGTTCACCCAAACAAACACAAAAAATCACGTTTAATCACTGGCATTTTCTTAGGCAAGACGGGCCTCAACCAGGGGCCTAAGTGTTTCTAAGGTATTGACAAAAAATGTTCGCAGTGCCAATGATGGCTGTCTTTTGTAATTCAGCTGTTGTTATTGCTGGTGCTCCAAGTCTGGTGTAATAGTCCATAAATTTAAGTGATAGTGTTCCTAGTGCACCAATGATGATTGGCAACAATGTAGTTGTTTTATTCCATATTCGTGTAATTTCAAGTGCCGGAGCCCTGTATTTGTTGATTTTTTCCAGTTCTTTTTCCTGGACTCTACAGTCCATAGGGATGGCAATGTCAATTAGGGTCACATTTTGTTGTTCAATTAATATAATATCGGGCGTATTAGCTGTTACATGCTGGTCTGTTTGAATACGAAAATCCCAGAGGATTTTAACTTGCCCGTTCTCCAAGACCTTTTCTATACTGTGATGCCAGGGTTTTTCTGATGTATGGAATCCAAATTTACGACATAGTGCCCAATGTATTTTCTTGGCTACATCGTCATGTCGCTTTTTATATTCTGTGTTAGCAATTGTAGAGCACTCACAGATTATATGATTTACAGTTTCTTCTCGGTTGTTACACAGTCTGTAAAGGCTGTTGGTGCTTGTGCCTTGTATTTTGGCCTTCATAACATTGGTCTGAAGGGCCTGTTCCTGTGCAGCAAG
>JAFIDM010000007.1:31408818-31438570 GCA_023159025.1 Thereuonema tuberculata | reverse complement strand
CTCGAACACGTGGTTGCGTTTGTCGACTGGGTATAGCTCAAGCTGCACGTGTTCGCAGTAGTGAAAAGGAAGTTGTGTTGTGCAGTTGTTGTTGGAAATGGGTCTCTCGACGGAGGAAAAAGTATTCATAGTTGAGCAATTATTTCCACTCATATGAAAAGGTCGTGAAGATGGACGGAGTTTGAAAAAGGTGGCAGAACAATTCCAAGAGGAGTTTAATAAGACTGCACCAAGTAACACAGTTATGCTGTTTATTGTTATGAAATTTCGCTGTACTGGTAGTGTGCTGTGTCAACGGAAGGGGAACGCTACAGGGGTTTAGTGATCGAGCCATTTCTTCAGGATTTGAGAAGATTCTGTCATGCAAGGAACATTCAGATGAATAGATAGTGGTATCAACAGGATGGGGCGACCAGCCATACCGCTTGAGAATCTCTAGCCGTGCTGCAGGAAAACTTTTCAGGATGAATCATTTCATGTGTTACTGACTTCCCATACCCTTCCCATTCCCCGATCTTACACCACCTGATGCCTACTTTTGGGGAATGTTAAAGGAGAATGTGTTCAACTGTGAAGATCCACCAAGAACTGTGCCTGCATTACTTGAGCAAATCATCTCCTTTTGCAGGAGTCTGCAGCAACCTTTGTTTCAGGATATGTTTGAGAATCTGCGTGAAAGATATGAACACTGTCTACAGCGAGGCGGTGCACACTTTGAACACTTACATTACGCATACCATGGTAAATCAACATGCTAAATAGTGTGTGTGTGTATGTATGTATGTATGTTAATTTCTTTTGAGGAGAAATAAACTCACAGATGACAATAATGTAATTTTGTTCATCTTTTCATTTCAGTACTATATATTTTGGTGCATACTGTATAATTGTAAGTATTTAGTACAAGATTGTGGATTTGTATTTCAAAAAACCACATAGTTTGGAAATGTGTGAAATGATAAATTATTAACTCTTCATATATTATTAGTTAAATATATTTATACTTTAATAAAAGTATAACATTTTGATTAGCCTCTTGCTAATCTTTCTGAAATTTGATTTCCATTTACAAATTTGAAAAGATATAAAATCATACAAACCTAGATAAACACAATATAAAGAGTTGTATATAATGAAAAAGGTTTAAAAATTTAAAATTAGTCATTACACACAAATTACAAAGTCCACATTTAGATCAATCAGTTTCACGTGTACAAATTGTTTCATCAGGATATGCCATATCCTGATGAACCATGTAATATGAACACGTGAAGCCAATTGATTTTAAATGTGGACTTTCTAATTTCTGTGATGACTAATATTAAATCTTTTAAACTTTCTACATTAAATTACAAATCAAATTGTATACGATGAGTTATAATTGCTAGACAAAGAATATCATTGCTTTTCATAAGGCGTATATTGTTAAAATGAATTTGTAATGGAAATCAAACTTGAGAAAGATTAGTATGAAACTAATCAAAATATTGTACTTCATTAACCCTATAGGGATTGGTATTTCGAGCTAGTCTTCCACAGTGGACACAAAAAAAAGAGGAAAAATAAACAATTTTTCAAATGTAGCTTATATATCATACCTGTTCATATCTTCCGAGTTTGTTGTGTCGATAAGTCACACCCGGCCTCTAGAACACAATGATAAGCCACTGCCATCCTTAAATGGTTAAAGAAGAAGAAATATGTTGTGTAAAATGAAAAGGTTTGCCAATGAGGTCTTTCTTTCTCTTAAAATCATGGTTATCCTCTTATCATAACAGTAATTTTTTTTATGAAATTTCTAATGTGTAATACTGAGTTTAGAGAAAATAAATTAGCCATTTGGCTTCATAATGTGTAATTATATATAACCACACACATTATTATGAACTTATTGATAAAAAAAATGTTTAGTAAGAATTAATTCAAGAATTTTAATAGTAAAATTTTTATTCTCAAACAGACAAAACTGAACTAATTGAGCAATTTAATTAAGAAGTTAGTTTGTTACAATAACTGCTTTGTTTTGAGTTAGCCACTGAATGGAACAAAATGTGAATGACTGAACATAAAGAGGGGGGAAAAAAAAACATTACTTCACTAAAAGCCACAGAGGCTCTTAACTTGAAAATATTTAATGTTGCTTATAAGTAATCCTGGCCTTAATCTTTTATTCTTAGCACTGGAGAATTGATAAATTGCCTGAATTTCAAAATTTATTAAAAATAAATAATAATAAAAAAAAAAAAAAAAATTGTGTGCCATTAAAACGTGTGTGTGTTTTCTTCAATGTTCAAAGATGGGAAAATTCTTACTTCTATGTTATTTTTACTTACCTGCAATGTTATTTCTAACTATTCTTCCAAGTATTTATATTTTATATATTTTGTTAAATAATACTGCATCATAAGTTGAGAAATTTCATAATGAAAGCATGTAGCCACACAGATCTGCATTCGCTTTACATTCATTTCTTACAGATCTTGAACCAGTCAAAGATTTCTCTGAATCTTATCCAATAAATACTCATAATTACGAAATACGCCTACTAGTTGTAGGGAATATTTCCAATCCTGCCTCTCGGCTTTTTGGAAATTTTGTTTATTGCCTTTTCGCCTTTGGGAGGTCACAGCCAGGCTGGCTGTTGACTTCACTATAGGCTACGCCTTTCTGATTCATTTTATCGAGGGTGGCAGGTTAGGGCTGATGATCCCGTAGAAGGGTGAAACAGCTGTTCCCTAATCCACCCCGTAAAATGAATCGGAAAAAAAGGCATTTGATTTGTTTATTCTGTGCTGGGCTTAACAGACATTTCCAGTGAAATTTGTCAGCACATTAACCCTTTATTTTATGAAATACTTTTTTGCTGAATTATTGAATTGGAAAATGGTATCTAAGTTTTCATTTAGTTTTTAGATAAGTTTGATTGAAATAAAGATAAAGGCACAGATAAACTAATAAGTTTCAAAGTAAATAATCTAAAACACTGACTTAGAAAGTAGGATAGGTTGTGTTTTCAAAATGTGAAATGAGTAGTGAATTCCAGCAAAAAAAGCAGATTTGCTTGCTTTATACAAGACGACACAATAAATAACATTCTAATATATATTTGTTTTATTAATCTACATTTAAATCTACTTCAGTTTTTATATTTACACCCATTAATTATTTTGTTTGCTGTTTCAGCTATGTGCAGTACTCTGCTATTGCTGCACGAATTGTTAGATCAATTTTAAAACCCGAGTTTAAAGCAGAAGCAAAAAAACGGACAGAACATCAGATTCGACTGATCCATTGGAAGGATGGGAAGATGCAGAGTAAGTAAACTAATGCCTGCTGTTAATTTGCATGCTATTTACTAAGAAAGTTGTATTAACATTGAGTATTTCGACAGTGTTTTCATTTTTATCTCTACAGCCAAAGAATACTAATTTACGATCAAAGCCTAAAAGAATCTTAGTCACTTCACTCAGTTAGTGTTAAATTTTTCAAATTTAAATTAGGAATTCCTGGGCTTGCTTAGAATTTCTATTCTTGACCAAATTAAAAAATTGAGTTAATAATCTCTCAATAAATGTGAGTTGGAAGATAGCGACATGATCAAAAATAGGTACAGGATGCAGATAGACAAAAAAAAAAAAAATGATTCAAATATTTTAAATTCAATATGAAAAATCTTTTAAGCTTTTTTATTTAATAGATGCAATGGCAGATTAGCATGTTTATCTGTGAGATGTGTGTGACAGTTATTCAATTTAATTTGCTTGCTGTTTAAACAACACTTTTAGATGTTGATTTATCTTGAGACAAAATTATCTTGTGTACTTTATTTTTTTATATACAATATTGGTGTATCATTTTGTCTATTAAGAGATCTTAATTCTGAAACATCTTAAGGATAAAGGAGAAAATTAACGAAGATATGGAAATTGGTTTGGAGAAGAATTTTCCAAGTTTCATGGTAGAAAGAAAGCATTTTACAAAACTTCTAATGTACAATGGTTGTTAGGATTGTCTGAGAAATAACATTTACCACCTTAAGAATTTTGCTGTCAAGAATTTTTTGGAATGTAGAGAATTAGCAAGGAAAGATAAGATGATTTGTCAGAACTTGAGTAATTACCGAAACGACCTGGGCCAGTAGTCCAATGGTAAGGTGCTTGACTGTGAATCTCGTGACAGAGGTCAGGGATTTCTCCACTGAATTCACCTTTCGACAGGTCCTAGGATCCACCCAGCTTTCTGTGGAATGGATACAAGTTTTCATTCCTGGGGGAGCATCAGGCTGACCGTCTGACCTCAACTTAGTCCATTTGGTCAAGAACCGCCAGAAGGCTTATCTTCTATGATCCCATGTAGGTCTTAACAAGATACTTTTAACTGAGAAGACATGATGTGAGGAATTCTTATCCATGCAAAAGCCAGTCTATTACAGTATATTAAGTTTTGTAAAGTTTGCTAAGAAGAATTCTTTTGAAGGCTAAATGATTGTTAAATTTGAGAGAAAAAAATGTTTTACTTGTTTAGTTCCTTAGTACTGTTATAGAAACACTGTTGCTTATTTGTATGTTCTGTTCCATGCATTTTGATTTCTGAATTTTTTATATGCTAATCAATAAACTTAGTTGGCTTAAATTAATTTTGATTTAGAATAGTAAATGTGAAAAGAAGGAAAAAAAAATAATGAGAAAAATATTAATCTAACAATATATTGTGATTGTGGCAATTCTAGATTAGTTTTTTGTTTAATGAAATTTCTATTTATACAATAAGTTGCCTGAACTAACTTTTACTAGATAAATTGCTGTGCATTATTTGTTAGGCTCTGCATTAGTTGCCTTGTTTTTTTATTAAGAAATTATCAAGTTGCTTACATGCAAAATTTCTCAATGGAATTTGAAGGACATGTTAATTACTTTTATTTATGAAAATGATTAAAAGAAGAAATTATTATTTTACTTTATTTGAATAGTAACTTTCAATCTATAGGTGGGGGGGGGGGCTTTTTACTAAAAGATTAAAAAGTATCTTAGAGGCGTGAACTTACTGTTGAATTTGTTAACATTAAAGAGAAACAGTATTTATAATAAAGACTTATGTTTTAGCTAGATCAAGGACAGTTACAAAACATTTATTTTTTTAATGTTTAACTGAGAAACAAAGAATGACAAATGCAGAGCCTTATTTAGGAATAATAATAATTGCATTTTGTATAATTTTACTAATTTTTTGAATAATTTGTTTCCTTCAGGTAAAAGCATGGATTGAGAGGTTTGTCCTTTTGCCATGTATAGATGTAGTTATAACTTTATATAATATAACTGCTTTCAAGAATGTTCCAAGTGGATCTGTTTGCTTATCCCTTATGTTAAATAGCCTCTAGTTGTCTGTTAATATTTAATATAGTGCATCTATGTCTGCATGTAAGTATATTAGTCTTTTATGAAGTATTTGTTGTCCAACTAATTAATAATCCATTTACCACTATGTTGTAATGAAGAGAAAATTTTTGCTTTAAGGAAAATATATTCAAACCTTCAACTTAATGGAAAAATTCTTGTTTATGAAAATAAAATGTTTTTTTACTTCAAAACTTGAAGGAAGAGGAATCATGTAATCATTGCATTCATTTTTCTTATACAATAGTTCTCTGTATCACCATTGTGAGCCATTGGTTCACATGGATGCTTGAAACTACAGGGAAATAACTGAACCCTATATGACATGTTTTAACATATATATGTATCTATGATACAGTTTAATTTTTTAAAAATTATACACATGAAGACATGAATATAAGTAATCTATATTACTAAAATCTTTTATTTCTCTGTCTGTCTGTCTGTCTGTCTGTCCGGCGCAATTTTCTGAGAGAATGGAAAATAGAAATAATTTTTACAATGAAACATCCGCGATAGGAATCGAACCTGCAACCTTCTGATCCGAAGTCAGATGCCTTATCCATTAGGCCATAGGAACTACAACTCTCTTCATAAGGTTTTTTAGCTTTTATCTCCTTTCCTTTCCCCCATCAATAAGGAATGTATTCAATCGTTTTTTTTTTTTTGAATCTCAAAATTGTTTATTTATTTCACATCAGTCAGTTTATTTGTAATTCGAAACTGACAATTAGAACGATAATTGCCGAAACGTTGGAATATTTTAAATATTCTTACTTAACCAAATCCTATGTGATATTGAAAAATATGTGGGTGTACACGCCAGATGTTGGAGTAAAGAAAACAGAGTCAAGAAAGAGAGAAGCACTCTTTTTTTGAGGTGGAATACCGAAAAAATCACTATTTGCAACTCAAAAACCATCAGTAAATGTAACTCAAACGTCACTGAAAAGTGACAATTATAATTAAAATGAGAGTCAAAAAAGAATAAAGAGATACTTCTATTAGATAGAATACTGAAAAATCACTATCTGTAACTCAGAAACCATCAATATTTGGAACACAAAAGCCACTGAAAAGTGCCACTTAGAATAAAAAAAAAGACTCAAAAAAGAAAGAAGCAGTATTTGTATTAGATAGAATACTGAACACTATTGTAACTCAGAAACCACTGAAAAGTATCATTTGGAATAAAAAAAAATAAAAAGAGTCAAGAAATAAGAAGCAGTATTTCATTAGGTAGAATACTGAAAAATCACTATTTGTAACTCAAAAACCATCACTATTTCTAACTCGAAAACCACTGAAAAGTATCAATAGGAATAAAAAAAAAAAGATAGTCTAGAAAGAAATATGCATTATTTCTCTTAGGTAGAATACTGCTCAGAAGTTAGACGTCTTAGCCATTAGACCACTAGGCCTACATTCTAATCTCTGTAAAAAATAAAAATATATCATAGATATATGATTTACAAGGTTGTTCTAAAAGCAGTCGTAGATTGAGAGAATATAGACATCAAAAATTAAATTAAAAGAAAAGCTTTTAAAAAATTTTAGTTTTAGTTTCCTTGATGTAATTTGTGTGTGTGTGTGTGTGTGTGTGTTTTTTTAAGAAATAAAAAATTGTTTTCCGTTACATAAGGGAGGCTTCCGGAGCGGAGCGACGGATAGCCGACTAGTTAACACCAAAAGAATTATTTTTATTTCATAATTCACACCAGTAATAACCGGAGCATAAAATAATGCTTTCCCTGTGATAATCACGTGACTGATTGAGCATTTGGGAAATGGCTGAGTGAGATTTGATTTACAATGCTGCTCATATGAAGAGGTGCACATGATTTTTTTTTTTTTTTTTTTTTTTTCCCAATTGTGGGTTACTGAAATCATGGATGGTGATCCCGCAGATAAGGGATGACTGTATTTTTCGTAACTTTGTTGTTGATTTCTACGTCTCAGATTCAGCAAAGCTGCTTTTGCAATTGTTCTTCATCGAGTTATCTCGCATTTTACATAACAATATTGTTTTAAGTGACTCAAATTTCTTACGTTATGTCACAAATATGTTACACATTCTCAGTTGTCTTTTTTATGCAATTCTTTGTATTCATTGTTTGCAACTGCAGTTTTACTATCTATTAGAGAAAGAGGAATTTACCCTCCCTCTTTCTGTTAAACATCAATTATGTAATCTGAAAGTTCAATGATTAATTTTAAGTACCATTATTCTTATTACTCAGTGCTATACAAAAGCCTTGACTTATATCATAAATATGGTTGTTAAGGTGTGATGAAAGCATCATCATTCTATTGATTCTATTTTCAGATTAAATACAGATTCTGTCCATTCTGAAATCCATTAAAATGATGATAAATAAAAAAAATTCAGTGTTTTTGTTTCATTGAACAAGAATTGTTTGAAGTTGTTTGCAGGAATTAGAAGCAAATATTGTTACCGGTGGTTTGTGCCAACTCCTGTCCTAGGGAGTCGCATCGTCTGACCTGGCATCCCTATTCATGATCAAATCTTCTGAAGTTGAAGAAGAGGCGCAGGACAGCCATAAATAGGGATGCAGAGCAAAGCTAAGGCAGTTTGTTTCAGCGGCAAGCAGCCACGAGGAGTCTCCAGTGCGGAGAATAAACAGAGTTAGTTGGTGGCCGAGAGCCAAGTGAGAGAGAGTCTAGAGAGTTCGTCTGGTGGCTGTGAGCCACGCTGAGTTCTCCACTCGGAGAAGTGAAGAGTTCGAAGGAATCCAGAGCTGTCCGTTCAGTACGGTCGACTATGCAGAAGACAACCATAGCCGATAGAGACTCACCTGAAGCCGAAGGAATCCAGAACTATCCGTTCAAATATGTTCGACTACAAGGAAGACGACTGTAGCTGAGCGAGAGACACCTGAGGCTTACCGAAGGCAACAAGTCCGACTAAAGCACGTATTTCCGAGACTTAAGAGTTGTTCACTAGAGAAAACTTGGACATTGTCATACACTGGTGGGATTCGAATTCACTGTGACAAAGTTATTCAACGCAGCTCGCATTTAGAATCCCCAAGCGTCCGGACTTTTTTACACAATCGGAACGGAGATTCTCCTTCTCGTGAAATTACGGCCCCCAGCCGTAAAGTTAGGCAGCAATATCACTGGTTGGTTTTGAAAACCATAAAGAATAATAAATAACATTTTCATGAATAGCTTTTGATATGGTTGTGCAGTTATGAGATTTTATATTTTTGAAGGCCCAGTATCAAATGCTATTCCTTTGCTTTTATAAGCAAGAACAGGATCTTAGGCTATTGATGTACAGTAGTTAGCTGCGATGCATTTGTTGTTGAGAATTGATTGATGAATTCCTTTCTAAAAGGGACTGAAACACTTAATGATTGCCCACTCCTGTTTGTTTCCCAATTTCCTCTATTAGTTCCTTAAAAAAGGTCATTTTTCATTTTTACTGAAATAACTTCCATTATAAAAATACTAAAAAGAAGCATAAGAAACTAAGGTAGAGGTGGTGGTGGTGGCTATGATTGGCTAAGTAAATGGCCATTAATTGGGCTATTCTGTCATCTTCGACAGAACTGGTGTTCAAGAAAAGTTCCAGCATTTTTTCATGTTTTGTGTAATTAGAATTCTTACAATTCAGATTCATATGAAGAGAGACTGAACTGCAATATTTAAATTCTTGAGTAAATGCCTGTAAAATTCAGTCTGTTCCAAAAGTGAATAATTTGTAATTAGGTATCGAAAAGAAATGAAAGAACTAAACATGGTGAAAACTTTAAGATGCTTGTAATTAAAATTCTCTTCTATACACTGAGATTGTTAACATCTCAAAGAAAAAAACAGAAAATCAGTCTCCTATTTTTGCTCATAATAGCCAACTCACATGATTCTATTTTTCGTCATAGTTCTGATCACTGACCCTATCATTGAAGCTCTGTGATCATGTGATTTGCACCTGTCGCCAGTCCTATCATTGAAGTGGCTTTTGAACTTGCTCTAAAATTAGGGAATTTCAGTCACCAGTGATTAGTGAGCATCAATCATGACCGGCAAAGATGTGGCATACCACTGAACAAAGGAGACCCACACACATTCATCCCACCATTAAACTAACTGATGCCATTTTGGCCACTGCTTCGATTGAATCCAAGGTTATTATGAATTAAGTATCACAGTCAGATTATCTTTTTAAAATAAACAACATTTTTATTGAAATAAATTCCTTCTTTGCAACAGTGTGCAGATGTCAATTTTTTAAAGAGATTTTTCATTTCTTATTGATGCTTCATCGCATTACCAAAGGACTGTGGGAGTATTTGTTGCTGTTCGATAACTTTAAACTTTGAAGTTTAAATGTACTCTGCTTCCGCTTAAATAATCGAGATGCTAAAATACAATATACAATTAGTTTCAAATAGATTGACAACTTGTTAAGTCATTTCCTATTTTATGGAAATTGCGTTGCCAAACTGCTTCGATAACTCCTACCAAAAATGAAAGTCAAGAGTTTTAGATTTTGTCGCCTGTTGATTCATGTCACTAAAGGCTTTAAAAAGCAGTTCCAATAGCGTGAAGCATTGCTTAACATTCCAATAACCATTTGATTTGGAGAAAACGAACAAATGATAAAAACAGTGATTATTTCAGAGAAGCAAAACAATGATGAAAAATGGGATCATATGATTTGACTATAATCAAAGAGTCACCATTATAGTTTTGTTGGTTTTCTCTAATATAACAAAAAACGTATGAGATTTTTTTTTTCTTATTGATTTTGGACTTTGCTTTTTCAGGGTAATTACAATCATAAAAACAGTAAAATCTCCTCTACAAAGAAATCCTTGCAGCCTGTTGTCAATACAAAGCATTTTTTTTTCTTCCAGTTTTTATGATTTAAAAAAAAAATATGAAACAATTGTGATACTTCTCCAGTGTTATGATAACATAATGGAATGATTTTTGATTAATAATAGCGAAAACCATAAACAAAATTTTTTCTATTAGTAGTAACATAAAACATATCAAAAACAAAACAAAAAAAATTTCGTTTTTTCATTTAAAGACTATGATACATTGTATCTATTTTGGTAGCGGCATTTCAAAGAAAATTAGTTAAACGCTTTCTTCTTTGTGCATTTATCACCATTCACAAAAATCAATATTGATTTTCCTCCCATTTTTGAAATTTGATGGTGAGGGAGAGTGACCCAATGAGAAAAAGGTAAATTGATAATTTCAGTAATTGACTCATGAATCTGCTTAATATTAACTGAAGTAATATTGTGATAATTAGTTAATGGATATAATGTTTTTAGTTGTCCCCCCCCACCCCCAACCCAATTACAATAATTCCAATATACCTGTGAATAAGCATAATTAAAGCTGTAATAAAAAAAGCACGTAGACTAGACTCCAATGAATATTGAATATTCTGGTTAAAATGAATGTATTTCTGAGAGTTCAAATACAACTATTTAATAAGTTTATAATTGTTGGGCATGATAATCTTTTTATCTTAAATATAGTCTAAGACATCGGGAACTATAAATTTTAGAAAAAAGTTTTGAGTTTTATTTTAGTTTTTAATTTTAGAATTCATTTTAAGATTTATTAGATATCATTGATTTAATTATTTTATGAAATTTTGTTGGCAAAAATAAAATTTGTCTTAAAGTAACCTGAATGTCATTTCATTTAATGAATTATTGGAATAATTCCAAGTGAAATTCTTTATTCATTTTTCATTTTTTAATATTCAAATTATAACGATATATGAACAACAGAGTAATGTTTTAAAGTGTTATAAAGGCTTTACAGATGACTGATGCATATATACAGTGGTTTTACATTATAAAGTGATTTATATGAATTTAAGAACAAAACAAAGAAATTAAAAGGATCATTCACTTGAATTGTTTTATTCATTGAATTAAGGAGTAAGTCATTGAGATGCACTAACCCCTATTTCAATAATTATTCAAAACAACAGAAATTTTGTAGCTTTGATACTAAATATGAACAAAATGAAAGCAAACATTTTATTAATAAAAGAAATTGATAATAAATTACAGATATAATGAGAAAATATTGAGATATATGTTTAATAAGTAAGAATTTTATGATATTTAAGATTCAGATAAAGCCTAATGATTTCTAATTAGCATGTCCTAAATGAATGTTTCTAATTACTTATTATTTTTCCTTATTTCAGAGGCTGACGGCAGTTTTGAGTGAGGCTAATTTATCTGTAGTTAGATTTCCATTGTGTATAATTCCATTTGATGATGGATGCCTTTATTAAAGGAAGAGTAAATGAATGTAGTTATAATGCAACGTAATTTGTTATAAATGAAGAACCAACACGAAAATAAAAATGGATATTTGTTTGTTTGAAAATTGTTTTGAGAACTTGTTTGTATTAAATTTCATACATATAGATTTCCTAAATGCTTGATTAAATCTAAATCTTTATTTTAATATGTTCCATAAGAGACTTGAATGATTCTTTGGCTAGAAAAGAAAAACTGTTTTAAAATATGGAATGAGTTGATAAAATATAAATATCTGAGTTGGATTAACTCATTCCTTAACTATTTAAGATTTCTGAACTTTAGTGTAATCATTAAATTATCAGTCATTAGTTCATAATACAGAATAAAATTAAAAAAAAAAAAAAATCTGACTCAATCAGTATATGACTTAGGATGAAATTGTCTATCAGTAGGTTTTTGTAGAGTTTGAGGAAAGATTTTGATTGAATGAAATTTATAAAAGAGTAGGAGTATTTATTCTTTTGCAGATTTAAAATGAGATTTAGATAATTGGATACATTATTATAGCCAAGAGGTTAAACTTCTAATGCATACTTTGTTTAAGCATTACAATTTTTTATCTAATTAATGCATTATTATTTCTAAAAATGCAAATTTTTCAGAAGTGTTTTAAACTTTGTTTTATTCTTTAAATTTTCAAATATCCAGACTCATATCATTTTACAGCTTATATTAATGTAATTTTATTAGTTTGTCTATTCTTAAAGTAGGAAAAGAAATTATCAGTTATTTAGCAAGATTTTAATCCTTTTTAATTCTTTCTTACCAGATAATAAGTTTCATTGATAAACGAAAAAAAAAAAAAAAAATGTTGCTCATACATTTTTTTAAATTTCCTTATTTATACATGAATGCCTAGTCTTGAGACACTTGTTACTGGTTTCTGTATTCAAGATAATTCAAAAGAAAGTTTAGGTATTTCCTTAGGAAAGAAATGCAGTATACATTTATATGAGTGATCACTTTTCACATACAATCAAGAGATGTTAATTTGCTTTGGATATTTTATTTGTCTTATTTTGCATTTTCCTTATCGAACTTTGATGAGTAAACAAAACGTCCATCCTGCAATTATTTTAAAATGGCACAAACAAAAACAAGATGGTTTTCTTCTGTGGCAAATACAAATATTGTTTGTCAAAATTAGTTTCCCTGACATTTTTTTTGTAATTTTTTTTATAAGAAACTATATCTATAAAGCTGGACAGTGATATGGAATTTGAAAAATGCTAATACAAAAACCATATCACTGTTTCTATGAAGATACAGACAATTTATCCTCACATCAGCGGTACAAGTGGAAATTAAAATAATTAAAATAATTAAAATTTAGAAAACAAAAATGCAATATTCCAAGACTGCTCTTTTTATTTAGTTATTATATCAGTAATATTATTGTTTTTAGATTTTAAGTACAGTGGTGCCTCACACAACGAACTTAATTCGTTCCAGGAGCAAGTTCGTTATGCGAAAAGTTCGTTATGTGAAACGCGTTTTCCCATAACAATACATGTTAAAAAAAATAATTCGTTCTGTAGCATAAAATATGGTAAGATGACATAAAAAAAAGATAAATTTTTTGTTATTATTTTTATTTAGATACATCTAAAGATGTATCTAAGAAGATCTATGTTTTTCATTAAATAGTTTTGATACTCCTTTGGCTACTTTGGCTGATTTTATTGCATCCTTGTTTGTCAAAATGGTGAAAATGGTGGTCTTGTTGAGGCCAAACTCTTTGACGAGGTCACACTGTTTTACCCCACATTCACTCCTTCTAATTATTTCCTGTTTCATTTCAAGAGAAATCACCTTCCTGCTTTTTTTAGAACCCATCATATAAAATAAATGTTGAGTTTATCTTAAAAGGACGACTGCCGTGATACGTGTGCGATTTAATTCGTAATGAAGAACGATTGCTGCGACACGTGCGTAAGTTAAGCGTACTACGCAGTGACTAACGAGTCTAACGACTGCCTGCGCGGGAGGATGCAATTAATCGGCAGTGATCGTAGAAGATCGGGCGACTTCGTTGTAATGATGAACGATTGCTGCGACACGTGCGTAAGTTAAGCGTACTGCTCAGTGACTAACGACTGCCTGCGCGGAAGGATGCAATAAATCGGCAGTGATCGTGTGAAGTGGGCGACTTCGTTGTGTGAAGCATTGTTCGTTGTGTGAAGCGAAGTTCGTTGTATGAATCGTGAAATGAACGAAAAGGAAGTTCGTTGTGTGCAGCGTTCGCTGTGCGAGGCGTTCGTTATGCGAGGCACCACTGTACTTAAATTTATTTTTTTGTTTTTAAGTATTTATTCTTTATATTGGGTTGTGTAATAAGTTCCCGCGATTATTATATTTTGTTTTTTCGTGCAATTTTGTGTTTTGTTAGGTAAAGTTAAAGTTATATATATGCATTCGCAAGTATTTTTCTACCTCTACAAACCTATCTGCTTCAATTTTTCGAATTAATTAATTTTAATCAATTTTCAGTCTTTTGAAATGGAAGTTCCAGGAGACAAAAAAATGCATTTTCGACATCTGCTCTATTTTGCCTTTCGTTGTGGTCAAAAAGATACGGAAGCAGGTTGCGACATTTGTGACATGTATGGAGTAGATGCTATAACTCCAACGACTGCTCAAGATTGGGTTTCCAAGTTCAAAAATGGCAATTTTGACCTTGGCGACGCACCTCGTTCCGGTCGACCTTCTGCCCTCAACAAAGATCATCTCGAAGACGTTTCTGAAGGAAGATGATTGACAATAACATGAGAGTTGGCCGAAAAGATGGGCTGTACCTTCAAGACCATCGCTAACTATCTTCACTTCATGGGTTTTACTGAAAAACTTGGAGCATGGGTGCCACACAACTTTTGAGTGATGACAACAAAGAGAATCGTTGCGAAAAAGCAGCTGAAAATCTCGCCTGATATCGTGCAACATGCGATTACATGCAACGATTTTTATACAGAATTGTCCCCGGGGATGAGAATGGTGTCTTTAAGTTAATATGAAGCAAAGAAAAGAGTGGACGGCACCAGGAGACAAACCACAGCTGAGAGTCGAGCAAGATCTCCATCCCAAGAAGACAATGATCTGCGTCTGGTGGAACTGTGAAGGTGTGATTTACTGGAAAATGCTGGAGAAGAACAAGACTGTCGCTATCGTGCCCAACTTCATCGCGTGAACGAAGCAATTCAGCAGAAAAGGACCAATTGATGTAGTGAAGTCATCCTTCACGACAATGCACGCCCACACACCGCAAACATCGTCAAGTAGGCTCTGAATCACCTCGAATGGGAGGTTCTACCGCATCAGCCATACTCTCTGGACCTTGCGCCAACAGATTATCACCTTTCCCGCTCCATGTCGAACCAAATGAGGGGCATAACCTTCGCAAACAAGGAATACCTCAAAAACTGCCTCCCACTTCTTCAACATCCAATCAGAAAATTTTTGGCGGAATAGCATCAACAAGTTGGTTGATAGGTGGGAACAGGTCGTAAATAATGGAGAATATGTTATTATTTTCTTCAATAAATCTTTTAAGCAAAAAAACGCGGGAACTTATTACACAACCCAATATATTTGTAGATTAAAAATATAAATTAGAAATTAAAAAAATTAAAAGAGCAAAATCTAGAATATTAAGTTAGTTATAAATTACAAATTTAAAATAAATAAAAGAAGCAATAATACATTAACTTAAAAATTAGGCTTATATATCGAACAGGCAAAACGCAAAGCTGACCCTTTGAGTTTCTATTTTAATTTAATTTCCACTATGCTGTGAGGATAAATTGGCTGTATCTTCACAGAAACAGTAATATGTTTATTTTGTATTTAGTAATATAAGTTAATTTTATTCTTATATTCTATACTTTTTCTAAAATGGAAAAGATTGATTGAAATCTTTGCTCTGCGAAACTCGAAGGGTCAGCTTTGAGTTTTGCCTGTTCGATATATATATATATACATATTTATTTATATATATATATTGACAAATTTCATAGCTTTTCGGTCTGAGTTAGTGAATAAGTATGATAATGGAATGAGGATGTTTGAAATTGAGAAAATTGGATACAGAATCAAGGAAAGTATATAATCATTATTCTTTAAAGTAATGATCAAGTAGATCATAGATTCAGAGGAGGAATAGACTTTGCTAATAGATAAAAAAAAAGAATAATGAAGAATTGTTTTAATTCAAATGATGTTACATATTAATATTAGTAGACAACATCTTGGCATTTAATAACAATTTTATTTAATTGCAATAAGAAAAATCAATAAGCAATATAAATGAAATCAGCAAATTTAAATTAAATATGAAATGCTTTTAAATTATTCTAATTTTCCAATAAAAAGTGAGTCAGTGGCAGCCCTGCAATTTGTGCACTTTAGTAGCTTAAGAAGTGGAGCAATGCTCAGACAGATCAAATTTGTTACAGAAAGTGCTGATGTGTTCACAAAATTCAGTTGCTATTTCAAAAAAAGGAATCATTCATTCTCTTCGTTTATGAGCCGATCATCACTTTTGTGGGTCTGGTGTTCAAGCCAAACATTCTTAAAGAACTTCAAAAACTACAAAGAGAAGCCATTTGATGTGTGCTGAAAATTTTGGAGAAACACTCAGTCAAGATATTAAAGACTGTCTTGTTGAACTTTCTCAAAACGAAAATTTGTCTTTTATGATAGTGCTCGAAAACACTATATAGCTGTTGGACAGTACCTATTGAAGAAGAGTCCTGTGGTTGGCAAATCACTGAATAGCTTTTGATACCTGAAGATAATGTGACAAGTTTAAGTGATAGACAAATTGTAAAAATAGCCCATCTGCTGCCTAAGGAAATTAGTGAAACCCAGTTGACTGACAGATGGCATGTTCTTCAAACACAGTTGAGTTCAAAGACTGTATCTCTTAAAAGTGACAATCGAGAGAGAATTGACCACTGTTGTAGAAGCATTTTCAACCAGAACAATAACACAGGTGAAAACAAAGTACCTCGCCCAGATGATTAAAGCAAGCCTTTTGTTGCACAGAACTGCTGATGTAGAACATGCATTCTCATATTCAGGAAGAACATTGATGGAGGATAAAGCTGCCATGTCTGTAAGAACTCGAAATGCTCACTTCAATATCAAAGACTGTATGAGAAAATTTCAAAGTAGGCAGACTTGGGGCCTGTATAACTAAGGATCTTTTAGTATCAGCTCGGATGGCCCATCAAAAGTACAACGATCATCTCAAATGAAAGTTAGAAGCCAAAAAGAAAGGGAAGAGGAGGAACAAGAGAGGACAAAGAGTTAAGACTTGAAGGAAAAAGGAGCACTATTAACAGTCTTGAGGAAGAGCTGCAGATCACTAGAAAAGTGAAAATGAAACTGGAAAGTAGCAGATAAAATGTTGGAAGAGGCTAACGAAAGTCTCAAAAGTGCCATAAAATCCTAAAACCTTACTGAAGTTGAGTTCTCTCAAGCTATGCTAGACAGTGCACGTGCTTTAAGGAAACAGGAACATGAAAAGGAGTCGAAGACAATATATTTGCAGGAAAACCTTGAAAAGAGGGAAAAAAGTTTAATAACCACATTTTTTTGCAAACAAAAAAAATCAAAAAATGACCTTTGAGTGCTTAGCTGTGTGCACTGTTGAAGTCAAGAATAAGTGATGGTTCTTTTTAAAAATAATTGACAATTATCAATTAAGTTCTGTTAATTGTAAAGACTTTTATTGTTGTATTATTTATTTTAAACTAGATATCATTATTGTACATATACTTATGATGCCATTTGTATGTGCTTTAAAACAATTCCAAAGTCTCAACATATAAACATGATACGTACGTAAAAATTACTAGAAATGAAACAAAATACATTTCTTCTTCATAGCTATATTTTGCAGGTTATTAGTGATATCTGTTAGTAGAAGTTTTGTTATGTTTTATAAGGAACATTCTATGTATTTGTAAGCCTGATGAAGCAGGTAAAGTAAATAACCTGCGAAATATAGCTATGAAGAAGAAGAAGAGATGTATTTCTATTTCAAATACATCTCTTTCTATTGGAATTTCTAACAATTCCAGTGTCCAAACCAGAGATTTGTTTGTCCAATAAAGTGATGGATCGGGGCAAAGGCGTGGGTAACTGCATCCAATAAGGACAAAAGTGTGGTGTTTTCTTACAGCTCAGGCTGTATTATTCTTAGCACTTTTAGTGCTGCAGTGTTGACTCAAATACCCCATTGGGGTGACATTAGTTTATAATATAATTATAATTCTGATTTAATTCATAGGTCTAAAGATGCCTGACTAAACTATCCTAAATTTTTACAATGTCCTGCTGGAAGGACACTTCAGTTTTGTGACTTACTTTTTGGTCAATGCAGGTTGATTATATTCTTACAAAATATTTAAAATACTCTTTTCTTGCTTAGTCTTCACTTTTATTGATCTTCATTATAATTACCAAACATTTTAAAAGTAGTACTGCACTGTTAAAAGGTGTGTTTTTTTTTAACATCTTCAGTGAATAATACAAGCATTCACTATTACTCATTTCAGTAACTATTTTTCACGAAACTGCTAATTTTTTTTTTTTCACTGTTTCATGCCACTACTTGTGTGTCAGCCCTGAAATTGAAAGATGAAAAGAAGAAATAGAAAGACTGCTCATTTCACTCACATCTTTTGAGCTGTCGTTGGTGTAACGTATTGGAGTACTTTTAACTGAGGCAGATAAAAATATGTACAATGGTTGTGTTAAATTTTGATCAAAGGTAACATTATGCATATTGAAAATTACAGGGATAATTTGGTTTGGTTTTTCATTGCAATAGCCAAAATTAATCCAAATTTAAAATAAAAATAAAACTAATCAGTAGGGTCATAATATAGACCAGAGCCTCAATGATAAAATCAGTCAGCTTTAGCTAATTTGAGAGTCTACAAACTTAGGCCCCTGCCAGACAAAGCAACTTCATTCAAAATTTGGTCTTGAGCAACATTCGCTCCCGACCAACTGCCTAGTCTGTTATTTAATCCGGGCAAACTCCGACGACTAATTAGTGAAAAGCTTGGGAACATTCACTTGTGACGTCATGTACATTCATATTATTCTTTTTCTCCATTTCACCTGAACTATGAGGAATTACAAAATTGTCACAGTATTGAGATTATCGTTCGAAAGGAGACAAAGTTTGCACTTAAATATATTAATTTATGCATCAGAATATATCAAAGTATTTATTTATTTATTTATTTTTAAAAATGTCATAGCATCAGCTGTGCTTGTTTGCATGGAATTTTGAGATCGCTTGTTAATAGATATACAAATCACTCATTATCACTCAACAGTGTTCAAAACTTCAAAATGTTTTCTGGCAAATTCTGATATACAGAATTAATATATTTAAGTGTGAAGATTGTCTCCTTTTGAAGGATGATCTTATTGCAATAACAAATTACGGTAGTTTTCAGTACATTTGAATTGAAACTATTGCCGTAGCAAAATATAAATGATGTCCAGTGAAAACTACGAGATGTGATGCGTTTCAATCCTTTACTCTATTGATTGGCATCATGTTCGATCATTTTCTGGCCATTTAGTTGTCTGAAGCACGACATGTCAAGCATGTTCTATGCAACTGAACGACAAAAGACGGCTGTATTTCCCTAGCCCATTTATGTAATTTGTCCTTTTTTTATATATTTTTTAATATACGAGGGTCGTTCAATAAATAATGCAACACTTTTTTTCTCGGATAATATTTGATGAAAAAAACGTGAAATTTTCTGTACAGTACCTTCAAATATTACCGCACTTTCTCAAATTGTCTCGTCATTCTCCGCTATGCGACAGCACTGTAGGTAGTGTTTAAGATGGCTTCTGTGAATGATATGCATTCCAAACAAATTTAGCAGTTATTGAATTTCTTTTGGAACAGGAGACCTGACAAATATTCACAAGCGCTTACAGAATATCTACTGAAACCAGGCAACTGATAAAAGCACTTAGAGTCGTTGGGAAATATGCTAAACATTTCGAACAAACACCCCCACCACTCAAATTTCACTTTTATATTTTACAGATTATAATTTAGTATTTTTATGCATTTCTTTAAAGTTGTTTAAATAAATGACATTATAAAGTTATTTTAGATGCTTTAAATTTGCTGTAAGTATTTATATCTAGAATCTGAAAAAAAATTTGGCCACCTCCAAAAAATAAAACCAGGATTGTTTTATGGTATGTAACTTTTTAATATTTCTATTTTCTGTCTTCAGTTCTTGAAGTTGATATATTCCAAAGAGCGAGGGAGGGGGGATTTTAAACAATTCTATTTGGTGGAAAACATGTAATTAACATGTTTTGGACATGTAGTGAGATTTTGTTGAACTGGACAACTTCCTTCACAGGACAAAAACACAGGAATATTTTTTTGTTTGTTTTTATTTATTGTTTTCTAATAAAAGCAGTGTGGTGGTTTCTAAAGGGTTTTGAATACTACAGAGTAACGCTTTTACGTTTTATAGGCTGAGATGATTTTTATAGAACTGAAACAGAAAAGAATAAATCATTGGAGTCTTTTCCCATCGATTAAATAGGAATTCTTATTTAATCTATGTCTTTTTCAGGACTTAAATATATGTCTGTAGAAATCAACACGTGTCAGATGCACAAATCGTATACAGCAATAATAAATAACGTTTGTTAATTATTTCACTCATAAGATTGAAAGAAGAATTTTAGACCAAGAAAAATAAAGTAATATTTTGAAATTACAATAACTTTACTTAATTAAGTCGTAAGTTAACATATTACAGCAAATGTTCAATATATAGTAAATACTTTTTCAAGGCTATCTGTTTTGAGATAAGTAAATGTAAAACCTTTAATTAAAAAAAAAAAAAAAAAAATCTTTTAACAATAACAATCTCAAATAGAGAGAAAATTTAGTTGTTTTTTTTTTTTATTGTAAAAAGTTAGATGTCCTGTGATCAGTAATATTATCAGTAACAGAAATGATTTTGAAATCGTTCAAATCATTTTGATTCGCCCTGTATAATAACAGGCAATCACGAACCCTTATGCTTCCTCTTTATTTTATGTTTTTGATTTTGAAATGTTCATTAATTTGAATCTTTGTAAATATGGGAAACGTGTCTTTTCTTTTTTGAAATATCATAAGCAGAATGGCAAGTTTTACCAAAGTAACGAATGAACCAAACTCAAAAACTGAAATTGTATATAAAGCTATTACCAAAAACTATCGTAATTTTTTTGGAAAACGTTTTATAAAAATTTAGTTGGAACCCAAATTATTAAACTATATTCACTCACAAAAATACATATAATATCCGTTCAGCTTATGAAAATTATAAACTTTCTAACACTATTAATATTAAAAAAATATTTAAAGCTATAAGAATTGTGGCGATTCGTCTCTCATGACCCAAGTTACATCTGAAGTGTGATAATGTGTAGAGCAGTGGTTGATGAAGATGTGCTTACAAAAAGAAATAGGATAAAACACTTAAGGAACTGGAAAATTGATATTTAAGTATTTCATACTTTCAGCAGTTTTTTTGTTTTTTGTTAGCTTTTTTAATTTTTTTTTAGTTATACATGTAAGCCAGATGAATACAAATTCATGATTTCCAGCATAATTTATGACTAGCTATTTTGCATTTCAGCTATTGTTTCCTATTCCAGTCAGGTCCGACGAGAGGCGGGGGACGCCGGGACAAATTCCTGAAGCCAGTGTCGTCTGGAGGGCCCTGGTCTGGATTCTTTTTTTTTATATTAAAAGAAAACAAAAAACGCACATAATTAAACAAAACACAAATATTCACCGAGCTATTTTTGGTATTTGTACTGGGAATCGGAGACAGTACTGTTTCGAGGTTTGTTACCTCTCATCAGTCAGATCCGCTCAGTATACTTAGCTCAGTGAAATAGGACAATATACAAAACGGATAAACATAGCTCAGTGAATATTTGTTTTGTTTAGTTATGTGCGTTTTTTGTTTTCTTTTAATGTAAAAATTGTTATAATGCACGTTAAATTTCATTGTAATACAGTAGACTCCCTCTTAATCGGATTTCGTTTAACCGGATCTCCGCTTTAACCGGCCGATTTTTTTTTTATCTTTAAAATGTAAAAAATAGCTAAAAAAAAATAACACGTGTTTCGTTATTTTTATAATCGGTATCGCAATATTTCAGATACAGCGTATCCAATACAGTTGCAAGGGGTGGAAAGAAAGGTGATTTTAGATGATCGACGAAATCATTGTTTGTTCTCGGTAGTACCAGATGTCTTAAAAGTTGAAAATTTGATCAAAATGGCGAATTGTGGGAAAAGAAAGCTTGTAGTGGTGTCCATGGAGTTGCGATTAGATGCCTTAAAAATGATAAGGGCCAAAGTTTGAAATCTATTGCTTTATCTGTTGGTGTAGGCGAAAGCATTATAAGTGACTGGAAGAAAAAGAGGAAAGAGATTGAATCATTTTTGTAGTAAATTAGAAACGAAAGGGGCTCTCGAATCCCGGTCTACTCTAAAGAAACCGAAGCTGGGAAAATTGGATGATGCGCTGCTTCTATGGTTTAACCAAGAACGAGCAATGGAAAACCAATTAGTGGACCAATTATTATTAATGAAAAGGCTGTTCTTCTTCATAAGAAAATGGGAGGAAATGAAGATTTTCAAGCAAGTGAAGGCTGGATGAACAGATTGAAAAAAAAGGCATGGAATCCACGTGCTAAGTATTTGTGAGGGGAAATTGTCTTCGGATCCTGAGGAAGCAACCAAGTTTAAAAACAAAAATTGAAGATCTGGTAAAGGAGAAAGCTTTATCCAAAGAGCAAAAATACACCGTAGATAAAACTGGCTTATATTATAGAATGCTTCCAACAAAAACGTTAGCCTCTAGAAAGAACCGCGGCACCAGGATATAAAAGAAGTGAAGGCAGAGTGACTGTTTCTTTATGCGGCAACGCTGCTGGTAATGCTAATCGGAATATCGTCAAGCCAAGAGCTTTTAAAAACATCAAGTTGAAGTCTCCCAGTTCACTACAGAGCTTCGAAGACTGCTTGATGAACCAAGAGTTCTTCATAGAATGGTTCCATCTGTAATAAAATCTCAAGTCACAGAAGTTGCCAAAAAAAGCGCTGCTTAAAAAACAAAAACAAATGAATACTATCTCATCCTCTGCCGCCTTGATTACTGTATTTAACATCTTTAAATCCTAAATTTAATGCATAATTTGCCAAGTCTTTGAAAGATTAACGGAATTTGTAGATTGCATTACGAAAACAGGAGACGCCATTGCAAATTTAATACTTGAAACACTTAACAAATATAGTATCCCAATAAGTGAGTGAAGGATACGATAATGGCTCTAATATGAGTAGAGCATACAAGAACGTTCAAGCTCGAATTTTGGAAATTAATCTCCTTTTTTCTCCAGGTGCTTATCACAGTTTGAATGTGTGTGTTCATGCGACAGAATGTTGTCCTGAAGAAATAACATTTTTTGGTGTTGTACAGAAACTGTATAATGTACCGTATTTCGTGATAGCACTAAAAACCGATTGCTCGCTTCATTATATGTCCATCACACGTTGGTCTGCTTGAATTTTTGAGAGGGTGAAGCCATTTGCACAAAAGCTTCCTTCTAAAAAGAAGCCAATCGACATGGTGCTAGAATTAAATCTAACTGCAGACACTCAACAGCAGAATAAAATAAAGACATATACGAAGTCATTTCAATGCCTCGTGATGGCAACTGTTTGATTCGAAGTCTATCAGCCATAAACTACGAAGCACTGTCTTACAAGCTCGAATACCACCATCGACATAGAAGTAGCAAATCTTTCTAGTTCTGACAAATTTTTTTAAAAAAATTAGGAATAGTTGGGAAGCAATCCTAAACGAATGCAATCTGGTAGCTGTAAATTTAAGTGAGCAGGCTGAATTTCCAGATCACGACACACAGGAAATGAAATGCTGAAGAATCGTAATGCCACCAATTGAAGTATTCAAGTTTAATGTGTTTCATGTTCTTTTAGACAATGTTATTAGTACCATGATAACTCGTTTTTGTGCAGCGAAAGAAACAAACATTGTATTTATAGTGTACAGTGGTTATTTCATGACTTCAGTATGAAGATGATATTAGCGAACAGTTTTCTGAAGAACTAATACATCTGAGAATCCATGCAAATATACAGGGAGGAAAAACTTTTACTTTTACAGCTGCTCAATAAAATAAAACAACTGAATCTTGAACCACTATTTCCTAATATTGTTATTGCTTTAAGGTTGCTTTATACCCCTATTATGTTATTATTATGTTAAATATGTACATATTTAGATTATGATGCTTTTTTTTTATGTAGTAAATGATCTGTATGTCACTTGAATATATCTGTATGGGAAAGTTTGACTCTTGGTTGGGTGCATCCAATACATATACGAACCACTTTTTCCTCCAAGAAATCGCTTCTCGTAGTTTCTTTAAGCTTTAAATCTTAAAAGTTTTTAATTCCTTAAAGAAAACAGAAAACAAGTTGTAATCGTTGCATTCTTAAAGCATTTGTAATATCCTCATCAGAAAGTGCGTCTGAACTCAACAAGAGATAAATTCATCTGTTTATATCTGGATTCTGTTTTAGTTTCAACCTAAATGTCGTTCGTGATAAGAATAAAGAGATTCACTATCAACTGTTACTTCCTGATAGTATTTGTAATAACAGGGTGACCGAGAAGTTCCCGTACCCCTTAATATAATAATAACATAATAGGGGGTACGGGAACTTCCCGGCCACCCTGTACAATACCAATGACTGCGGCTCAAGCAGAACGATGTTTTAGTTACCTATCAAGGATGAAAAAAGTGTTACAGTCAACTATGGGTCAAAACCGCCTTTCGGCTTATTATCAGTCGAGGCTGAGCTAGCCAACCATTGTGATTTTTCAAAAATCACAAAGGATTTATTTGCAAGTCGTAAGGCTCGCAAAGCACTTTAGTCTAAATCCCAGACTCAAGCTGTGATTTTTTGACTTTGTGATCTGATATGAGAGTTCATCGAGATTAAGCTTATTTTGCTAGTGGAAATCTTTTGTTAAACAACTATTATTTTTTACTTATCTAATATTGTATCACTATAATTCAATTTTCGTATTATTATATTACAGAAATAAAGAACAATTTCTATCTATAGGCAATTTTTTTTTTTGTCAATGGACCCGGAATAATTGTTTTCCTGGGGCCCGGGTCCACTCTCGGTGGCCCTGTTTCCAGTGTCTGGTAAATTATCTGACAATTGATAAGAAATAACTTTAAAAAAAAAAATCACCCTATAAACAAGGGACTGTCTTAATCAGAGCTGCTTTGTCACTAAATCTTAATTACGATTTTGTCAGTAATGCCCATCTTGAGACACGTAGACATCAATAAGCTTGTATTGTGATATCTCGTTTGTTGACCCAACTATTGATGGAAATTATGGGAAGGCAAGATCACAATGGATTGTGCTGAATTTTGATGCAATATTTTTTTAATAAGATCCTTCAAATTCAGTTATTCATACAAATAGGCTTTCAATGAGATTAGGTTGACTTGTGATGAAGCAATTAACAAACAACTCCGAAGCACGGTGTCAATAAATTGAAATAGCAAAAGCTTTTATTTGATTTTGAATCACTTAAGCAAAGTGATTTTTGGTTTTACATTTATCAAACACCCACTTTTCAAATTAATAAACTGATTAATATCAGTAAATGTATTGAAGACCGAGAATACAACAGAAAGTGTTGTTTATCATGCAATTTTTTGAACAATTAATGAATACATTATTTTTCTCTCAATCAAAGACATTTTATTGCCCATTCGCAATAAAAGATATTACATAAAGTTCAGACGATAAAAGCTCTCATGTTGGCTAAGAGCATGTCAATAAATATAGTAAATTGCTTTTCTCGTATCGATCACTTAGGGAAATTACTGGAGATTGACTCAGCCTTACAATAAATTGGATCAGAGATATTTTATTGTCTATTCGATAAATTTCGACTCCATTTAAGACTTTTCTCATTGGTCTTGTTTAGCAATGGCTCTATCAATTGCTTTCAGTGAATCTCGTTTTTTCTTGCGTTTTGGTAAATTGCTTGGAGTTTTTCTTATAGAATTTCAATCAACCACTTTGAGGCGAATATCCCAATGGCTGCATCTGATTCATCTGTGTCTCATCGTAGGCTCTGCATTATACACTAGATGGCACTGGCATAATAAAGCATACGGAATGATGAATAATCGTATAGATCTTATGTCTAGCATTGTGTATTCCTATAACTATTACCTGACTTATATTCAAATATGCATAATTTCTTTTTATCTCTGGGTTAGAAGAAATAGTATAATTAAAATAAGTTACCAGTGGAAACATACTGAAAAATTTCTGACGGATCCAACGAGTAAACAAAAATTACGAAAATTTGTGAGATATTTCTTGTGTGTTTCGTTTATCTCCTTCTGCTATTATCATGTATTCCTTGTGGAGAGTCTCACAGAAAAAGGTGTTTGGATCTCAGAGTTTCATGGATTTCTTTATATAGTCATTGGATTTATTGAAAATATTTATTTCAATCTAATCATTATTGCATTTTCGGTGAGTTATGATTTCTTTTTTATGATATTTAATATGTTCACAAAAGCTAATGACAGGGACTATTTCAAAAATGTATGAACCAATGATATCACAGATCGTGGAATATATCTAATGATGACCCAACTTTGTTATTCAACATCAAACTGTAAGAATCACAAGAGAATAAAATTGGTATCAAATTTGTTAACCTTTAATATAAATAGTATTTTAAAATAAGAGTAAAAAGTTGCCGACCTTTTTAATATTCTGTGCTTTTTTTTGTATTTACAAAGATATAGAAAAAAAAAAAAAAAAAAAAATTCTATATGTGATTGGTAGTTTCATTGGACTTAATCTTTACTGTCTACTTACTAGGATAATATTGGAAACGAGGATAATGAAGTTTTATTGTTTACATCTCATAACTTTGATTTTCAAACTTAAAATTATAAAGGAGAATTTATTTGATACAACAAGAGTAGATATTAAAGACTTCTCGCTTGTTTTCTATGAAAAAATATTTTAGATGTTATTTAATTTTTCCATCAGCTTAAATAATTAAGTAATAGTTTTTGTAAGTATTAACTTCGCTTGATTCTGCATATCTTTCCACAATATTGCTTTTCCATTCACTTCGAAAATAGGTAGAACAAAGTAGACAAACAATCTCTGGTAGCAAATCAATGTATTAAAAGTTTGTATGTGATCACACAATGATCAGAAGAACCCAAGCCTTTCGCCCTTTCTAGGCGCTGACATTAAGATTTATTATAATTTTGACTTAGACTTAAACAATTTAAGTTAAAATTACAATAATTTTATAATTATAGGTCGATTATACATTGATCTGCTTTGTTCCATTTCTAAGATATCTTACAGCGCTATCAACGATTGCTTCATTTTTTTTTTAGTTTTAAGATCTACTTTTCCATAAATAAAAACCTAAAAAAAAAAAAAAGATGTTATAAATAAATAACTTTAAAATTACATTGGTGTAGCGCATTAAAAAGTATAAATTCTGGTGTACTCCTGGAGAAATTTCGATTTAAAGTTAAGGTTGTACATTTTTTAACTAAAAAAGGTTGTACATTTTTTCTTATGCCATAATCTTATTTGAACTCAGAACGGTGACTATTATGAGAAACGCAAAAGGTGTCATCAATTGAGTTGTTTCTTTTTGCAGGTACTTCAGGAGGAAAAGAGTCAAAATGTAGATCATTATTTATATGAATATGTGTTTTATTCCGAACGGTTTCCGAGATAGAGCTATTTGATATACAATATTTTGACCTTTCCTCCTGAAACATCTGGTAGAATTGTTATTATTTACTTGTTTCTTTGGATGGTTTCTTCTTTGGACTCTTCGGATTTTTTTTCTTTTACTATTATTTGTTAATTTTTTAATATTCCGGTTGGCTGTTAGTTAAGAATGACTTTTCCTTTTCTGATAGCATTTACCCAAGTTAATATTCATCTATTCTTGTGTATTGATTGCTGAGAGTTTAAAAAATATCCACAGAATGATTGAGCTTTTAATTAATTCTTCTGGACCTCGTTCTGGTCAACCACTTCATCGAGATCTTCTACAAATCCGCAATTACCATCAAATCCTTTGTCAAATGGCATCTGATCTTCAGGTAATGGTATCATTCCTTTTTTTTCTAATATTATTACTCACAAAACTATTTCAATATTTCTATGAGTGCAAGAATATTCTGAGAGTCTGATCATGAACGACAAAAAAAAAAAAAAAAAATCAGAATCGTACATGAATATTATGTAATGCACTGGGCTGTACGACAGCAGGAAAAACCCAGGAAATAAAGAAAATAAATGACTAAATTCCTTTTTTTTTTTCTTTCGGTTCGACGCTTTTGATAAACAGAAGAACTAAGTGAAACTATCTATCTATATTTATGCATTTTTAGCTGAGCAATTGGACGTTCGATAATTTATGATGATGATAATGTAAACATTACGAATGGAGGGGAGAGATGATTTCATTTTTGCGCGAGAGCTTACAAAAGATGAGTCTATGGAAAGAATGTTTGTTTTTCACATGTTTATGCTTTATATTTCTGGCATTCTATTTATTTTAGGCCTAATAATGCTGATGCGTTTTCTTTATTATGCCCTAATAGTTTTTGGATATATGAATAATTTTCAATTATGTTCCAAAATGGTCTTTGCTATGTAACTACAATAACTTTGTGATTAGTGTGCTTAATTTTAGTTTGTCCTTTTAGCCACAGTCAATGAATGAAAGATAGTGAAAGTAAATCCAAGCAAAAGACCTAAGCTTTGAAAACAGGCTGGGAATTGGTTTACCACTTAGGCCATAGTCTCAATATTAATTTAAAATCTTATTCTAAACATCAGAAAAACACCCAACTTCAGTATCTATATTGAATAAATTAATATCGGTGAATATATTTGCAGTCAAATCCGGTGTTCGACAAGGATGTATATTGTCCCCAATCATCTTTCTAATGGTCCTGGATGAGGTGATGAAGAAAGTCACGGGTGGAAAGGAGAGAGGCATACAGTGGAGATTGACCGAACGATTGGAGGACCTAGATTATGCAGATGATATCTGCCTCCTTTCACAGAACCATCTTGATATGAAAAAGAAACTCCAAGACCTTGAGAACGAAGCTAAGATGGTGGGTCTGAAAGTAAATGCCTCCAAGACTAAGATTATGGAGAAAAATACAACAGATGAAGGAACACTGAGAGTGAACAACGAAGATATTGAAAAGGTTGAAGATTTCACGTATCTTGGGAGCATTGTTACCCATGATGGAGGAGCAGATGCAGATGTCAGAGCAAGAATACGAAAGGCAAACGGGGCCTTCATTCAACTGTATCCACTCTGGAGGGCAAGAGAGATATCCACAATGACTAAACTTCGAATATTCAGAACCAATGTGAAAGCAGTGCTATTGTACGGTTGCGAGACTTGGAAGGTCACCTCCAAAATTACCAGTTGCTTGCAAGTCTTTATTAATAGATGTCTCAGAAAAATTCTTCGAATCTTCTGGCCAGATGTGATATCAAATGAAGATCTTTGGAACCAAACAAAAGAGGAGCCCATCGCCATTCAAATTAAGAGAAGGAAATGGAGGTGGATTGGTCATACCCTCCGAAAAAGCCAGGATGCAGTTGAGAGACAAGTTTTGTTCTGGAATCCACAGGGTAAAAGGAAACGTGGAAGACCAAAGATATCATGGAGAAGGACAGTGGAGAAAGAGGCCAAGATGGAAGGAAAGACGTTTGCAGAGTTGAAGGTCCTCGCTCGAAATAGAGTGCACTGGGGAACTTCGTCGAAGCCCTATGCTCTGGATAAGAGCGAAAGGAAATGATTGATTGATTGATTG
>JAFIDM010000007.1:31379694-31402015 GCA_023159025.1 Thereuonema tuberculata | reverse complement strand
TTTTAAGTTAATTTTAAGTTTAACAATAATTTTATTTTATAAAAAATATCCGTTTTATTTTTTCATCTAATTTTCCTAAAATTCAATTCTTGTGATTTGTCGTCTCACAGGAACGAGATTATTTCGTGATCATAACAATGTCGATATACTGCAAGATTGGTAGGTGTTTATTTTGCAGTGACTAATTTCCGATAGCCTTGCTCTGCTTTTGTCATTAAATAGCAAGATAAGCATTTGTGAGATAAATAGCTGTCATCTGAGCGTCTTACGAAACGTCAGTCATGCGTTATTTACTCCTGTGAAGTGTAGTCTGCTTTCGTATGTTCTCAAAGGTCGACAAAAGTTTCCTTTTAGTTTTCATTCATCAGAGAAATATAACTCAAGACACGGATGAGGAAAAGCAATTGCCAAGGATTGGAATAATCCTCAATCATGAAAGAAGGATTTCATCAATTGGTGGTCAGTGATACCGTTTGTTTCCCAGACGACATCCCATGGAATCTCGCTATAATTTCGTTTTAGCTTAATTTAGTTTTATTAATCTTCAGATTATCCTTAAACTTTTATTTCTTAATAGATTAGTGTTTTTTCGATGCTCGTGTAAAGTTCTGTGTATTTAAAGCATAGATTTTTGTTAAATAGTTAATATTCCATTCAAGAGAAACCTCTACTGTTCTCCATCCTCATTTTCAAGTTATAAACAGGAGTCGTGGATTATAAAAGGCGAGAGGAGCGTGATGCTGACCACATTACCTTGGTCTCGTACCTCTCAAAGTAGGAAACCTTATTCCCAAAGCTGTGTAAAAGACAATGTTAAAATCGCTTTTGCTCCCTTATTATCGATTCATTCATTCCTCTTTTAAAATCTAGTCTTTTCTTTAGGATTAATTTAAGCCTTTCTATTTATAACGGATCAATGTCACTTATATTTCAAACATTAAATGTTGAATTGAATGATTCCAGCAGACGACCAGGGCGCCGCAGATTTCTTAATTTTTTTTTATAAAATGAATTGCGAAATCGTTCTTGCTAATCTAATAAAACAATTTCAAAAATTTCCAATTAAAATCAGAATCCTTAAGAAATGGAATTTCAGTGTGGAAATGAGTTGTTTCTTATATTCTTGACTGTCAGTGGATTGACGATCGTATGATAACACTTTTCAAGTTTCATTGATTGTTGACGTTTGATTTTGTAAGTATGTAAATAGAAAGGAGATCAATTCTAAACATATAAAAGAAAGAAAAACTAAAGCTTATAAAAATATAAGATAAACGTGTTTTGTTCCTTGATTTTGTTAATTAAACAATTTTATGAGTAAGTTTTGTAAGGTAACAGTAATGACATTTAAAAAAAACAACAACAATATATGAAAAAAATGTTTGGGGGCAATAGTTGTTAAAAATATCATTTCACTAGGTCGATCATAACCTAAAATTAGTTCCTTATCTTTTGTTCATGATAGCAGTCGTTTTCAACATAACACTGTTAACACTGTTAGACCAGGTAAACATAAATCACTTCATTTTTAAAAACCAAGTCACTAAGAAAAAAGTATATTAAGCTTTCACAAATTGAAAACCGCACGAAATTGGTTAGTTTTTAGTTAATTTACTAGTTAGTCCATTTTTGCAGTTTTAATTTATTTTTACTTATTTTTTTTTTATGTTTTTCATATTTGAAATATCCCCTTTTAACAGTTATCATATTATGTATAAAGATTATATATATGGAATTATTTTTAGTCTCATTCAATATTAAACAGAAATCTAAAACGGAAGTAAAATAATAATAATAAAAAAAAAAACAGCAAATGTTTGCAATAGTTTCTTATTTAAAGGGAAGTGATATTTTAATCAACTGTTTTTTTGGTTTTGTTTTTTTAAGGATTAAAAAAATAATATTTAAGGTTGAGTAGACATGAAAATACTTAACCTTAGGTAGCATCAAAGAAATATATTTTAACTTTGGTTAAAAATAAAACCTTCAAGTTTAGAATATTTATTATTATTATTATTATTTTAATGTGTTAAGAAATGAAATGGAAGAGATCAAAGAAGAGAAGGACATTAGTAGATTTCAAGAAACATTAAACATTGTCTTAAATTGGATAACTTTTTAGTGGCAATATATTAACTTAGCAAAAAAAATTAAGTAATAATTAAAAGAATGACAAAATACTAATAGCTATTCAATGTAAATTGAAGCTAAAATGAAATATTTACTCATTAATTACAGTTAATAAATTGATTTTATCATAATTCCAGTTCCTAGTTTGCTGTTGTTGGGATTTTTTTTTTAAAGCAAGGTTCATTTTATTTCCAGCTCAAAAATATGGAAGGAGTAACAGTGATTCAGCAAGTTGACAATGAAACCGCTCAGATTGTTCTTTCAATATCGAATGATATTTCAGAAAAGAACGAGAAGAATCTAAATAGTGACAGTTTGCACAAATATGACAACACTTTATCTGATGAAAATTGCAGTAAACTTTCAAACGGCAACAAATATTTGCCAAAACTAACTGATAAAAAACAAAACGTTTTGAAGGAACAGAATTCAAGTGAAGACCAGCGGCGCTATTCTGAACCCCCCGTTTTGTCAGTTGGCCCCAGTCCTAATTCCGATCAAACCTTCCCATCATCAAGTTCATACACATCTGGATTCTATAGTGATCAATCAACCCATATGATTTTTGGTTTTCATAAGCCAAAATCTGAAAGTTCAGGTAGGTCTAAATGTAAAATTTCAAAACTAATTCCAAATATAGCAATTTGGATCTTTGCTCTTTTGATAATTATTAAATTAGTTTATATATTGTTCTTGTATCAAATTATTTCATTTTTATTTTGTTTAATATACTATTTTCATGAAATTATTCTTAATATTTGATTTATATAGGTCAATTCAGTATTGTGTGCACTTAATTTTCTTTGTTTTCATTTTGTACGAATAATTTGCCTGTTTTTGTTTTATGTTTTTATATTATATAACTCATATTCCTCTTTAAGCAATACCACTAGGCACTTTTCTTCATTTGTTTAATTTTAATTGATAGAATATCTTGATGTTTAAAAATTTTGGTTATCTCATATTATTTGTTGTTATATCTGGTTCTAATTCTTTTTTAAGATTGATATCTGATAAACCAAATTTAAAGTAAATCTTACAATTTTAGTTGTAATTTGGAATTTCAGGAGGGGAGGGGGAATCAAAAAAAAAATATACACACTTTGATAGATGTGATGTTGAAGTGAGTTTACATTATTTTTGTCCGCATGGAACATGAAATAAGTTAAAAATAACAGAGCAGTTACTATCTATGTAATAAGCATGAAAGTTTGATTTGAAACAATGTTGCCATTTCTCAACTAATCTTTACCAAATACTATCATGGAGTTTTACATCCATCCCAGAATAATGCATGAACAACAAAAACCCAGATCCACACTAAGGGGTGTAAATGGAGACAAACTTTCTTGAAGGGTACGCATATCTCTGAAACCACTTTAGTTGGAAACATGAATTTTGACATGAGTGTTTTTTTCTCAAATCAAAAATTCAATGAATTTTCCATATCGGCGTCATAAAGGAGCAGTGGGGGCAACTTTCTTACAACCAATTATAAATCCCTAGGACACACCGATTCCTTTGCATTGTGCTAGAATCCCATGATTAATTCAACTGCTACAGTGGGTTTCAATATTGTACTGCATGTATTCTTTATCAATTTAAACTTTAATTTAGTTTTATGTCTTAAGTTTCAGTTTTTTAGTTTACTTGATGGAATTTAATTTTTTGAGTAAATAAAACATTTTTTACTTTACAAATGCAAGGCTTCCGGAGCAAAGTGACGATAGCTGGCTAGTTATTAATAATAACAACATACAAAATGGTCAAATTTATATATAGCATGATTCAAAATTTCCTCTACAAACATTAAAGGTAGATCAGTAATACAAAAACAAACTGTATCATAGTGGAATGTATGTCCGCAAATGCCACCTGAATGTTTAAATACACTAAGGTTCAGAAATAAAAGACAGCAAGTAAGGTAGACAACTTGTTTATTAACAATATACACTTACAGATTAACAATATACACTTACAGGTTCATAGTAGGTGCTTCAAAGTTCACACAATCTCTGGTGCAAATGCACAAACGTTTGATGATTCGGTACACATCTGTTGGGGAACCATTCACCATACAATCGTACAGCAGCTCGTCCATTTCCATTTGCTATGTCGTAGGCTAGGTTCATATCTGCCCTCTCAGCATTAGTGAAGCAATACATCCTACTTGTACAAATTCAACATTTCAAATGACGATGGCTCACTGCCAAACAATGTCCTCTATCACATTTGGGTGGTGTTGCAAACATACATTCCACTATGAATACGTTTTTGTATTCATGCCTTACCTTTAAAGTTTGTACAGGGAATTTTGAATCGCTCTTTATATGATTTTAGTACTTTAATACATTAATTGTAATAATTTCTTAGTTATTTTTAAATTTAACTTATTTCATGTTCCATGTCTTAATATACAAATTGTCTATATGATGAATTTATTTTTGTTCCTAAAATAACTTAAATGAACCTCACAGAGTGAAGAGATATGTTGACGCACCAAACTACATGCAAATGAAAGAGCACTGTCGATAATGTAAGAGTGCCAAGTTTTAAGCCCAGATTCGAAAGGGTGCATAAGATATATTGATGCAAAGTTACAATAGCAAATATATTGAAAAGCATATGTATCATGTGATACTGTTACAAATACTGATCAAGCACTACAAATGTGTAATGAAATGACAGAATGGTCATAACAGAACAAGTGGTTACAGTAGACACATCTCAGAAATACATCCTCGTCACATCCGTCGTGATTGCAATAACCCTCGACACTGTTAAAGCAGAACTGTACAGGCATTCGAAATGGACTCAGTGCATCCTCAATGTATCCTGATTTGTAAAAGTCATACTTGATCATGCTGTTAAAAATGTAAGATGAGAATTGGAATTGCACAAGTGACTGAAGTTTGATGAAGTTAGTATGATTGCATATCTCTTAGTCCTGAGCGAGGACTAATGCCAAATCCGTGATGTACTTTTATCAAAATTTTGTAAGATCGGAAGAAGAACATATCTATGGGTTGAACCTGCCAGTTCACTTGTCAGGAATATGTTCCATGGTGAAATTGAGTCTTTCGGGAACTTAGAGACGTGAGATAACCATCAGTGTCCATGTATCAGCTCCACTCATCAACGAGAAGTTTTCTCCCTGAACTGAAGGATAGAAGCTTCTGACAGAATGGTCTTGAGATCTTGCTTTCTCATGCTTGCGCTTTTCGCATCATAGGAACGGATGTTGTCAGATCTTCAGGATCGTTGCCTGGGAATTTGCCAGAGGATTCTGCAGATACATTGAAGACAGAGTTGATCATCCAAAGACATAAAGGGCATGATCGTATAGGAATAAATTGTTGCAGCAATAGAGCCCATGGTAGCAAACATTTGCTTGGCACCGCTGTAACGTAGAGTGTTCTTCGAGTCGTGAAACTTTTCAAAGCAACTTTGATCGGCGTTTATCACTTGAGATGGAAGATATACTTGATTGATGACCACATTCTTGATCTTGAGAATCAAAGTCCTCAGCAATCTGTTCATAGCTTTGTTGTGGTGCAGTGATTCCATCCTACATAATGTGTTATTTTGCATGATACAATGTTATGTCATCGTTGGAATGTGAGAATTCATGATGTATTGCTTTGAACCTGATTGATCCTGAACTGTCTTGAGTGAATGTCGATTACCCTTTGCTCTTGTATTGTTGTCAGTCCAGTATATTCTTTCAAGCATGTCATCAGTTACATGCCCTTTAGATTTCTTTGGTAGTGATGGTTCATACTCAGAAGTTGATGAAGCACGTGGCTCTTGAGGAGAATGTTGATTTCCTTGTCCCTCGTCTTCGTCTTCCATATCCCCAATGTCATTCTGATTGTCATTGTCATCCAATGCAATGTCATTGAATGCAAGTGTGGTTACCTCTTCCATGATGCCTTCATTCTCAGAAGATTTATGATTCTGTCAACCATTAGAAGATCTTCCCTCATTACTTGTCCTGGGAAGTTATAGCATATCTTTCAGCTAGAATGTGTACAATGGCTTTGGTCAGCTAGAATGTGTACAATGGCTTTGGAATTGGCTGTCCACATTCCTGAAAGTAAAGAAGAAAATCAAAAGAATTAAGACAAGAAACAAAACAAAACAAAAAAACCACAATCATTAAGCATCCTACACTAATTTGTGAAGGGCTAATAGCAGGGCAGTGGCAATGGTCACAATAGATTGTTTGAAGGGTTGGAGTTGATGGAGGATGTGATGGCAATAACAACCAACAGTTATATCTCCACACCTCCTTCGAATCCAGATTTCAAACTACATATGCATCTTTCCCTCAACAAGCCCAACCATCCCTCCAAAAACCATACCCAGATCTGACTTTCCACTCTGTGAGGTTTCTTGTAAGCTGAATAGACTTTTAAAGACTAGTAGTGGATTTCATCAAAGTTCATTAGCATAACAGCCAAAAAATAAAAGATTATTAAAGAGAAATTATTTACCAGATTAGAAAAAAAAATTCAATAAAGTTGTATTTTACCTTAATTTATCCTTTTAATTTAATACTATTCTTTTATCTGCTAGAGTACCCAAAATTTTTTATTTTAAAGAATATTTTTGCAATGGAATCATCATTATTTTGATATACTGACCTTTGCTTATCTCTATTTGAAACTGCCACGTAGCTAAGATTTTTGTTATCTGGAATGAACAATGGCTGCCCCTAATAAAAATTTAAGGTTTAGAAGATTTTATCGCCTAGAATCGTAAATTCTAGGAGTACATCATTCCTAGAATTTATTTTTAATTTTACGATAAAATTTCATTGAAAATTTTCTTCAAGGGCTGCTCCTTCTTCCATTCGTCTGTGTCTATTAATAGACAGTAGTTTCAGAATGCTTCTTTTCAGATGAACCCCTTTTAAAGGAAATCTATATTTCTCTAAAAAATATGTTTGCCTTTAAAAGATAATGTTTCAGATAGAGATGTGATTTCTCTTTAAAACCTATGTAAGTTTTCAATCTTAACCTTTTTCTTACAATAAAACTAGGCTACTAAATGATCTAAAACTTTCCTTGACTAGGCTAGTTTCTTCTCTATTTTTTCCTTTCACAAAATGTTTAGGAAGTAATAAATCGGCAGCGTCTTCAAATTCTACAGATACCCGAGGCAGCAGTAATGATTCCTGGACTGACTGTAGTATGCTGGATAAGGATGATGATGCCATCATCAATGCGGAACTGGGATTGGCAGAAGATCACTTTTCACGGCCAGATGTAAGTGTTTCATTAGTTATCTTGATTTAAACTAGCTATGATATTAACTTCATAGTATCGTCTATGGGCTAATGTGGATTTGGTGGGTGATTTTAGTTTTCTTAAACTAAACACAAGTTTGCTTTACACAAAGTCATTCTGGAATGACAAGGTGGTTTAGGTATGAGTTTCGGCTAACCACTGTCTGGATCTAAGATCATTACAAAAGAGAATACATTTATTCACAACTTACATTTGTGCTGAGAAAGGATTGTTTTTGGTCTGATGATGAAGAGAAGAGAAAATATCATATTATTTCTTTTTTTTTTTTTATCTTCCCAAAGGATGAGAGTTGTCCCAAGCTTCTCTTCAAGTTCATGAACTGTTTGTTGATGGGTGTCACTTTAAACCTATTCTCTCAATTCATCTTAATTAATTAAGGTTTCTGATCTTACTGGAGGTTTGTTTTGAAGATCATAATCTCCACACCCAAATTTTGCAAATCACTGTTGTGTTGTGCATTCACTGAAAGCTTGATTCTGGTGAGCTCTGATGCATTGTTTCCAAATTTGTATTCATACAAAAATAATAAGTGGAAATCATTTTTTTCCCATTTTTGTTTATTTTGAGCACGAGTGGTCAAAACAAGATGATGGAAAGGACAGTTTCTAGAAGTCACCGCTAAGTCTCGGTGTATAATCAGTTTTAAGTTTATTCTCATTTACAAATATAAATCTGCAAGTCCATATGAAGCAGCGTAAAACTTCCACTTTCTTTAAACTATCCCATCTTTTTTATTCATTATATTTCATCCAGAGAATTTGTGTACTTCCTCAGGCTTCTGTTTGAAAATTAATAATACATAGATTCAAATTTTTAATAATTACATATATTTCATGTGACTTAATTTTAAAATGATTTACAGACATTTTTATGCCGTCTTTGTTTTAAACAATTTATAACAATTTCATTTGAATTCCGCTTTATTTTTTAATACTTTTTTTAAAACTTTCTATTGAATATTTATTCACTTGCAAACCTTTTTTTTTTAAAAAAACCTTTTGCCTTTATATATTCAGTTCACATGAAATTGTTATAAATTGTTAAAGTCCAAAGAAAAAAAGTTTGTTTTAAAGTCAAATTCGTATGAAATTGTTAGAAATTGTTTAAAACAAAGACGGCATGAAAATGTCTGTAAATTGCTTTAAGACAAAGTCGCATGGAAATATTTGTAATTTATTAAAACTTTGAATCTATGTATTATTAATTTTCAAAAAGAAGCCTGAAGAAGTCCAGAAATTCTCTCAATGAAATATAGCATATAATGAATAAAAAAGATGAGATAGTTTAAGTAAATGACTGAAGATATTTCCAGTTTCTGTTTCGTAAATTGAAAAGCATGTATATTTTTATAGGCACACTATGAGCATGTGAAGAAGCTGACTTTGTGACATGTTTCATATTTATGAACAATCATACTTATATAGTGTTTGAATAACTTACGAGACAAAATAATAAAAGAACATTTCACTTATTTACATTAAACTCTTATTTATTCTAAAAAAGTGAGGGAATTTTGATAAATTTAGTAGACGGTTTGCCTCTTTGTTTTTTTAAATTCTGAACTTTTTAGAAAAATCATATATAGCTAAAACGAAATTTATAACATTGTAACATTAAAATATTTTGGTAATATGTAAGGTTGAAGATCAAGTTACAAGAGTTTTTGAGTGAAAAAATGTATCAAAGTAGCAAAAACAGAGAAAAGGGTGTGGAATAGGGCTTTATTTCATAAGAATAAATTCTTAGGTTTAATTAACAATTTCAAATTTCTTTTGGAACCAAAAATATCATTACATTTTTATAACGAGCGTTGTGGTTTTTATATTTCCTGTAGCAGGATCTTCAAGATATCCAAGGGAAGTTGCAGTTAGCTAACTATAAATAAATGTGCATCTCTTTTGCAGCTATTTATAATTGAAGTAAAGTAGGGGTCTTTTATTTAGATTGAGCCCAGTTACAATGTTAAGCAAACATTTTAGAGATTGAAGTTTACATTTGAAAATCATTGTCCTTCAATTTAAAATGGAATTAAACCATAACATTTTTTGTTTGTATTTTTAATTATAGCAAGGCCATTTCTGTCTTACAACAATGGAGGAGCTTGAAATGGCAATTGAAAACTGCAAAGAACTAATTCTTGAAGCTCCTGAAAAGTCTGAAAAGCGGAAAAACCTTGTAAAAAAATTAATACAGCTACGAATGAAGCTACAAGAATTGAAGGTAAACGACCAATTTCTAATCTAATAGTATTTCTGTTTTATTCTGAAAAATCTGAGCCACTTTAACTGTTGTATAATTAAAATTAGTATAATTTCCTTTTTTTTATGGTAATATTTTGTAACATTTAAGAATGTTTACATTTCTTTCAAATATTTGCAGGAAGGTCCTGAAATTGTTCATCCCCTCATGAAAGTTGTTTTGGGTCATCATTTCGTTAAGAAACAAAGTCAGAAACACAAGCATTACTGTGAAAAATGCAGTGGCATGATCTGGGGAATGATTCAAGTTTGGCATCAGTGCATTGGTAATTTGTTTCCACTTGGCTTATTTGTAAAATAATGGAGTATCATGACATATTTTGACATTACAAATCTACTTATATTTAAATAATAAGAGAAGTTACATTCAGAGCAAGGCTTAGAAGTAGGCAAGCAGCACAGGAGAGCATTGTTTGCAGTAATTGTTAATATAAAGAAATAAATGTTTTTATGTTATGTGATATAGTCTTTTTGTTTTTTGTTTAATGATGATAATAAAAGAAAGATAATTATTATTACAAAAGAAACAGAAAGGTTTATAACCATCATTCAGGTCCAGTTGATTTGTACTGAGTCCCACATGAGAGCATGTTTTAAATTTCATTTATACAAAGTTACTTTAAATATTAAATAATAATAAAACCAAATAATTTTTAGCATAAAATCTTGCATAGCTATAAAGAATATAGTAATTCAATCACTTATTATGCACAGATGATGTAAAATTAAATCCATCTTAATCTCAGCGTAAGAAAACTTTACTATGAACATTTGATGAAAGTTATAGGAATAGAGTTTGAAATTAGCAAGTATAAAATACTTCATGTTGACAAAGTAACTGGAAGAAAAGAACTAAATATATACATTTGGCTAAAGTCTAGTATCTGGCGCCCCTCCGACGGCCTTCGAAACAACTTTCATGCTAATGAGGTCCGTAGGGCCGAATCGTTTATTCCAATTAGCTGTAGGTTAGGTTAGATTAGGTCTGCTGAGCTGCAGGATGTATGTATAGGTAAATTTGGAAACAATTTTGGCCCTTTCAAAATTTTTTCCCATTCATTAGCCTTCCAAACAGATTTCATCCGATCGACTTCCGGTCAACCAGGGTGCCGTTAACTAGACTTTTACCATACATTTGATGATGCAATTCTGGAGAATGTTAACAAGATATATAATAATCTATTTTTATACTTTATTGAAATCTTTGGTATTATTTAAATAATAAACAAAAACCAACTTGAGCAGAAAAATAAGAAAAGGCTTTCCAAAATAATTAAATTGTAAATTAAAAATTGAGAGAGAATATTTAGGGAAATTAAAAATTCCTTTACTTTTTGTATTCATTTGAATTATAAAATGGTCACATAATTAATAGAACAGAAATAACAAATCATAGATCAATGAACCCAATGTCATGCATTGGAAGAGTATGAAATAAGATAAGAATTATATATTATAGATCTCCACACTAAGCAAATTCAGGATCTCAGAAAATGCTTCTATTCTAAAGCCAACTACTGCACAGAGAAACGGTAAAAGCTGATCTGAGTTGTGTCCTATTAAACCTCACAGGTATCCAAATATGAACAAAATGTACATTAAAAATTAAAAATGCAGCCCCAAAAAATGGAGAATTGGGTTCACAAGGCACTACATGTAAATATGCTAACATAGTGCAGCAGCCATGTTACAGAAAGAGATGTCCTATAAGTCTTTTCCCAAAAATAGAAGGGTTTTAACTCGCTATTAGAATGAAGTTGAGCTACTAGAAATTGCCTTCAGTATTTAGTCAAGCTTACAAAAATAAAAGATGACATCTATTCTAGAAACTTTATTAATCATGTTACAGGAGACAGCTGGATAAATATGGAAAGATACAACAATACCGTAAAAGAGTAAATAAATAAATAAATAAAATACACAAAGAAATAATGAAAATAACGAAGATCCATTGTATTACAACTATCAACCCAAACCTATATTGGAGAATCAAAATAAGCTAAGCTTTATTGGTGTTGAATCATTTCTGTAGATAAAACAATTCCATTTTAAGACAAAGACATTAATATTCCATGTAAGTAAGAAAAATAACTACTCAGCACTGGCATTTGAGGTGAAAGACAAAGGGAGGGAACTCTACTATTTATAATCTCTGTAATATCATCCTTGTTTATGCAGAATTTAGAATCATTACAACTTCTAAATCATGGGGACAAACCATGGTTTTAAACTATGGAGACAAACTTTGGAGTGATTCTTGGGTGGACAAGGAACAAAATTGGTCCTGTGAACATATGTCTGGAAATGCACAGTGACTCCACAATACAGCCTTTATTACATTACATCTGAACAACACCTTCCGTTATTATTAGTCAAATTGTAATAAGATTTTCAGTACTTCTAATATACTAATATAAGATCCATACATAATTAGTCTATGGAGAATAAATACATTTACTAATGGGTTTTAGAAAATACTACATTATAAAAATATCACAAAATAGAAAAAAAAAAAAGTTCAGGGAAGCTTATAACATGACTAGCCCCTTAAATAAATTTGATTATATCAGGTTGGGATTTTCTTTTTTTCTTTTTTTCTATCTGAGATGCCCATAACTGAAATGAATGCCTGTTCAGTTTTCAGTTATAATTTTGATATTTGAAGAAGTGATAATAAAGATAAAATATTTGGTTAGAAGAGAGATTATTAATGTGTTTCTGTCATCCTAAATTTCATACCATTCCTGAATCCCTAATGATGGAATATGTTGACTATTCCAAAACTATCCATTCATGAATTTCTCTTCTAAACAGTAAGTGCATTTTTATTTATTGTTTTCCACTTCTTAACCCTGCCTTATTCTGCTGAGGTGTGACAAACCCCAGCACTTAATGTCTTGTTTTATTGCTTCTCAGCTTGGCATTGCAGCATCTTGTCCTTCAGTGTACTTTTCTGCCATCTATCGTAGACTGAAAGACTGCATTTGCAATCAGTCTTGACACACTGTGTGCTTGTCAGATGGATTTGTTTGTATTTGGGTGTCACACATCCCACCACACTAGTGACTCTACACATTTTCATACTGACGGAACTCAGGCAATTGCCAATTTCTTGTTATAATAAGCTTTGATAACTATGTTATTGTATAACAGTTAAACTAACGAACTTATGCATTATTTTATAGATAGAGGCAGAAGAAGAATGTTTTAGACAACTATTATTTTAGCTTATTAATTAAAATATTAATTTACCTTTTATTATATCATTTTATTTCACATGGTTAATCAAACTCATGTTTTTCTGTATGTAAATGTATATTGATACTATTTAAAGTCTATCTTAAAACAAAGTTTGCATTCTATCAAGTAATGATACAACAATGAAAATAATTTGAGTTCTATCACACCTCGCCAGGTTAATGGTGTAATTTGTTTTCACCAGACTAACACAGGGTTAAACTATTAAAATGATATATTTTCAAGCTAAAAACTAAAGAAGATATTTGCTAAAACATGTGAAACATGACCATTCAGTGTTTGAATCATAGTTTAAAATACTTCTAAAACATTGTAAAGCAAGAATAGCACTATAGCAACATTTTTTTCCCTTTCAGATTGTGGTTTCAGTTGTCATGGAAAGTGCCTTAATCTTATCACTCGCACCTGTGCCAATGTAAAGGTATTTATTTTTTTTTAATATAAAAAGCTCATTTCCTAATATTTTAAAGAACATGATAAAATTTGTAATACAAATTTAAAAGCAACCTGTTCTTAATTTATATTTAAAATATAATAAATAAATAAACAACAAAGCTCATATAATAATCAAAAGGTGTCAGTAACATGTTGAATGCATCTGCTTTCAAGTTCAGTGAATTTTTCCTGTAGTTTTTAGGTTGTAACAGATCTCATTATTTGAAACATCATCATCATTTTTGTTAATTCAATGTAATTTTGACATAGTAGATAATACTGATATTTTCATAATAAAGTAATTCCCAGTTTTATACAGATTGGATTTATTTAAAATATTTTATTTAATCTGATGATGCTACTTCTTTTTGATATACTAACTTTTAAGTAGTTTTATAATCCTGTTCATTTTATTTCTTTCTTCTTTGTTTGCATTTCTATCTGTAGTACATTATTTCTCTTGATTGTTCATATAAAAAGGTTCCATTGTTTATATACTAAGATCATGGTATCATTGCTTATTTCTTATTTGGTTAACTCTTGTTTTGATAATGTGAACATATAACATAACGTTTTGGTGTTTTTGATGATTTCATCGTGCATAGTTGTAATTTCTTAGAATGATATTTATCTGATATATTTTTTATTTGAACAAATGATAATAGCTTTCTTAAATACAGTAATATTATGTACTTTTTTTTTTCTATAACAATTTGAATAACACAAGCCTGCCAAATTTGGATTCATAAAAGCTTTTTTTGTAAATTTCCACTAAATTTATAGTTTGTTTGTTTTTTTTTTTTTATATATACAGTAATATCTTGAGATACGAGCATAATCCATTCCAGGATCGAGCTCATAACTCGAGGTGCTCGTATCTCAAATCATTTTTTCCCATAAGAAATAACAGAAAAAAAATTAATCCGTTCCGGCCCTCTAAAAAACTCCCTTATTAGTGTTAATAATAACGGAAAAAACATGTTTTTAATTGCTGTAGACACATTACAAAAGAAATTATAGTATATTAGGATTCCTGTGATATAAAATAAAATGTGGTTTTAATTATGAGTTCTTAGTGACAGACGATACAGTAGTGGCTAATGGCGGAGAAGGAGGGAGCTTACGTATTTTTTTTTTTTAATTTTCTATTTTTTTTTGCTTTTTTCTATTCTTCACTTTTCTTCACTTTTTTCTCCTTACTACCCTCACTTTCACTTGGCGCAGTCCTTTTAACGAAATACCTGTCGAGGGAGATTTGTTTTTGTCTCTCTTTCAAAATGTTACGAAAATGAGTAAGGCACGTGTCGTCAAAAAGCGCCGAAGCACGACCAGCACACAATTTATTGGACATGACCAATAGCATCGGCGTCTGTAAGCGTGCTCATATCTCAAAGCAAAATTTTGCTTGAAGGCTTGCTCGTATCTCGGAATACTCGTACGTCAGGACGCTCGTATCTCAAGGTATTATTGTAGTTTTGAATCCAACTTCATCACTTACAGTTTTTCACAACATTCTCATTGTTAGTTAGGCATATGACATTAATAGCAAAAGGTGATGCAATAAAACAGATTTTGTGGCAGCTACTGGATATATTTACAGTCGGACCTCTATTTAACGAAGTCACTAAATCCCGAAAAAAAGTTCGTTATATGGAAAATTCGTTAAATAGAGATTCACCTTTTAAAATTACTTTAAACTAAATAAAACAGATTTAAAATACATAAACAATAAATATTATTAAAAAAAGTAATAATTTTAATGACATAAAGCATATATTACCATTATGCTTACTTAAATTTTACTAATATATAGTCTGTTAATTTTGTCTGGGTTTTTTTTTTTTTTTTTTTTTTTTGAAAGTGTTTTCGCTCATAGTATGTCTCGCATCTTTGCAATGCACCAAAAACCCCTTCAGGCGTATTTTCTTCAAATTATAATCTGCGTCGGACTGTTTCAAATGATTTTAGCATTTCATCATGCGAAGGTTTTTTTTTTTTATTTCTGCATCATGATCATTTCCATTTTGATCATCTTCATCTTCATCGCAATTCATTGCTGTATTGTTTTTATTTTTCACACTGTCCAAAATATCCGATTCAGTTAGTGTTTCCGAGGTCTCAACTTCAAAATCAAGTGAAAGATAATCATCAATCAGCACATCATCGTTAATTTCTTCTTTTTCCCTCAGCTGTATCCTCGAAAAAGTTCGTTAAATAAAAAATGCACTTCGCTATTTGGAGGTTATTTTACGAAGAAATTAGCAAAATGTTCTTGGTTCCAAAGAAAAGTTCGCAAAATAGAGGTTCGTTAAATAGAGATCCGATTGTATTTACAAAGAGTATTAATACATGACTTTACATATCTTTACCTTAGTTTGAGACTGAAGAATGCCCTTTTCTTTTGCCTGTAAATCTGTGCCTGTTGCTTTTTCTCTTGTGTGTGATACTTCTGGATTTTCCTTGTTTAGCATACAGTAGTAGTTTCCTATCATATACATTCCAATGGCCCTGCTACTTTCTTTCCATTTCCTTAATATCTTGATGGAAACATTCTCTTTGTTCTTTTTTTCAGTTTGGAGTATCAGAGTTCAGAATTCTTGAGTTATTCTAACGGTCTTGTTGTTCTTCATCATACTGAAATTCCTGATCATCAGTATACAAATTAGAATTACTAGACAGACTTTATAATGTTTCTGGAGGAATAGGGACTGAATCTTTGGACTGTGAGTCGTAGAGGTGATGGAAGGTTCGAATACAAAATAACTTTCTTATTTTTGGAGTTGACATCACAAGAGCAAAAATAGTAGTCATCACTGGGATTTTTTAGTTCCCTCCAAATCATTGGGACACCAAATCTGAAAGTTTTCTTTTAACCTTTAGACCACGTCTTCAGTCATCCACTCAAACAAAACAAGATTTGTAGGGTTTATCTTGATCTCCAGCTTCACTGTGAGCATAGTGCATCTTTCTAATAAAATCTATAATGTTTCTTGTTAACAACACAATAGACTAAAAATTAATGAGATTAGAAAATGACAAAGCACTGTTGTCACAATCTTCTCCATTTGTCAAAATACTATTTAGTTCACTATTTATGAGCACTAGTATATAAATGATTTTAATTTCTTGGTGTAATAAAATTTTAAAAGGCACAAAAAGGGGATTAATGTGTAAAGTATTGATGAATAGTCTCTTAGCTAAGTCATTGCTTTGTATTACTTGTCAAATCTGTACTGCGAGCAACCATTAATTCTTGCAAAATTGAAGGGGGGGGGGGGGTGTGAAAAACTGTGTTTAGCAAAAAATTTTTAATCCATTCTCAAAAATAAATAAGGAACTGCTAAGATTCTTAAGAAGGGTTTTTTTTTCTTCACAGGCTTGTATAATCAATGATTCAAATATTATTTATATATATTAATTCTAATTTTAGGTCAAGGAAAATCCAACATTCATATTGGACGTATGTCCTGAAGTTGGCCTTTCTGCACAAAATTATCGCTGTGCCGAATGTAGAACCCATATTATGTTTAGTAAGTAAATGCAAGTGTTCTCACATTTCTGAAAATTTTTTTTTTTTTTTTTTTAGTGAAAGCTTTTGCATTTTTTTTCTTTCTGTATGATTCAATTTCATGTCTTTGTTATATTATCCATCATTGAATGCATTTATTTTTAGTTTTAAAAGTAAAGATTTTTCATAGGAAGCTTGCTTCTACTGATATTGAAACATTAATTCTGAAAGGAAAGGAATTACTATAAATACATAATTACTTTGAATGTTGATACTCTCTTGTCCTTTATTCTTATCTAATATTTATTCTCATTGGTTTTCCATACCTAACCAAGCTATAACTGCATGCTTTTATTTATTTTATTTTTAAGCTAAGTTATTGATTATAAAAAAAAAAATGGCATCAAAATCATGGAAAGTATCTTGCTGTTGTTTGTTTTTAAAATATCCAGTAAGAAATGAAAACTGTTATTTGTAAGCATCTGCACATTTTGCTTCCAATATTGAATAGTTAAGCCGGCATATAGACTTTTAACAATTGTTGACACTCTGTGATGCTAGAATGGGACCAGATTGGGCTATTGGGATCAGATTCACCTTGACAAGCAACAAGTGAGTGTGTTCTTTCGGAAACCTCCATTAAAAGCAGCAGATTTTTCATATAAAGTAAAAATAGTTTCAAAAATAAACCTCGGTTTTAAGAAAAAAATAGTTATATTTTGTAAGGAAAACGACTTTTTAATGATTTGTTTCTGTTCTTCTTCCCCCTCTGTAACAGTAAAATAAAACAAAAGAACGCACATAACGTAACAAAACACAAATTCACTGAGCTATTTTTTGATATTTGTGCTGGGAATCGGAGACAGTACTGTTTCAAGGCTAATTGGCCTCTCATCAGTCCAATCCGCCAAGCATATCTAGCTCAGTGAAATGGGACAATATACAAAACGGACAAACATACAAATCAATGACCCTTGAATTACAAAAACATCAAAACAAAATCAAGAATAAAAAGGGGTAAATAATTAATCTCCGCTAGCATTAACTTAGCATTAAGGGATTAATTATTTACCTCTTTTTGTTCTTGATTTTGTTTTGATGTTTTTGTAATTCAGGGGTCATTGATTTGTATGTTTGTCCGTTTTGTATATTGTCCCATTTCACTGAGCTAGATATGCTGGACGGATTGGACTAATGAGAGGTCAGTTAGCCTTGAAACAGTACAGTCTCCGATTCCCAACACAAATATCAAAACATAGCTCAGTGAATTTGTGTTTTGTTTAGTTATGTGCGTTCTTTTGTTTTATTTTACTGTAAAAATGTTCTAACACATGTTAAATTTCTTGTCTCTCTGTAACAAGAAACAACATTTATTTCTCTCTCTCTAATTTTGTAACAGAATTTCATTTTTATTCTAATCAGATACTGAATTAAAGGAAATGTAGAATAGGAGACAATATTTCAAGAATGTTTCCTTACAAGTTCGAGATTAATCATTCTCTGTTCCAGAGGAAAGATGGACACAACCAATACAGTCGACTGATAGTACATACATTAGGTTATTTTTTGACATAGTCACCATATCTGTTTAGGCACTTGTCGCTTCGTGGGATGAGTTTGAATCTTCCCTCCAGCTAAAAATCCTGTCCTTGTGTGTTCAGCTATGTTGTCGCGAAGTGTTTCGCCTCCTCATCTGAAGCAAATGGTCAGCCTCCTAGGTCCTCCTTCAAGTGAGGAAATAGGGGAAAGTCGCTAGGAGCGAGGCTGTAAAGAGGGTGGTCGATGATGACCCAGCGAAACTGCTTCAACAGCGTGATGGTCTTCTGGGTTGTTTGAGGTCGCGCGTTGTCGTGAAGAGAAATGATGCCCTTGGGGAGAAGTCCTGGCCGTTTCCTCCTGATTGCTTTGCGCAATCGTGTCAAGGTCTCGCAGTATCGGTCAGTGGTCACTGTGTTCCCTCTTTCCAAAAACTTCACCCGTGCTGTCCCAAAACAGAGTGGCCATCACCTTCCCGGCAGATGGTGTCACCTTAAACTTGTTTGTCTTTGGAGAGGAGGGGTGTTTCCAATCCATTGATGACCGCTTACTGCTGGGGGTGTAGTGGTGGATCCATGTTTCGTCACCCATGACAAATTGGTGTAGAAAACTGTTCCCTTCCATAGAAAAATGTTGCAAAAGTTGCAGACTTGCCCCCATGCGCTTCTCCTTGTGTTGGTTGGACAGATTTCGTGGAACCCATAGGGAACAAACTTTCCGGTACTGCAGAATATCGTGAACAATGTGATGGATGCTTCTGAACGACATTCCCAATTCTACCGTCTTATGCCGTAACATGATCCTCCTGTTGTCCTGAATCAGCTCCTCGACTCGAGCTGTGTTCAAATCTGTTGCTGCCTTGCTGGGTCAGCCACTGCGATCCTCGTCGGTGATGTTCTCTTTACCGGCCGCAAACTTTCAACACCATTCTGCGACATGCTGACGAGACATTAGTCTCTCCGTAAACCTCTACCAGCTGCCGATGAATTTCAGCCATGGTTACATGTTTCGCTCACAGAAATCGAATAATGGCACGGATTTCTTCGCAAGACCAGTTTTCCAAACAAGTCGTCATTTGTGTTTACCTACCACTAGCGCTGTAGATGGCGGGTGGCTGAAACTCTGCACAGTTGGCAACCGCATATATTAGAATTTCCGCACACTACTAAATTCTCTATAACGGAAGAAACTCCAGCCTTGTAACTTTAGTTTCTGATAACTCCTTGTACATTGATATGAGAACAGCAGATAGAAAAGCAGAAATCATTCATACTATCTCTTACCAGTTATGTGCTGTATATAGATGTCATAAGACTATATATTATGGCATCTGACACACACAATCTTTGAAATAACCAACTGTACAAGGGAGAATGTAACACCTGTAGAAAGGAATCATTGCTTAGGCCTCAAGAATCAGGGGAACCCATGAGGAACAGGCACATATCTCAGTCTATTCTTCTCAAAGAACTGACTAATGACTCGTACTTCACAATATTGGTTGCAGAGACAGGAGCCTGTGAGAAGACATCGAGTCAATTATCGAAGGAGACCTTTACGTCAACACTCGAGGCATACTGCTTACAGACCAGTAGGAGATCCAGCTGAAGCTGCTAATCTTCAACAATTGCCTGATTTGGGCTTCAAGCCCAAATGTTTTATGAATTCGATTCACAAGAGTGCGTTGAATGGCAGCTGTATAGGATATGCAGTGATTTAAGATATGTGGCACAATTTCCTCTCTCTAATAACACTGATGGCAGGTCTTCCCACTACTGACAATCCTTTGTCTGTTGGAATTGAGGCAAACCAAACTAAGATGGGTGCAATGTCAGTTGGTAAAGCTAGTGAAGGACCCTCTTGTGAGAAGTGAGTGAGGTTGTTTGGCTCATTCCAACACATTCCATAACCTTACTTTGATTCCGAAGTGAACATTGATGCTGATTCTGACCAGTGTGGATATTGCCTCAAATAATACTTACAATTAGCACTGCTTTTCTCAGGTAATGGTGTCATTATGGGAAACTTGGATGCCTCCATAATGGAAGCAGCCTGAAGCTTTGCGAGCTGTGATCCTCATGTTTTGCATTCATTTGTCATAACAGTGAAGTCCTGGCAAGCAACTCAGGACAGATTAGGAGTTTCAACTGGATTTTGCTGTTATAGTATTTTATTGTTTATTTTTCCACAAAGAAAATATTAGTAATGATAGAGTTGTTAATGTTTTGTAATTTTTCAGCATCATTTAATTCACTGTTATTCCTGTATTTGTATATTAGATTTTGCACTACCTTTTATTTCAGGTTGTTGTGTTTGTTTGCTTTTTGTTATCACTGTGGTTTGCTCTCTACATGTTGGATGGCAGCTAACTGTCATGTTTTGTAATAATTTAATAGAATGTGTTAAAGCATTAAGTAATATTTTATTCATGTTTGCCTTTCGTTTCATACTGTTAATGTCCATCTTCAAGTTTTGAACTTTTTTTTTTTATCCAAGCGTCTTGGGAATTTATCTTGGAAGACAAGTGCATTGATGGACTTTTCCAATTTGAACATGATTTATTTATTATTGTGACCTCTGGAATATTTAATTAATATATCAACCTTCCCGACATAGTTTACTTAATATCAGAGTGAGCAAGGTCTTGAACAGCACAGTTGCGGAAGGACAGGAGTTTGAAGGCATCGTCGACAATAAGGACATCACTGTGATCAGCAATATTTGGGATGCCACATGCTCCAGCAACATGACTTTCATACAAGTAGTTGTTGCTCACTTTCTGAATTTCATTTTAATTCTATGTCACATAATTAATGGAATGTAGTCACTTTAAGTATGCCAAAACTTGAAATTTAATAAGATTACTTGACAAATTATATACATTTCCATAAGAAAATTTATCAGCATTTTTACTTTTTGCATAAAAAAGTAAAAAAAAATGTTTTTACAGGGTGATTCACGAAGATATGCAGAAACTTGAGAGCTCATTCTACATGTAAAAGTAAAGAAAAAAAGTTATATAAATATAGGTCCGGAAATGCTTTGGTATCAAGTTATGGCTAGCGAAAGATTTTACCCATAATGTAGTACCCTGGGTGAAATGAAGACTTGTTGGAAGTCTGGTAAGATAAATTAAGGGGCAAAAACAGTGGTTTCTTATGGTTGTTGACATGAAAAATCGAATGAAACATGTCGCAGAACTGTATCTCCCAGTGGTTTGAAGCTTATCCCACGTGGAACCTACAAAAAAGTTGGCAACACAATAACAGCTGTTCAACAATAATGTGAATTGCATTGTTTTGATTTATTGTGAGAGCTAACAGCTGAGGTGTAGTCCATGTGGATATTGTTGTACTACATTATGGGCGAAATCTTTCGCTAGCCTTAACTCGATACCGAAGCATTTCCGGACCTATATTTATATAACTTTTTTCCTTTACTTTTACATGTAGAATGAGCTCCCAAAGTTTCTGCATATCTTCGTGAATCACCCTGTATAATAACTAACATAAACTTGACAATTTTTTATTTACTGATAAGTAAAAGTATTTGTACAGAAAATCCCCAATTATCATTAGTGGATTGTTCATCAATTCTATCCATAAGATAATTTTAGCCATATTTTATTATATGCCTTATATTAAAAATAAACTAATAATAATATTCACTTAACACTAAAGTATGAGGTCAGTTTTAGTGATAGAAAAAAAATGTCTTTTGATGTCATTGTAGTTGAACTTATAACCGAATCTCAACTGGAAATAAACCAAGAATTTTGCATTCTTAATTAAAAGTTCTCAACTATCCTTGCTTAAATTTTTACCTAAAAATTTAAGAAAACTTATTTAAAACATAGCCATTTACACTTAAATTGTAGCTGTATA
>JAFIDM010000007.1:31362986-31379180 GCA_023159025.1 Thereuonema tuberculata | reverse complement strand
TTTTAAAAGGCACAAAAAGGGGATTAATGTGTAAAGTATTGATGAATTGTCTCTTAGCTAAGTTATTGCTTTTTTACTTGTCAAATCTATACTGCGAGTAACCATTAATTCTTGCAAAATGGGGGGGGGGGGGAAATGTGAAAAACTTAGCAAAACATTTTGAATCCATACTCAAAACTACATAAGGAACTGCTAAGATTCTTAAGAAGGGTTTTTTTCTTCACAGGATTGTATAATCAATGATTCAAATATTATTTATGTATATTAATTCTAATTTTAGGTCAAGGAAAATCCAACATTCATATTGGATGTATGTCCTGAAGTTGGCCTTTCTGCACAAAATTATCGCTGTGCCGAATGTAGAACCCATATTATGTTTAGTAAGTAAATGCAAGTGTTCTCACATTTCTGAAAATCTTTTTTTTTTCTTTTTTAGTGAAAGCTTTTGCATTTTTTATCTTTCTGTATGATCAATTTCATGTCTTTATTATATTATCCATCATTGAATGCATTTATTTTTAGTTTTAAAAGTAAAGATTTTTCATATGAAGCTTGCTTCTACTGATATTGAAACATTAATTCTGAAAGGAAAAGAATTACTATAAATACATAATTACTTTGAATGTTGATACTCTCTTGTCTTTTGTTCTTATCTAATATTTATTCACATTGGTTTTCCATACCTAACCAAGCTATAACTGCATGCTTTTATTTATTTTATTTTGAAGCTAAGTTATTGATTATAAAAAAAAAATGGCATCAAAATCATGGAAAGCATCTTGCTGTTGTTTTAAAATATTCAGTAAGAAATGAAAACTGTTATTTGTAAGCATCTGCACATTTTGCATCCAATATTTAATAGTTAGCTGGCATATAGACTTTTAACAATTGTTGACACTCTGTGGTGCTAGTATGGCTAATGGGACTAGATTCACCTTGACAAGCAACAAGTGTGTTTGTTCTTTCGGAAACCTCCATTAAAAGCAGCAGATTTTTCATAAAAAGTAAAAATAGTTTCAGAAATAAAACTCGGTTTTAAGAAAAAATAGTTATATTTTGTAAGGAAAACGACTTTTTAATGATTTGTTTCTGTTCTTCTTCCCTCTCTGTAACAGTAAAATAAAACAAAAGAACGCACATAACGAAACAAAACATAAATTCACTGAGCTATTTTTTTGTTATTGTGCTGAGAATCGGAGACTGTACTGTTTCAAGGCTAATTGACCTCTCATCAGTCCAATCCGCCCAGCATACCTAGCTCAGTGAAATGGGACAATATACAAAACGGACAAACATACAAATCAATGACCCCTGAATTACAAAAACATCAAAACAAAATAAAGAATAAAAAGGGGTAAATAATTAATCCCCGCTAGCGTTTAGCTTAGCATCAAGGGATTAATTTATAAGAAAATACTAACCTTCTTATAAAGAGGTTGTCCCAAAATCGACGATTTTGGCCCCACTCGGATTTCGCTGAAAATTGGTATGCAGACTCCGTAAGGGGTGTATGGTCTACAGTACCAATTACAAGTGTGCCCGACTTCCGGTTAGATCGGAAATGGGTGAAGTTTGCTGTTCGTTTCTATGTTGAAATATCAAAATGAAACCTATGCCCCACTCGGATTTCCCTGAAAATTGGTATGTAGACTCCGTAAGAGGTGTATGGTCTACAGTAGCAATTACAAGTGTGCCCGACTTCCGGTTAGACCGGAAATGCGTAAAGTTTGCTGTTCATTTCTGTGTTGAAATATCAAAATGAAACTTATGCCAATCGATAGAGTTTGTTGCGGTGAGTAAAATGATATGTCATATGTCTACCTGGCACTTCCGGTAAAGGGGATATTTAAGTATATTCTCATGAGTTTCATGACTTTTCTCGAAAATTCTAGTCTATTCAAGAAAGTTCTAGAAAAATCTCGTCAGATTCAGAGGCATTTAGGCTCTCTGTCTTGATTATTCTAGACAATTCTAGAAGTTTCCAAAAAATGTTAGTGAAAATTCTAGAATTTTAAAGAGCGTTGTCGAATTTTCTACTTTGACGTAGAATGAGGCCGGGAACTGTCATGAACGTTCTGGAACTCTCGACAGTGTACCACACTTTTCCATAGATTTCTAGAAATACCTCAACAGGTATATAAACCCTATGGCTGCACGAGCAAAGTCAGTAACGATTTCAACCTTCAGCAGGTCAGTACCACTTTTAACTTGTGCTAAAATGATGAAAGTGGCTGGCACAAATCCCTCCATCTTAATATAAACATCGGCATTCAAGAATGATATTCATTGTTTTTTTCTATTATTTAAACCAATGATTTAGATTAAAAAATCTTCCAAAATGGCAGATCTTCCAAAATCGCACAGCAATATTACTGTGAATGTTTCACGGAAACGTGTGACTTTAAGCCACCGAACATGCATTTTCAAGTGCTGACGAGAGTCATTGCATATGTTAGTTCCAATAAAAGCCCAGAAAGAATCTCTAAAGACTTTGAAAATCTATATTCCAGCTAAAACACGATGCTGCAACCGTCATATCAATCCAGGAAACGATCTTTTTCATCGTGAATGGTTCGATCGTCTTTCATCAAATTGTATTACCGAACAAGAAACCACTGCTATGTCAGGACAAAATATAGCTGAATTGGTTGAAAAGTTGTTAGAAGAAGCCGTAGAAGGTGAAGAACCGGGCGAAATCTTTGATGATATGACATCTTCCTTCCGGTAGGAAACGACGATGATTCACTGGACGTTAATGTAGCTGCTGCCGCACAAGAACAAGAAGGTTTCTCTCCTGCAGAAGATGCTTAAACTGCATTGTATGTACAATACTTCAGTCAAGATGTATTCGAAAATCATAATAAAATCACGCTACACCAATACTGTTTGGTTTCTGCATTTTTCGTTCAGCATACTTAGTTTTACCAATCATAATGGTCAAACCGGAAGTGCCAGCTAGACATATGACATATCATGTTACTCACCACAACGAACTCTATCGATTGGCATAGGTTTCATTTTGATATTTCAACATAGAAATGAACAGCAAACTTCACCCATTTCCGGTCTAACCGGAAGTCGGGCACACTTGTAATTGCTATTGTAGACCATACACCCCTTACGGAGTCTGCATACCAATTTTCAGTGAAATCCGAGTGGGGCATAGGTTTCATTTTGATATTTCAACATAGAAATGAACAGCAAACTTCAACCATTTCCGGTCTAATCGGAAGTCGGGCACACTTGTAATTGCTATTGTAGACCATACACCCCTTACGGAGTCTGCATACCAATTTTCAGCGATATCCGAGTGGGGCCAAAATCATCGATTTTGGGACAACCTCTTAATCCTTTGATGCTAAGCTAAACGCTAACGGGGATTAATTATTTACCCCTTTTTATTCTTGATTTTGTTTTGATGTTTTTGTAAATCAGGGGTCATTGATTTGTATGTTTGTCCGTTTTGTATATTGTCCCATTTCACTGAGCTAGGTACGCTGGGTTGATTGGACTGATGAGAGGTCAATTAGCCTTGAAACAGTACTGTCTCTGATTCCCAAGACAAATATCAAAAAATAGCTCAGTGAATTTGTGTTTTGTTTAGTTATGTGCATTCTTTTGTTTTATTTTACTGTAAAAATGTTTTAACGCACGTTAAATTTCTTGTGTCTCTGTAACAAGAAACAACATTTATTTCTCTCTCTCTCAAATTTTGTAACAGAATTTCATTTTTATTCTGATCACATACTGAATTAAAGGAAATGTAGAATAGGAGACAATATTTCAAGAATTTTTCCATACAAGTTCGAAATTAATCATTCTCTGTTCCAGAGGAAAGATGGACACATCCTTCAACATACGAGGGGTGATCAGAAACTAAGGTTACAAAGCCTGCAGTGAAATGTGTACATTTTATTTCATACAACTAGTACCGACTGATAGTACATACATTAGGTTATTTTTTGACATAGTCTCCATATCGGTTTAAGCACTTGTCGCTTCGTGGGATGAGTTTGAATCTTCCCTCCTGGTAAAAATCCTGTTCTTGCGTGTTCAGCCACGTTGTCGCGAAGTGTTTCACCTCCTTTTCTGAAGTAAATGATCGGCCTCCTAGGTGCTCCTTCAAATGAGAAAACAGGTGAAAGTCGCTGGGAGCGAGGTCCGGGCTGTAAGGAGGGTGGTCGATGATGACCCAGCGAAACTGCTTCAACAGCATGGTGGTCTTCTGGGCTGTATGAGATCGCGCGTTGTCGTGAAGGAAGATGACGCCCTCGGTGAGAAGTCCTGGCCATTTCCTCCTGATTGCTTCAAGCAATCGTATCAAGGTCAGCGGTCACTGTGTGCCCTCTTTCCAAAAACTCCATGAGTATGATACCCGCGCTGTCCCAAAACAGAGTGGCCATCACCTTCCCAGCAGATGGCGTCACCTTAAACTTCTTTATCTTTGGAGAGGAGGGGTATTTCCACTCCATTGACTACCGCTTACTGCTGGGGGTGTACTGGTGGATCGATGTTTCGTCACCCATGACAATGTGGTGAAGAAAACTGTTTCACTTCCGTAGAGAACTGTTGCAAAAGTTGTAGACTTGCCCCCATGCTCTTTTTCTTGTGTTGGTTGGACAGATTTCGTGTAACCCATTGGGAACAAACTTTCTGGTACTGCAGAATATCGTGAACAATGTGAACGACATTCCCAATTCTACCGTCATATGCCATAATGTTGTCCTGAATTAGCTCCACCACTCGAGTTGTGTTCAAATCTGTTGTTGCTGTGCTGGGTCGGCCACTGCGGTGACGTTTTCTTTACCAACCGCAAACTTTCGACACGATTCTGCAACATGCTGACGAGACATTACAGTCTTTCTGTAAACCTCTACCAGCTGCCGGTGAATTTCAGCCGCAGTTACATGTTTCGCCCACAGAAATCTAATAACGGCACAGATTTCTTCGCTAGACCAGTTTTCCAAACGAGTCGCCATTTGTGTTTACATACCACTAGCGCTGTAGGTGGCAGGTGGCTGAAACTCTGCACAGTTGCCAACCGCATGTATTAGAATTACCGCACACTACTAATTTCTCTATAACTGAAGAAACTCCAGGAATATCGGCCTTGTAACTTTAGTTTCTGATCACCCCTTGTACATAGATATGAGAACAGCAGATAGAAAAGCGGAAATCATTCATCTTACCAGTTCTATCTCTTACCAGTTATGTGCTGTATATAGATATCATAAGACTGTATATTATGGCATCTGACATATATAATCTTTGAAATAAACAACTGTACAAGGGAGAATGTAACACCTGTAGAAAGGAATCATTGCTTGGGCCTCAAGAATCAGAGGAACCCATGAGGAACAGGCACTTATCTCAGTCTATTCTTCTCAAAGAATTGACTAATGACTCATACTTCACAATATTGGTTGCAGACATAGGAGCCTGTGGGAAGACATCAAGTCAATTATCGAAGGAGACCATTACGTCAACAATCGAGGCATACTGCTTACAGACCAGTATGAGATCCAGCTGAAGCTACTAATCTTCAACAATCGCTTGATAGGCTTCAAGCCCAAATGTTTTATGAATTCGATTCACAAGAGTGCGTTGAATGGCAGCTACATAGGATATGCAGTGATTTAAGATATGTGGCACAATTTCCTCTCTCTAATAACACTGATGGGGGGTCTTCCCACTACTGACAATCCTCTGCCTATTGGAATTGAGGCAAACCAAACTAAGATGGGTGCAATGTCAGTTGGTAAACCTAGTGAAAGACCCTCTTGTGAGAAGTGAGTGAGGTTGTTTGGCTCACTCCAACAATTCCGTAACCTTGCTTTGATTCCGAAGTGAACATAGATGCTGATTCTGGCCAGTGTGGATATTGCCTGAAATGATACTTACAATTGGCACTGCTTTTCTCAGGTAATGGTGTCATTATGGGAAACTTGGATGCCTCCATAATGGAAGCAGCCTGAAGCTATGCAAGCTGCAGTCCTCTTGTTTTGGCATTCATTTGTCTTAACTGTGAATTTGTCTTTCACTTCATACTGTTAATGTCCATCTTCATGTTTTGAACTTTTTTTTTATCCAATTGTCTTGGGAATTTGTTTATCTTGGAAGACAAGTGCATTGATGGACTTTTCCAATTTGAACATGTTTATTTATTATTGTGACCTCTGGAATAGTTACATAATACATCAACCTTCCTGACATAGTTTACTTATTATCAGACTGAGCAAGGTCTTGAACAGCACAGTTACGGAAGGACAGGCGTTTGAAGGCACCATCGACAACAAGGACATCACTGTGATCAGCAACATTTGGGATGTCACAAGCTCCAGTAACATGACTTTCATACAAGTAGTTGTTGCTCACTTTCTGAATTTCATTTTTATTCTGAGTCACATAATTAATGGAATGTAGACACTTTAAATATGTCAAAACTTGAAATTAATAAGTTTACTTGACAAATTATATGCATTTCCATAAGAAAATTTATCAGCATTTTTACTTTTTGTATAAAAAAGTAAAAAAAAAAAAATGTTTACATAATAATTAACATAAATTTGACATTTTTTTATTTACTGATAAATAAAAGTATTAATACAAAAATTCCCCAATTAGCATTAGGGAATCGTTCCTCAACTCTATGCATAAGTCAGTTTTAGCCTTGATTTATTATATACCTTACATAAAAAATAACTAATAATAATATTCACTTAACACTAAAGTATGAGGTCAGTTCCCACTCAAGAACCCTAGCTGTTCATCACTACACATTAGAAGGATCATCTCACTGTCCTCCATTTCAACACAGTGGAGAAGAGATTGATTATATGGAAGATCTTCATTACTGGAGTCACTTTTGTATTCAACAGATGGGAAAAAAATAGCATGAGAAAGTTCACCAGTAGTTATCACTTGCAAATGCAGTGGCTAACGTGTAAACTGAATGAGGGTATATGTCTAGACAGGCAGCTTCCAGTTGACATGCACCTCAATTTAACATTTTTTCTTGCAATTCGTGGTATTTTTTGTTATCAGTTTGTTCCATAGGTTTGTTTCGTTTTTTTTTTTGCACACTTTGGAAATGTTTTACTCAAGTCCAGATCTACAGATATCGGAGCTACATAAATCAGGTCTTTCAATAATTTATACTGGATTTGATTCTTATTTCCAATTTCACTTATGTCATACCATACCATACCATACCATGGTAGGTCAATCCGTAGATTGGTTCAAGTCTACGGAACCCTAATGACCCCCAAAGGTCAAACCCCTAGGAGAAGCCGTAGCTATACAAGGGAACAGATACTGGAGTGGTTTCCCATTGTCTTCTCCAGGACGCCATTACGGAATGACGTCATACCGAAGAGAAAGTGATGAGGCTGACAACACAGGAAAGGAAATTGAAACAGCCATGCTCTCAATCGGGATTTGAACCCGGGTACCAGCACACTTGCCTCATGGTAAACCGACGCCTGGGACCACACCGGCACGACTCACTTCTGTCATCTTCACAAAAACACATATTCATAAAATTAATATTAATAATTCCAAACGAATATAAATGCCTTTTTTTTTAGTTTTTAAATTCAGAAGAACTAGTGAAGAAGCTTTGGCTTTTCTATTAAAATTAAACAAAGATTCAATTGAAAGCGTGTTTAGACTGTGTAAAAAACTTAAAACAAAAAAATATGTTTAGTTAATGAAAACTATTAGTGAAGTTCTTTTTTCAGATACCTTAATACCTTCCTTAGAATTGCTTTCTGACTTTCAAAAACTTCTTTGCCTTTTAGTGATAGAAAAAAAATGTCTTTTGATGACATTGTAACATATGCAGTCATTGTTATTCGAACTTATAACCCAATCTCAACTGGAAATAAACCAAGAATTTTGCATTCTTAATTAAGAGTTCTCAACCATCCTTTGCTTAAATTTTTACCTAAAAATTTAAGAAAACTTATTTAAAACATTGCCATCTACATTTCATTGTAGCATTAAATTTATTATATTCAAGGCACCCATTGACCTCGTGTGTCCACAGTTGTTAATTCTATTTGCTCTTGAGTTAAGAAATTCATTAGAAACTGTAAATCACATTGTTTGTTTCCCTAATAACCGCAGCATTTTGACTTTTGTCCCCTCTTTTTTTTCCCTTGCATGATTTGTGTTTGCTCTTTGTGAATTAGCTGGCTGAATATTAGCATGCAATTATCGTATATCTTAGCAATTAACTAATAAATAATATCAATAAAATAAAAGGAAATTATTGTTCTTTATATTTTTTAAATTACTATCTTGTAAAATAAAATGTAATATACAGGTTTGTTGGCTACTATGGATTGTCTGTTGTTGTTGTGTCCTATGATCGAATGAGATCTACCATCAATTTCGATGGTGCAAAGAATTGACTAGGTTTACACAGTAGTAACAATAATGATGATTTGACTCAATCTGAAGCAGCTGTCAACTGTGCTGCCATTGTTTCATTGAATAAATTTGTAATTTTACTAATATTGATAATTGAAAATATATGATTGTTAAATGTTACTTACGTCCTGCTTAAACTTCTGCTTAATCCATGTTAGATTGTTATGAATTTTTGATAATTCTTTAACTTCCATTGTAGTTGACAGCCATAGAAAATCTACTGTAGATCATGTTTTTTTAGGTAAGATTAAACCAAAGTGACAAACTAGAAATTGGGCCAGTTTTTATTTAAAAAAATAGGGGAGGGGGGGATTTATGGGGTAGCTAAAACAGTCATTTCATTTTATATCAACAAATATTTTCAGTCACAGTTTTCATTTAGTTTTCTTTTGTTTTTAACTACCAAGTGATTTCTGCAGTTAGATGTCAAATCTAGTACATTTTATAAAAACCAGTGAAACTGAACTACTATTAAATATTTTACTTTTTATTATGTTTTAAATTTACTTTTTTTTTACCATTGAATGTTGTTCAATTGCATTGTTTATTTCTTTGATCATAATTGAATAACTTCACTGTTACAAAAACCATTTCACTTATTGTTGAAACTCACATTACAAGGTCGAATGTAAGTTATAGCTTTTTTTTTTCTTTGCAAAACTGAAATAATTTCTGTTTGTCAGTTTGGTACAAAACCCACCCTTATATATGTAATTTAGAAACCTAAAATGACTGAAATAGGAAATTGGTATGCATTGAAAAAAATTACTAACTTCTTCCTTTAATAAGTTCATTTTTCTATTTTTGTGATGCTTTCACTAACAACTACTGCAGCTCTTTTTTCTGATGAGGTTATAAGGAACCAAAACATTAAACACTACTTTTGATTAGACTAAATTCCATTGTAGGGAATAGTTACTTCACAGTTTCTCTAAACGTAAAATAACTAAATAATACAATAATTTTTTGTCATTCATTGATGACTTTTGCTTGATCACAAACATTTGCATTAAAGTTTTTCTCAAAACAGTCTTTTGAATTCTTAGGATCCAGAAAAATTGTCTTGTCATAATGTCTTTTCTTTATAGTTACATATTCAAGTTTTTAAGTATTCATCCTTAACTAATATTAACATTAAGACATGAAAGTATTAGGTTGATAACGTGTAAACTAAATAGTCCTTAGTGGACTGAAATACAGAGGGTTGAGGCAGTTAAAATTGAACGATATCCAACCAGCCTATACTCCCGCATGATACATTGTGTTGCAAGCATTGATGCAGTACATATGCAGTCATTGTTATTCTATAATATGTCAGTTGTTGAAAAGACTGAATAATGTCTTCAAAAATAATGCCATTCTGGGAAGTATATATCTGTGCACTTTGTGACGTCAAAATTTCCTACAATGTCACAACAAAGATTGGTGGTCAGTAAGGGTATTATTAGTCACATAATCTGCCAAAATTGTCAACTCGACCCTCAGGCCAAAGGTACTGCCAAAACAAGAACCTGATGACACAGACAAGTCAGCCAATTACCTTCTACCATATGACAGATGAGGGCAATGGCCACACGAAAGAACCCATGCACCCAACATTGCATGGCCAACAGAACATATTAAGAGATGATAGGATATGTCATCCATTAATATTTCATCAATCAGAAGAATACGAACACTACCTCTCATGTGACTGCTGGCAGAATGTCATCACATTGGACAAAGCATGGTGTACCTGGACAATGCCAACCAAACCAAGGTGATTTGTTACTGAGACATTGAAGAGAAAGGACAAGTAGACTTTGTGCAGGAATGCAAAGAGTTCTCCAAAGGCTTCATGATGGTTGCAGGATATTGTGCTCCTGGCCATCTCCTATTAATCAGAGTGGCTGCTAATGACAGGGTAAAGGCTAGATACTTCCAAGAGACTGTCATGGAACCAATCTACGGCTCCCATATTTAACAGCTTTATGGCAATGACATTCCATTGGTGAACATTCAAACGGACAAGGCATCCAGCCATACTGCACGTTCCTCGATCCAGTACTAAGAAAGGCCATGAGACAGGATTCATGTGATTCCCTTTACATGCATACACTGTCATCTGATGCCTTACCATTGGTTTTTGTGGTTTCGGTCTTCTCAAATCTGGGATTGCATGACTTTATACACTGCCTAGACAATGGAAAGTCTGTTTGAACACAATCCCCAGGAATACCTATCGAGAAGCCTCTTGCAATGGAAACTATGATGCCGAGCTATTGTCCATAACTGTGGTCATCAAATCGAGCATTATCATTGGTGGAGGAAGGACTTACCTCCTTAAAACGAGGTCCCAAACTTGTTCAATTTTATCTGCTTCAGCCCTTCATAGTTCCTAGAAGTCCTAATGACAGTGACTGCTTTTGTAAGATTCATTATAATCAAGCCAGTTTCAGTTACATAATTTCTTGAATTCCTGCTTCTCATGGTTTCCCAAGTTGTTGGGATTATTGAACTAAGAGTTCTGATGTTGATGTTCAAAGCTTTACATATAATTTGACTGATTGATCTACATTTGCCTCAAGTTCAAAATTCTATCTTCCCTTGTAACATTTCCTATAATATAAGCATTTCTATTATAAATGCTTTCTTGCTTTATTTTATTTTATTGCTTTTTATTGGAGATCTTTTCTGTGCTGTGATTCCTTCTGTTTGCTACTAGATCTTAATAAATTTCTTGGAAAATTTCTGCTCATTCCATTTCTGTCCGGTCTCAATATGCTATTAATTCTTTTAAGGAATTTTAATCTTCTTGGTAAATGCAAAATAATTTAGTCCTTACTAAATACAAAGTAGATTATTATTTATGAAAATTTGAAGGTTAATTTTGAAATTAATTTCTGTTGTTTATCAAATTGTCTTTTGCATTTCTTTTTTGTTCTTTTCTCGTCTTACAATTCTTAATATCCATTACAATTCCATTTAACATGTAATAGTACAACAGTTCAATTTATTGTTAAAGATAAGACAATACCATCAACAGGGATAGTATTTTCATAATGCATAATCCTTTATTATTTACAATATCGATTTAGGGATAATCCAGGAAGGATATTGCATTATCTCTCTGCATTAACACTAAAAATTGATATAAAATATTTTAGTCAAAATTAAAGCAACTGTCTTTTGCTTTTCAAAACAGGGGACCGTAAAGGACTGTTGCTGCTAATGTAAAGAATGTAGAGCGTATGAACTAAGTTACGTATGAAGCTGTTTTGATTAGTTGAAAGTTGTGTATTTTTAGAATATAATTCCTATTCGTTTAAGTTCTAATGTTGCCAATCAAGCTTTCATTGTTGGAACTTTATGAAGAATTATGTTTTTACTATTCTAGGGAAATCGACATATCAGTATTACATTCAGTTGTTAGACTATAAAATAGACATCAGGACCATTATAACTTTTGCGACTGCTTATCATGTAACAAACCTTTGCTAGAATTTATTGAAGAAAAGGATGCCTTGGAAAAATATTTAATCAAAAAGGCAATTTCAGGAGCAAAAGATAACACTATTTTGCAAATTCCAGAAATATATATGGGGAAAGAAGAGTGTATTGCATTAACCAATCTTTTTTAAAAAGATAGAATGTAGCAAACCCATATCACTGCTGTGGAGAGGTTCTTGGGACAGTATAAGTCAAAACACCAGTTTTGATAACTTGAAATTGCTTTAAATGTTTTGTAGTACTTTCCATATAAGCTTTATATTGATATATAATCCATTAGGTCACTTCAAATTTTATTTTATTCCATCACGGTATTTCGAACAGGTCTACTCGACCATTCTTCGTCAGGTGAATTAATACATAAAAGGGAATTACTATTTAAGTTATTCCTCTTTTTATAAGTGTAATTCACTAATTCTGTTGTTTACACTTATAAAAAGAGGAATATCATACTTAAATAGTAATTCCCTTTTATTTATTAATTCACCTGACGAAGAATGGTCGAGTAGACCCCTTCGAAATATTGTGATGGAATAAAATAGAATTTGAAGTGATCTAATGGATTATATATCAATATAGATAAGAATATCTTAATAAGCTTTATATTACCCAGAAGATTAAGCCAGTAATGAACAAATGATATTAATTTTACTTTGCAATTTCTAGTATACTAGAAGGTAATGATCATAGCTACAGAAGACTGTTGGAGGATATTAGATGCATTATCACCTGCTGCGATTTAAAATCAACCACAATGGCCAGCATTTAGCTCATTTTTTGAAGTTTCATTGTAAGTTTCATTTGATTTTGCTTTCCAGCTAGTTTCATTATTGGTTCTTCCTTTTTATTAAACTTGAAGCTATGGAACCTGAAACCTTCTCTGTAATGGATTAACTGTTCAGGGAAATTTTGTCAAATATTCCATACTCTACAGGGTGGCCGGAAAATTCCCGTACCCTCTATTATGTAGTAATAAATGTAAATATTTGGTATGAAACGTTATTTCCATTGTTAATACAGGTGGCACTAGAATGCAGAAAAACCTAAAAGTCAGACTGTTTTACCTGACATTCGTCAATGAGTTATTGGATGGAGATCGGGATCAGAGCATAACAGCATGCCGTGCGTTGTTAGCACAATTCCCTAATGCAGTGTCCCTCTGAAAGGTGCTGTTTTCATATGAATGTGCGATTTATTGCAGTTCATGCAACAGAAATGTTGTCTTTTGGACGAAAGAGAACCGTCATTACACAGTAAAATTGGAGAGGAATCTACCTCACGTAAGGATATGGGCTGCAATGCCATCACGTCTTTTATTTGTACCATATGTTTTTGATGGTCAAGTTAATGGTAAAACTTATTTACACATGTTACAAACATGGTTAATCCTACAGCTTGAAGATGCGGGTATCATCAACGCATATGGCTACAGAAGGATGGGCTCCTGCTTACTTCGCTCTTACTGTGTGCGGGTTTCATCATGAACATTTTCCAGGACACTTGATTGGTCACAGTACTCTAGCATTGGCCATCACAAAGTCCTGACCTCACAACGCTTGACAACTCATTGTGGGGAATCATCAAGGCCTACTTGTCTGAACATTGTTATGCTACAAATGAAGAATTGTGCAATGCAGTTGAGGACACATTTCGAGCTATCACACCGGACATGCTACAAAAAAAGTCAAGTAGCAACGTACGAACAGCATGTGTATACAGCATGATGGTGAACACACAGATGCATTGGACACTTAATGTGTAAATATTTTCTTAAAATATGACCGCCAATTAAGGGTACGGTCACTCTGTACAATGTAATTGTCTTGAAACAATAATCTTTCAGCAACTTGGAGAAGTTTTGGACATTGCAACATAGGGAGGCGTTGCTACTGTAGCAGTTTAACGAATTTTGATTACTATATTGTTATCTTGTTCCTATTTAACAGCCCTCGCTTTTTCTCAAGCTATTTAGATGTTTGTTTTAGCTGTGAGTATTTCTGTATTGTAAGAATCTGTTGTTATAATTGCTGGTCTGAAGGCCAGCCTTAAAATATCCTATGCATGCCATCTAACAAAATGTAGTGTTTTTTTATCATTGAACATGCTACAATATGGATAGAGATCAAATTATACTAAGTTTTCACAGATATATTAGGTAATTTTTGTCTTAATGTACTTGCTCATCCTATTAATATATTTTGCAATAAATTGTTTTTCACACCATCCTTTTCTCTACCTATCAAGCTAAGCCTATGCATTTTTTTTAAACATTAATTGTAATAGCTACTGCTCCAGACACCCTCAGTAAGCATTGATTAATGGCAGTAGTTTTGAATAAACTAACTAATTGAATTAGTTATTAAAAATAAGGTTACAAAAGTCATTGAGTAGTATACATTGCCTTTTACTTACAATAAACTTTTAAATATATTAAAAAATAAAAATGTAATTATTTTGCCAAAGGCAATTCAAGATTGAACTAGAACCAGTTAACAAAACACATTCTATGAAAAATGAGAAAAATATAATATGATGTTTAGACGAAAAAGAAAAACTAATAGTCCTTATCAGATTTAAAGTAGTAGAGCAGTCCACTTCTGTCATTTGAAATGTTAACAAAAACTAAATGTAACTAAAAGTTACATTTTAAAAATCCATCCGGCAGCTAATGTAGGAAAGTATTCACACAAAATAAAAATATGAAACAGCTAGGTATGAATTAAGAATATAGATGGTTATCAAGTAATTTTGACGTTTATCGGCAAATAAGAAAAAAAAAAACAACAGAAACAATTGCAAAATATAACATCTTAAAATCTGCTTATTACGAATGTTATTGAAATGCACCTGTGCTCCCATTTCAGTTATTTCAGAATGTAAGTTTGCTTTAATGATTGTGATTCTATTTTGTATTTTTTGGGTTTACAATATGGTTCCCTTTCCTTTTCCCAAGCTTTTCCTAAAGGACTGTCTTGTTTTGGGTTTCCTTTCTCATCAGGTAACATGTTTTCTTGTTTCATTGGCTGCTTTAAATGTGTGTATGTATGTTTGTTTGTTGTGTTAAGTGTTAAATAGTTTTAACTGCTTTTCATTTCAGTCTTATATTGAGTGCAGTTATACACTACGTCGCTTTTCATTTAAAAATTTATTTTAATAATATTATTTTGCAGACCAAAAAATTATAAAAGTATGATAAAATAACAGAAAATATGATTTAATACAATTTTGTATAAATTAATATTCATTTATATTATAAATTATTTAATAAATAATGAAGTGACACATTCTTAACACCTTGTATATTTGCAACATAGAGATTGATAAGGAATGTGCAGAATACTTATTACTTATAAATTTTTAAATGAAGAAAGGTGCATGTATTTTTAATATGGTTTATGAAGGTGGGTTTCAGAGAAACACTGTATTGCTCTGTCTTTTAATGGAATTATTTAAAAAATATATTACTTATTAAAAAACTTTATTCAAATTCTATATTATTTAAGTTATTATATAATTTAATTTTTACTTTAGAATTAAATTTTACAGTGTATGTTGCATGGAGTTTATAATTCATCTTAAAGTATAGTTGTAATTGATGGAATTTGATCTGTCATTTGTAAAGGTTATCATTTTATGTGCATGTCACAATGTACACCATGGAGTTAAAATGCACACACACACTGTCCAGCCACTGTATTAGGTACATCCCTGCTGTGCGCCAAATGATGCGTCTCACAACAACTCTTCAAGACGGTGGGGGCAGTGTCATGGTGTGGGGATGTTTTCCTGGCACACATTGATCCATTGATGCCTCTGGAGCCACATCAGGATGCTAGAGTGTACCTATTCATCGTAGCTGACCAAGTGCAACCGTACATGTTAACAGCTTATCCTCATGCAGATGGCTACTTCCAGCAGGATAATGCACCGGTGCACAAAGCCTGCATCATTATGGGATGGTTTGAGGAACATGACGATGACTTTTCTTTGCTGCAGTGGCCTGCTCTGCCCCTAGATCTCAGCCCAATTGAAAATTTGTGAGATGAGCTGGAATGGGCCGTTCGCTCCAGGCCTACATCTCCATCAAATCTTCAGGAACTGCATGAAACACTCATGTCTGCATTGTACACAATACCTCAACAGCGTTTTCAGCATCTTGTGGAATCCATGCCTCAGCGAATTCAGGCTGTTTTGAGGGTTAAAGGAGGCCCAACATGCTACTAGGTGTACCTAATAAAGTGGCCAGACAGTATATATAATGAACAGGCAAAA
>JAFIDM010000007.1:31348943-31359330 GCA_023159025.1 Thereuonema tuberculata | reverse complement strand
GTTTGGTATCTTAAGAAGATATTAAAGGTAAAGATTGTTTTGTTTTGTTGTTGTTGTTGTTTGTTGTTTTTTTTAGTAAATTAAAACCTTACACCATGTAGTGATTTTTTTGGTGCTTCTGTAAGAGTATATTGCCTTCGTCTTCAGTGGATTAGATTAAAACATTTTTATACTGAAGGTCATGAAAATTGATGAAACTAATAGATATAGTTTACTACTATATATGTTGTCAATTAGTATTCATTCGATTTTCATGATCATTCCAAAAAGAAAAAAGAAAATATACTCTTCATCATGAAATATGAAAATACTTTTCATCTCGAAAATAAAATATACTCCAAAGGTATCTGGATAATTAGTTGCTCCTGAAAGTATTATCTTGTACTTTTTAGATTGCAGTTATATTACATCATTAAACTCACATAGGAATTTACATTACAGTGGAACCTGCATAATTTTGTTTTCTTTGTTTACTGTTTGATTGTCTGAATAAGAATTTGTTGTATCTGTTTTCAACATAAAAAAGTCTTTTGCATTTCTTTATAGCAAATGTGTTCCCTAATTTGATACCCTACTTCATGTGATTTTTTAAGAATTTTTTTTTCACTTCACCTGTTTCCTTTAAATTGATAAGTGTTTTTAAATTGTGCTTTCATTTTATGCAAAAGAAATTTAGTTAAGGATTGTGGGTTGATCAGAAAAAAAGTTTACAATCACTAGAAATTAAATTTGAGTTTGCCTTAAGTCGGCTGTTGCTGAAATACCTGATAGATACCTTATATCATTGGTGGTGTGTGATAGCATTTCAAAATAATGATACACTGGGGTAATGGTCTCCTATTCAAACCTTTAAAGAAACAACGTCAGGAAGAAAATGTCTTGGTCTTCAGAACAAGACTGAATACACAGAACTTGTGTCACAGTTTCCTCTGGGAAATTTTGGGACATTGGCCATACAGTCCAGTTTTTGGCTCCTTGTGATTTTCATCTGTCCCTGTCTTAAAAAGAACACATGTCAGGACAATGCTTCATGTACAATGAAGAAGTCCACCGTGATGCAAAAAAGTGGCTACAACCGCAGGACCCTGACTTTTATGCAGCCAGGATGAACAAACTGATCAAATGTTGTGACAAATGCATTAATCATTAAGGTGACTTTTTAGAAAAATAGAACAGCTGTGCTACTTCAATTGCACTATCTCATGTTCTTCCAATTAAGTTTGCTTTTTATACACAAGCTTTGTAAACTTTATTTTCTGATTGACCTATGTACAATAAAACTATTCTGCTTGTGATAGTGCAGATCAAAACATAAGTTTAGATCGATTAATTAAAATCCTATTCTAAGTCTCAAACTCACAGTTTCTTCCTTTTAAAATAAATCTGTAAATCCTTATAGGTGTGCAGAGCATCAAAGCAGTTTCTTAGACTAATGAGAAAGAAAGCAGTATTAAGAATTCAAGATATAAACCCTATGCTTTTTGGATTTGTTGAGGAGCTTAGTTTAGTAAAGGTAAGTTTGTGACTGATAGTTGTAGCGTATTAAAAGAGATGCATTTGGAAGGATGGGTAAACAGAAACTAAAGTGACCACTCAAAAAGAAAATAAAAACAACATTAAAATGTGGCAATAAAATCCCCTTGGGCAGCTAAACGCTAGCACAAGAGGCATTTGACCACAAAGAGAAAAGAAAAAATTATAATAAATAACTAAAAAAGACCTCAAATAGATCTAAAAGAATCAGTGCATTGCCTTTTATCTTGAATTGATTTTTTTTTTTAAACCTATTAGAGGGTTTTTTTGTTTTTTTTCAGTTATTTTCTTTTCTCTTTGTGGTCAAGTGTAATAGTGTTTAGCTGTCTAAGAAATTTATTTCCACATTTTGATTTTATTGTTTTTATCTTGATCTTAGTTTTTGACTTTAGCTTTTGAGAACATATTACCCCTCGTAATATGTTCTTTGCTTGCAGGGCAGCCCTGATAAGTTCAAAACAACTGTTCCAAGGTCTCAGCTTTGACTCAAAATGTTCCCTTTTATCATGAAGAGTAGTGAATTTTTGTTTTCAAATGACATTTGTTGCAATGAATGATGTCTGCTTTTAAGTTTCCTCGAACAAAAATAAAATCTATAATTAGTTTATCTCTGCTGAAAGTATCTAATTTATTATCCTTACTTAAAAGCAGCCTTTAATTGGAATAGATTTACTATATGTTAGCAAATAATATTAAAAAAAAAAAAAGTAGATAAAAATGCATTTACAAATTTGATGATAAGGTTAGTGGTGAATATCAACAACAACAAAATATTTTTCTGTAAAATTTTAATTGTCTGAACATTATATGGGGAAAGTTTTCTAAAAAAAAAAAACAAATAACAAAAGTCTACCTTTCCACAAAATTTTTCCCTAAAGCACACAGATGTACCCAAAATCTTTTATCATCATTAGAATTATATCGGATTATCTGTTCAAGATACTGTTAATACCAAGAAAACTTCAGTTCTGTCATTACTGATAGTAACTAATATATTCCTGTGAGGCCATATATATGCTCAAATAGAGGACTACAAAGCAGGCTCTCCATAATTTTCTCAGTGATGACACACGCACACACACACTTCTGCCAATTTATTATCACTATCAGGAGAATTAGCACCACTATTCACATACTACACAACAGATTATATTTCACCAGCGATAATACTATTTACCAACAAATAGGATATTGCCTTTCATAAGCCTTGCAATATTTATTCTGTTCAAAATTCATACTCCAGTTCATTGAAAAACAAATGTTAATAATATATTCTGTATCAATATAATGTGAATCCCAACGTTGTAATAATGAAAGAAGGTCCACTATGTAAGCTTCTTTAATATGAGAGTGAATCAAGGGTTTAATATGAGGGTTTAAAAATGGTATTTATTCGAAATTGCAACGAACTTTAACAAAACAGATAATGTTATTTCTCAATGTAGTCTCTACTCTTCTCAATGCATTTGTGCTACCTGCCTGGAAGTGCCTGGATTCCAGTAGAATAAAAGGTTTTGTCCTCTCCTCACAACCACTCATGCATCATTTTCTGTACCTTGTCATTTGTCTTTAATTGATGACCACCCCGATGGTTTTTTAGCAGTCAAAAAAGATGGAACTCACACCGTGCTAAATCTGGCAAATAATAAAGTTGTGGCAGTACCTCAAACTTCAGTTTCTCTAGATAAGCCTTTGGTGTTCTTCAAAGTGTATGTGGACGGGCATTGAGTTGCAGCAAAAGGACTCCTTCAGATAGCAGTCCATGCCGCTTGGATTGAATAGCAGGTTTCACATAAGTCTCCAGCAAGTCTCAGTAACTGCACTAGTGACTGTAGTGCCCCTCGGCATATTGTGTTTGACCATAATTCCTTTATTCACAGTCAGCATCACTTTTCCAGCCAAAGATTGAGCTTGAAATTTCCTGGATGGTGACAATGATGAATGATGACACTCTTTGCTTGCCATTTTTGGCTCAGGCGTGAAATAATGAACCCATGATTCATCCGTAGTAACAATTCGATCCAAAAATACCCGACTTCTTCCTCAAAATGATCTAAATTTTACTGATATGTCTCTACACAGCCTCTTTCATTTCTGGTGCCCATCCTCTTGAACCCATCTGGCACAAACTTTTCGATATCCCAGCTCCTCATTAATGACTGTAGACACAGAACCATGACTGATAGACACTTCTGATGCTATTTCGTCAATTGTCATACGGCTATTTCGTCAATTGTGCCGAATCGATTGCCCATGGTTTCAATGTTCTCTGTAGTCGCAGCTGTCTTTCCTCTCTCAGATCGGTCTTTTTCTTGAAAGGAAGCGACACGTTTCTTGAATTTTTCAACCAATTTTTAAATCTGAGCCTTACACATATGTCTACAATTCACTATACACCTCAGATATCTGTCGATGAATTTCTGTTGGATACTCACCTTTTGCATGTAAAAAAATGGATGACCCATCGCACTTCTTTCTTGGAGTAAGTTTCCAATCGACCCGCCATTTTCGAAGCTTCGGGGTTCTCATTATTACTTCACCAGAAGTTTAGATCAGGATCAAAAGCACTCGCCAGAGAGCACGCTACACAATGGTGGTCAAATATTTAGGCTCCTTATTATTGGTGTCCTTTTATATGCAATTTCTAACTTTAGCTTTTATATGCAATTTCTAACTTTAGTTTGACTCACCTTCATATATCCTATAAATAGTATTACTCCTAGAAATCCTTAATACAAACAACTCCTTTAATTTCCACGATATTTCATCCTTCTTTGCGAAGGACTTCATTAGGTTGTAACAGAGGACAAGAAACTATTCTTCTTCCTCTACATTTCTTTAGGATGACAAATAAGGTTCTTTGCAAAGAAGGATGAAATATCGTGGCAGTTAAAGGAGTTGTTTGTATTAAAGTCCACTATGTTTACAAATAACTGAATTCCAAAAAGACCTGCACTTAATATTTGAATATAAGGCATCTACCTACAATAATGTTGCTAAACTTTCTCTCTATTATCTACTAAAACAACAGTATCCATACCATCATATATCAGAAAACCATCTGTTCTAAAATCAATATCATATATTTTATGAGTACAGTCTTTCAGACAGGTCCCTCTCACAAATGCTCTCCAACTTTAGTTGAACTTCAGCAAAAATAGTCTACATCTCCCTAACTAATGCCTTCATCTCGTAACATAATTTTTATGTCACATTTTTATTTATTCCTTATAAACGTTGCTTTCTAATTTTCTTTCCCCTCTCTTCCCTTTCTTTCCTTCTCTTTGCTATGCTAACTATCAAAGAATCCCAGGTTCCTCCTTTTATAAAAACCATCAATGAAAGTTTGTAATTGCTCAGTTGCCAAATCTCCCAGTCTCTTCTATTATAACTTATCTCTTATCTTGTCTTAAGCCCCGTTTGTTTTCCCACAATTGCTACTTGTTGCTTTTTGTTCTCACTTATTGTAACTTTGTACTTTTCCTGCCTGATGGATTCGGTTCTCTTCCATTTGCCAACTTGAGTCCAATACCTAACTTTACAACCTGTTGCATAACTTACAAGTGAATTGTAGACCTCAGTATCTGAGCTTTTCCCCATGGCAGTTTCTTCCCATCTAATATGCCACCTCTTGCTCTGTTGAGAGAAATATTCATTCCTTTGTTTTGGGTTTATTTGTTGCTTCGTTAGATATAAAAATATATAGCTAGCAGTGTCTGTGATCAAAAGGAGAAGAAGAGTATGCCTTTCTCCTCCTGGTCAGCTGGGTACTTGCAGACAGTGAATATTCACGGCATTCCTATGGGAATGAAGTTTTACACAAGAAGATTGGATGGAATTACTGTGGTCTTACTGTCAAGAACTGATGCAGCCTTGAAACTCTTCCATTAGACGAACAGGGAGTTGGCCAAGAAAGGTTTCCTCTGAATGTGGTGTTGTGACTTCATCTGTTTGTTCACCAGGAAGACAACCCGGTGACATAATTTTCACTGATTTTCTTGAAAAAGTCCAGGATCTCCTGAGCATGTGACATCTGCTGTGCACATAAGGAAAGCAGTTGCTCATCTTTAGCAGTTTCTCTTGTAAATATGATATCACACTTACCTAAGAGACTTGTGCTTCCAAAAACAAATTGTCCAGAACTCATTGGTAGTTTGACTCTTCCATGGTATCAGCACAGGACTGTACTATCTGCAGATAGTAAAAGTGATTTCCTTATAAGCTCAAACATGTGATAGACAGGCATGCTTTCATACACATATACACACACACATTTATATTACCTGGTAATGTCTTAAATAAAAAATACATAATTCTTCACATGTATTACAATTGTAATCTCAGTATTTAATTTTCCTTTACATAATTCCTAAAATTTCCTCATTTTTATATAAAGTATTGTTATATTTATTTTGATCCGTGTGAATAGTTATTACCTCTTATATCAGCTCCCTTTGTCTTTTTCAACTTGTCTTCCTACTTCCTTCTGAGGAAAGGATACGACTTATTCCTTCCTTCCTTCCACATCCCTTTAGAACTGGGATAATCCGACTACGTGTTTCCTCTCTTGTGATTTTCCAGAATTGAAGAGATCAGCAGTCTGGTTGTTTTGAAAAAGAAAAAAAGTTAAGAAAAGTAGACAAACACTGAAACATAATATCAGGGATCATTACAATGTCTTCCACTGTTGCCTTATTCACGTACAAAATAAATTCAACAAAACCTTTCCCTTACTACCAACCTTTTCAACAATTTAGTAAATGCTTTAATACTTCCATTTAATACTTCTCCTTCTTACATTGCAATATTTCGCAAGGCCTCAGCGGCCTTTCTTCCTCAAGCATTACGTATTAAATTGGGAAAGAAAAATAATCTCCTTTTCTTCCCAAAACTAAAAATAAATAAAATGAATAACATATATCATCAACATATATCATCCAAATCAAGAGATTTGGAATCCTAAACAAATAAAATGTGAACTACTTCACCATGCGTGAATCATTATCACAAATAATAATCATAAATAATGTCCAAATTACTGTCTAAAAATGTCCTTTTCCATTGTTCTTGAACTTGAATTTGAAGATTCATCTTTAAAGAAATTTCCATATACAGTAATACCTTGAAATACGAGCATAATCCATTCCAGGACCGAGCTCGTAGCTCGAGGTGCTCATATCTCAAATCATTTTTCCCATAAGAAATAACAGAAAAAAAATTAATCCATTGCTGCCCTCTAAAAAACTCTCTTATTAGTGCTAATAATAATGGAAAAAATATGTTTTTAATTGCTATAGAGACATATAAACACAAAAAATTAATTGTCTATAAGGATTCCTGTGATATAAAATAAAATGTGGTTGTAATTATAAGTTCTTAATGACAGATGATACAGACGATGGGCGGCATGTGCAGAGGAGGAGAGAAGAGAGCTGGCCCATGTCTACGTAGACATCTGATTCCGTACCGTATCTTACACGTACACTATGTAACTTACATAAACTTAGAATTAACTTATGCCCAAATCACACCAGCATATTTTTTCATCAATGATTTTCTTCATTGAAAATGATCGTTGTTTTCACTGAAGTGATCTTGTCCTTTATTCCCACCTTATCGTCGAAACATGATGAAACAGTGCATATAATTGGCAGAGCGATAGCCAATCAGAGTCAAGCTCGATATTATGGCGAAATATTCCCCCGTTATGAAAAGACTGTGTTTAATGTTTTTTTAGAGGTTAAAATCGTGTTTCAGCAACGCAATTTCAGTAGAATTTGAAATGACTTTTAGCAAGCTGTCAATCTATTCGAAACTAATTGTATATTGTATTCAAGCATCTCTACTATTTAAGAGAAAGCGAGGTGAACAGCGGCAATTTCTGACAGGCCTCAGCGAGCGGTATCGAGCTCAAGAAAAAATGAAATCTCTCTTTAAAAAGTTGACATCTGCAGATTCTAGTGCATAGAATTAATTTATTTCAGTAAAAATATTGTTTATTTTCGAAAGATAATCTCCTCACTGTGATACTTAATTTATAAAAGCCTTCGATTCACTCGAAACGGTGGGAAAATGGCGCCGGTTGACTTCTTCGCTCTCGAGTTAGTCTGTTCTGATTGGAGCTTTCACTAATTGCTATCGTTGAAAACTTCGATCAGATAGAACAATTTCTAAATTTTTTCATCGTTGAAATCAATGATGAAAATGATCAAGTGAGGCAAATCACACGATCATAGACCTTAAAGATAGAGTCAATGATTGAAAACAATGATGAAAAATATGATGATGTGATTTGGGCATTATATTATGTTTTTTTTTTTTACTTTTCTTTTTTTTTTTTTTTTTTTTGATTTGTATTCTTTACTTTTCTTAACTTTTTCCTCGGCCACCTAGCGTCGGCATCTGAAAACGCGCTCATATCTCAAATCTTTACTCGTATCTCAAAGCAAAAATTTGCTTGAAGGCTTGCTCATATCTCGGAATACTCGTAAGTCGGGACGCTCGTATCTCAAGGTATTATTGTATAAGTATTATCATATGTTTTTTGAATTTAAAGATTTATCTTAAAGTAATTTTCAAATTTGAAGATTCATCTTTGATTTTAAATTTGAAAATTCATCTTGAAGAAATTTTCGAATCTTTTGTTTTTGAATTTTGAAGATTTATCTTTGAAGAAATTTCCGAATTATTTGTGAAGAATTTATTATAATTTAGTAAATGCTTTCTTACTACTACATCCCTGTATTCAGTTCCAACAACACCATAAATATTTCTTCCCACAAACCCAGACAACCTAGTACATCAATTCCACAACCACCAAATATCTTCATATTCATGGGACAAACTATCATTTTATCCATCTACCACATAGAAAATAAATTAACTTAGTATAGATCCTTCAAAGAACACACTTTATCAAGAACGCCCTCACCAGTGTCATTAAACCCCTCCCACCACCATAGCCTTTCCATTGTTTACTATTGGTTAAGTTCCTCATAATTCATCCTAAGCAGGAAAATTGCCTGTAGTTTCTGCCCAACATTTCCCATATGCTCTTAACTTTTGCCATGTGTATTTTGTGCAGTCCAAAATGTGTCACATTTCCATGCCTTAATGCAAACGAAGTATTCTGTAACTATTGGACACATCCACAATTTCTTTATCATGATAACTAAAGAGTCCAAAAATACAACTGAAATCTTACTTGCCACAAAATAATGTAATGTTTGTTTGCCAATAGTATTTGTTCTATTTTATATAAATGTCACTTCCTTTTATCACCAATTAGAATTATTTCATCAGGTAAAAATCTTTGAGGAGGGCTTTTCATCAAATAGCCTATGGTTTAGCAAAACAACCTATAAAGGAAGTAACCTACTAAAATAATTACTTAATAGCTCTACAGATTGGCTAACTTTATAAGCAAAATTACCAAACAAAAAAGGCCGAGCAGAGATTTAAGTTTGTTTGAATTGCATAAATGCTTCTAGATATCTGGCAATTAATCAGAAGTATGAAAGAAATTGATGGTAAGACTATAGTATTCATTTACCACTTGAATCCATCTAAAGTTGAGAGATTAGCCTAAAATGAATAATTCCCCTAAAATGAATAATTCCCCTAATTCTGAATGTTCATGACCACACTTGTCAGAAAAAAAAGCCACAATATCTGGTTCAAAATCTTCATGCACACAATACTGAAATTAATATTGTCTCCATCTTAGTTAAAGTGACAAGGTCAATTACAAGAATTGCAAACTCTTTTAGTCAATTTATTATTATTATTATTATTATTATTGTCTTTTCTATTTTCTAGAAACTAAGAGAAGAAATTTTAATAATGAAGAAATACTTTCTGGGCTGCAAAGATGCATTAGAAAACAAAATCCTTCTGTTATTATCAGAAAGACAACATTTTGTTGAGAACTCCGATTATTACAGCATGCAAGATCTATCGGATATTCAATCTGGTGCATTGATTGAATATCTGACTCGAATACATTCTACTTTTGTACAACATATTAAATTAGAGTGTAAAGTAAGTTTGTTTTAAGTAATTCTTATACTTTTAAATATTAAACAATGATTTCTTTTGCTGGATGACCATTAGTTTATAAATTTGTATATTATCCCTCATTTTTTTATTTTTGAAGAACCAAAATGAAGGGTGTGATGACTTAATAGATTAAAGAAATCATCAGATTCAAGAAACATTCATCAGATTAAAGAAATGATCCGTGTTAGATCCAGAAAAACAAATCTGCATTTTTTCCAACTGTTGAAAATCAAGAATAAAATTGATGTCAGATAAGCAAAAACAACTACTATAGATTCAAAAATATTGGCAATGAGTATTAAGCAACTAACTTCATAATTTATTAATTCAATACTAATTTCTGTTGACCACCACTAGACTAAGATGTAAAATTCAGGAGAACTGCAGATTCATTCTTATGGTTCTGATATTAATTTGTTTTATTTAAAACCAAAAAGCTGTTATTATCAGCATTTCAATTATCAAAACTACTGATTTTTAGCTTAATATTGTTACAAAGCCTTTAACATTGTGACAGAAATATCTTTTAGATTTATATTAGCAATTTTTAGTTTGTTTTATTAATTTTTTTAATTTTTGGACACTAAGGATTTTAACTTACATTAAATATTTGTAATTCTTTATTTGTAATGAATCTGGTCAAACTCAATTTCTTCATATAAATTTTTTTTTATTTTAAAAAGAAGTAGCCGACATTTTAAAAGAGTTAAGAAAGCTTAGGTTTTAAGATGTGTTTGAAATTTTAGATGTAAAATATTGCTGCAAAACTTTCTGATTGACTGTCTGCTTCTTTTAG
>JAFIDM010000007.1:31334895-31345487 GCA_023159025.1 Thereuonema tuberculata | reverse complement strand
CACAACGGGCTGGGAAGTCGTATATTCTCCGATCTCAATATTAATTTGCTAAATAAATAAAGTATTTTTTTTTAAATGCTGTAGATGCAAGGGTTCCGGAGCGAAGCGACGGTACCCGGCTAGTCTTATATTATAAAAGCGTTATTCTGTCTGTCATAAGACTTTACATTTTTCCAATTTTGTGACCAAACTGTAAGAGATAGAGTGGTCATGCAAATTTAGAAAATGTACATCTTTTTAAGACAAACAAAATGCTACAAAAATCTTTCGAAAAAATTTTTTGGTTTCCAAGATTTCGCCTTTTAAAGGGTCAAATTTTGACTTTTTCTCAATTTAAACGAAAAGTATAAAAGTTGGAAGAGAACATTATATTGAGAAAATGTTGTTATTTGATAGTTCTATCGAACGATATATCAGTCATTAACAAACATTGCAAGATACATGCAAAAATGTGTGTGGTGCAATCCCAGGTGCGAGCCGCCAACCCGCAATACACCAGAGTTAAGCGAAGAAGGCCACAACGGGCTGGGAAGTCGTATATTCTCCGATCTCAATATTAATTTGCTAAATAAGTAAATAAATAATTTTTAAATAGTTTAATTGCTAAGGTTTCGGAGCGAAAAAAACGTACCCGGCTTAATTTGCTAAATAAGTTTATTGATTTTTAATTAAAAAAAAATCACTTCTCTTTTTTTGTTACTTATGTAAGATGTTCCTTCTGATTTCTTATTACGAAACTATATCATTTGTATCAATTAATGCAATCAACTGATTGAGAATACATTAATTGTTTGATTGATAATTGTTTTAGATTCCAGGATTAAAGTGTTTCAGAAATTGGAAGGCTCGGAAATATTTACAAATTCCTTTCTTTTTCACTTTCTCCTTTATCTTATGAAATGAAATAGGCCGTCCCTTGGATCCAGAACTTGAAGCAAAACTAGTTGTGTTTTAATGACAAAAGTTGACGATACTTTGATCTGAAACTATTTGAGACCAACCTTATGTGAATCTAGATATTGGACTCAACAGATCTTTGCTTATTTTGTAAACTAATTTCGTAGAAAAGAGAGGCTTATCAGATCATTCAGTCTGTATGTGTGTTTGTACTAATATTTTGTTCAACCGCTGGATGGGTCTTCCTGAAACTTAGTATGCCTATTTTAAGGACTAAAGACGGTCTAGGTTTTGTATTTGAACCTTTTTCCAAATGACTCCTAGTCTGGAAGGCTTGTCATAGGGCAGGGGTGGCCAAACTGTGGCGCATTGGATGATAACAAGTGGCGCATTGCATCCTTGCGCCTACTTATTTTTTTTTAAAATAGGTGTCATAACTGAATCCATCTTAATATTTTCAATACCAAAATGATCTCAGTTTAATTCGTACAGCCTTCGGTAATGTTCAACTTCTCGGTGAATATTTTTTTTTCTCTCGGTGAACGTAAGAATATTTTTATCGGTGTTGCCATTGCGCATTCCTGCTCAAACGATCACAAACACCGCGCACTAGCAACACATCACGTGTTTGAAGTTTCACATTCAAGTTTGAACATTCACATTAATTAATTGAGTTGTGTGATTGAGTTATTCCTTTTCCTCCCTTAAGCAAAGCAGATCCTACCCCTATCCCTATTTTACAACCCCAAACGTGAAAGTAAGAAGGTAAAAAACGTGCTTGAGTTGTATGGTGCAACTGAACTCGTCTGTGAAAAAATTGGCGCATGGTTGGCCACCACTGCCATAGGGAATCTAAACAATGAATTTCTATTGTTATTTCTCACGGTCTTCTATGGACTGTGTTAATCCTATTTCCACAACTAAAGCAAATAGTGAAGATTTCTTTTTAGAACATACAAAACTTATACTGCCTGTAACCATTATTTGATTATATTAATTTTAAACAAAAAAATTAGAAATTTTTAAAAACTCCTATTTAAAGAGACGTAGGCTTTATATTCTTATTTACTATACAATTTATTTAATGCATTTCTTATTATTTTAAATCGTTCCTTACGCTATCTCTCTTCTGAAACCGTGGCCATCGAATATACTGAGTGGGTGTGCGATCGCTTGTTTCCGATGGATTATAGACTAGACGAACGCCATCCTTACCAAAATACGAACTCAGCCATTTAGACGCTTCCGGTCCACAATCGAAGCCAATCACTTGTTCTTGAATAATTCTGTAAATAAACATTCAAAACATATGTTTTTATTTTTTTTAATTTCAAAGGAATCTGACTCTGAAATGAATACACCGACCTAGCACACGAGCTCCAGAAGCAGTGGAGGCAGGACCGAGGACGTATTGTCCGCCACTGGTCTGGCATCTCACACATTGCACCTCAGTCTCAGCACACTAGGACTTCACAAAAACACTTATGCACAACTGCAAAAGGCTGTGATACTCAACACAACACCCATAGTTAGGAAATTTATGGACACAACCACACATCGCTAATCATTCTTCCACACTTTTTTTTTTTTTTTTTTTTTTACACTTGACAATATGTGCTTTGGTTCTTGACCCGCCATATTGTGTTTGCTGGGGAAATCCAAGGTTTGAAACTGTTATATAATAATAATTTTTTTTTCAACTAATAATTCTTTTGCTGTTTGTGGGAAAATTTATTTTATTTTAATAAAATAAATGTAAATAAATTAAATGGCTTTAAATATATTTTTTAAAGTGAAATTAAAGTGGTGGTAATCGAAGTCAATGGATTACGCAATAAACAAAACTATCTGCGGAGTTACCGGAAATGAGCTTGATTAGAAATTAGGTTGCTATAGAAATGGCAAAGCCAAAAAGGGCGGAATTATTGGAGCCGACCTAGAAGACGGTTGCATTAATATGATGCTAGGATGCAGTGGCAATCCGATAAGTTATTAGATCTAAAATCTGATAGAGCTAAGTAAAACTTTGAAATAGCATCAAGCTCCAAGTAGATTAAATTAAAGTTAGTAAGCATTAATTTATTGAGTTTCGTTCAAGTTTAGTATCCGATGAAACATGGCGTCAGATCAGAAGGAAACTGATGGCAAATAGATTCATTCAGGAGCAATGAATATCATATCGGGGCAGGCGATAATTCCGACAGTATATATGGATGGAACATCGCAGTGCGAGATTCACCAATAGGCGAGTAAATGATTCAACGAGCTCAAATAATCCTGTAAGTAGAAAACTCATTCTAACGATTCCGGGAACAGATCGGAACATAGATGACTAGGCCTAGATTCGTTCGGCATGCAAAAATAGCTCACCCTAGTAGAAGTCGAATAAGAAGACAACAGATATATATTTAGTTAAGATAGGAATATTATGTTTATAGACTAGAACTCTTAAACGTTTAATCTAGATAGAATAGAATAATAAAATATTATTCATCAAGTAAAGTGATATGCAGCTAAGTTAGGCTACATCGTAAGACTAGATTGTGCGACGATCAGAATAGATTTACTAATAAAATAAATAACTGTGGAACTAATTAAACAGCAAATCTTAAATAATAGTGTTAAGTGAATATAGCATTTAATAGCTGTTAGGAATTAATTCAACTTGAGTGATTATTAACAAAGTTGATAAATGCCAATAAATTATCGATCGTCAGTATAACGAATTATTAATAATAGAATAATTCAGTATTATATACAGAGGAGTTCTATTGCATACTAGATAAGTTAGCCCGGTAAATCATACAAGTGATAAGGCTAAATAAATAATATTAGGGTAACTAAATCCTATATTAATTAATCATACTAGATTGAATAGCTATAAGATTGTATGATTAGAAAAGGCTTACGAATTAAATCATACTAGGTGAAAAGACAATCAGGAAGGATTATCAGTAACGATTTTCAACGTTAAGAAGATTAGAAGATTAACGTGGACGAATAGCAGTGATAATCAAGATTGAAGTAATGAACTGATAAACTGAACTTTAGAAGATTGTAATAGAAATCCATGTAAAGAAGTTTTGTAATATTATGTTATAATATATTTATAGGAAAAAAAAAAAACCATTACGTTTCCACTCTCATCATTTCAAATTACTTTAATGCTCAACCACGTCTAGTAAATTTTATAAACCTCTGCTAAACTAGTAATTTAAATGGTATTTTGATAATAGTAACTAACCATTTAATCTCAACAGTGTTTTCTATTTAATTTGAAGGATGTTTGCTATTTTATTCTAATCTGAAATACCTGCAAGTTAAACGCTTTCCCAATTGTTGTGGAGTGGGAATAGGAACTCGGAGTGTGTCCATGCCAGGGGCATCCAAATAGAGCTCGTTGCCATGGAAACTAGGACGGATCACAGTTATCCTTGCTTCTGTTTTGGCAGTAACAAAAACACCATCGTCTCCAACAACCATGAAGACCCTAAAAATCATAAAAGAAAATTAGTCATCTCTCCTGAAAACTTTGTTTTTTTAAATCGTAAACAAACAAAAAAGAAACTCCATCAAATTAGAACAACTGCTGAATACAACAACAAAGATTTTCTATTTCTGAAAAATTAATTAAATTCGCATTAATTAACTGAAACAAATCAAAGCACGCAGAAATAGGATTTTTAATGGATTACTAATAATAGTATGCATTGTTAAGATATGGAAACCCATTGTTTCAGCTTTAATGGTTTTTCATGGGAATTTCGTCGTCTTCATGAGCCAATTTCTACAAAAATTATCAATTACAAAAGTTAGTATTCTCTTGTCCGTAAATATATATGCCAAGTTTTAATAAGAATCCTCTAGAAGTTTAAATGTTTTTGATCGTTAAACACACAAACAGACTGATTGAGTCAGTTTCCTAGGAAAATAGGCTACAAAGATAATATTTAAAACCTGAATTGCGATGAACCTCTAACCTTATCCCAATCGAAGTCTCTTTATTAATAAGCTATTTCAGATGTCCTTCATTTTAAAACAGAGAAACAGACGAACGAAATAAAACAGTCAAAACGATGAGCTTTCTTTCAAAACATATTAAATAGTTCTTTCAATATCTGATTTTACTTTAATATTTGTTGCTTCCCTTTTTTTAGATCGATTTTAAGCTGAGTTGGAATCACTGAATCCATGTTTCTGATTTTTTATTCTTCGGGTTATTTTTGAATTGAATCTCATTCAATTTATTAACAGAAATGTTTAGTTTTAGAAGATCGTTTCTTACCATTGGTTTTAATACAATAAAGCTTTTACCTGTCTCTGATGTTTCCACTGCGAAGGCCCATAGGAGTACATTGTGCCTCGTGAACAGCGATTGGGGCACAGGATTTCACTGGATATATGTAGATTTCTGCCACAGTGCCCACCTCATGATACACCACTTGCTTGTGAGACTTCAGGAAGTAAAAAGCACCTGCTAACAGAGTCCCCGTTGCAAGAACTGTACCTCCAATCAAAAGAACCCCTTTCGAATCAGCCATAACAACCTTCAATACAAGATAAAAAAAAAAGATCTGGTCTTTTATCTAAAAAATAAAGTTCCATTCGATTATTAAGGTGATATCTTATCATTGGAAGATAACCGTAAATAAAAAAATTACATAAAGGCTAATAAACTTAACCATAACTTCGTGCCACTACAATTATTTAAGAAATCTTGTTGTTACGGTCGTCTGTTCCGTCCAAATTTCTCAGATGGTTTACGAAATGTATTGTATCGCTTAGACAACAAACCGTATCTTAATTCACTATAGAAATAATGTAATAAGTTTGTGGATGAAGAACTCAAATTATAAAGACATTTCATTTCCTGCATATCGCCATTCAATAAAAATTACTTTTAAAAACAAAGAAAAAAAAATAATCTGCATGATTTTCAATGATTAATGGTATCTGAATTCTTTTTTTATTAATTTTCATAAAATAATTCGATTATTTTAGAGAATGAGATAAATTTTCTTGGAAGGACTCCTGATCTCTGACTTCTCAATGATCATTGTTTGGGCTTCATTTTGACTCGAAGTTTTGTTTTACCTGATGGACAGGAGGAAGTTTTATCTCCATTCAAATAAAACCGTTGTTGTTGTTAGTTCGCAACAAAGTGCGCTCTTCTTGTCCGAAAGTCCGTGTTCTGTGGATCACTAATTTTCCAAATACGGCGAACCCCTAAAAGAATCCATAGAATTTCAAGGGAAAGGTACTGAGGTGGTTTCCCGTTGCCTTCCTGAAGAGCAAGATGACAAACACAGAAAAGGAAATTTTGCAAACATCCATGCCGACGCCGGGATTCGAACCCAGGTTCTGACTCATCTGCCTCGTGAAAGGCTGCCGCCTTGCGCACTACACCACGCTGGAACGGCGAAATTAAATTAGAGAGCCCATTAAGATTTGCGTTATGAATTGAAATTCATAAATTCCTAAGTAATAATATGCTTCACAACACAAAAACACAGTATAATTTAGTATTTAACATTACTTTATTAAATACTTTGCGAATTTTCGGGAAGGATTTACATCTTCCCTTTATTAAGTGAAAAATTAAAATATATGGAATAACTAAAACAACAAATTAGGCTTGAACACAAAAACAAATTAAAAGCACAAATTAACACAGCAACATATTAAATTGATGTTACAAAGAATCAACCATATACAATTCATTATTTTAAATAATTTTGGACATTGTTTGTTGTAATAAAAAATATGATAATACCAATATTTAAAAACATCAATTGTTATCAATTTGTTTACATCAATTTTTAAAACATCTTTAACTAATAAAATAATAGCAGGGTCTATGTTAGCCCCCTCGTACCTATTAAAAATTATTTTCTTTAGTAATTTTTATTATACAACTTTCTATGATTTTTCTCATCTTTAAATCAGTTTCTTTATACAAAATTTTGATATTACTATTCATAATATGCCCTTTTTTTAAACAATGGTCCGCAATGTCCGAAGCATCCGACTTTTTGCTCTTTAAAGCCCTAGCGTGTTCCAGAACATGTTCAGACAAAGTCCTCTTAGTCTCTCCAATATAGAAATCACAATGTTTTACAATCAATTCTGTATACCACTCCCATTTCATTACGTCTGTCATCATAATTTAAATTATACTTTAATAGAATTTCTCTATTTTCAAAAACCTGTTTTTCTAAAATTAACAGTTTCATCTACAGGAACATTTTTTTTTTTTTTATTTCCTCAAGATGATTACAATTTCAGTCCTGTTAGGAACCATTAGTTCCCATCAACAGGTGCTGTTTTATTACAGTGATAAATATTGAATAATTTGTTTTTATATAAATATTTTTGCATTTCATTATAAAACATTTCTTTGTATACACTTTTTGTATTTTGTTATTGCCAAATGGTGTTGACTTTGTTTTAGACTTTTCTATTATTATTATTATTATTTTTTTTTTTTGCATTTCATTATAAAACATTTCTTTTTACAAATGATTGTAAATCTACAAAAAAAAAACAAAAAAAAAACACTAAGCTATAAACTACTTATAACTATACAGATGAGATAAGCATAAAAACATATAAACATTCAACAAATAGATACATACAATACATTCACGCTGCATACGTTTTGATGTCATTTACAGACCTTTACACATGTAAAACAATTATTTAATATACTATAACTAAAAGAAACAAAAAGAAATATATATCGTTTTAAGATGGCTATTAGAGTCAAATAGCAAACGAGCAAATGTACAAACATAACAAATATCCAGATAAAACAAGACAAAATAAATCTTATTATGCTTCTTCTTATTTTTTTTAATTTTTCATATATTCTACAATCCAATTTCTTGTGTCGTTTTTGACTCCAGAAATTCTGTCTTTGTTTGATAGCGTTTTTAGATCAAACTCATTAAATATCTTTTCTAGTATATAATTTATTATTCTTTCACCATATTTATTGTTAATGAACGGGTACTCTAATGTTAATTTTTCTCTTGTTCTTAGATTGTAATTTGTTGGTTGCCTGTTTATATTATTATCTGTGATTTTGTAGAAATGGTTGATCATTAGATTATAATAGAATTTTTGTGATGCATTGATTAGTTTATATTTTTTTATCTGCTCTATTCTTTTTTCTTTATTATTCCAGATTTTTGGTGAGAGTAAGAGTTTGGAGATTTTTTTTCTGTATTTTGTTTATTTAGTAACGTTTGTATTATTAGTGTTTGCCCAAATGAAGTTTGCGTAATTTATATTTGAGTCTATAAGTGCATAGTATATTAGAATTTTAATTTTTGTCAGTAAAACGTTTCTTATATGATAAAAAATATATATTGAGGAGTTTAGTTTATTGCATATTGTATTTATATGATCATGCCATGTGAAAGTGTTATTAATTGTTATTCCTAAATATTTTATTGTCTTGACATTTTGCACTTTGAAGCAATTGTTACAGTTTTTTTTTTGTGTAAACAGTGGTGTTTGTGATAAAAAATTAGTGGTTCTGATTTAGGCAGTAGTTTTTTTGGATGAATGCATAGAAGTTTTGTTTTTTTTCTCATTTATTGTTAGTTTGTTGTCATGTGTCCATTTTTGTAATTCAGTGAAGTCACTTTGTAGTTTTTCTTGATTTATTATCTCATTTTTATCTGCTGTGAATATTAGAATATCGTCTGCGTATATATGTATTTTGCAATGTTTTATTATTTCGAATATGTCATTTATATAAAGTGGTCATAAAGGATAAACAAAAGTGGTCCTAAATTTGAGCCTTGAGGCACACCTGCCTTTATTTCTTTTTTGTTACTTTTTTTACCTTCAATCGATACACAGATCTTTCTGTTTATAAAATAATCTTTTATTACATCCAATATTACACCTCTGATTCCCAATCTATTCAATTTCTCGAAAAGAATCTGTAGATCAATAGAATCAAATGCTTTACTCAGATCTATTGATATTAGAAGAATGAATTTACCGTTATTTAGGCTTTCATTGTTATTGTTGCTTAGTTGTTCTAGTAAGGTTTTTGTACTTTTGTTTTTTTGATATGCATATTGTTCTGTGTTTATTATATTATATTTTCCTAGATAAGTGTTCCATTTTAAAGAAATATAATTTTCTATTATTTTTCCGATTACTGGTTGTATGGAGATAGGTCTATAATTTGTAAGGTTTTTGTAGTCATCGCATTTAAATATTGGAATAATTTTAGCAATTTTTAAGTCTGTTGGGTATTTTCCCTTTGATATAATGTTTTTGATTATCATAGTTATTACATGAGAAAATACCATGTTGTTTTGTTTTATTGTTGTTATATTTAAATTGTCAAAGCCCATTGATTTTTTGTTTTTCATGTTTGTTATTATATTACTTATTTCACTTATTGTAGGTTCTTCTAGAACCATTGTGTTGCTGATCATGCTTGTGGAGTCTGTGGATGTAAATAGTTTTGAACAGTTTATGTAATTATTTGATATTGTTTTGCTGTAGTGTGTACAGAATTTATTTGCTAATATTTTTTCTCGTCTGTCTCCTTCCATGGAGTTTATAAGGCTTTTTATTTCTTTGTTCGAGCTTTTCTGTTTTTTTCTTGCCTAGTATTTTATTTATTTCATCCCATAGTTTTTCAGTGGTATTACATTCGTTTTTGAATCTGTTTTTATAATAATTTTTTTTGCCTTTTTTATCATTGTATTTAATTTGTTTCTAATTTTTTTATAGTTGTTCATATGATTTGTATTTGTTGGGTTATTTTTGTGCATTCTAAATAGCTTATCTTTTTTATTTATTTCATTTATTATTTCAGTTGTAATCCAGTCTTTTTGCTTTCTTTTTAAGTACTTTTCCTGTTTTCTTTTATTGTTAATTTTCGTGAATTTTGTTTTGTTGACCTCATTGATTAGTTCTTTATAGATTAGATTTGGATCTGTTACTTTCTCATTTTCCACTCTTATTATTAGATTACTGGTTTTTTTCGTTTAATTTTTCTGCATTGGTGCAGCATTTATTTCTATTATTTCCCAGTTCTTTAGGTTTTATATCTTTATTTTTGAGATAGTTTGTTAGCTCCAGAATTATTATATAGCGTTCGGAGATTCGTTCTTTACATATTATTCCTTGTGTTTCGATATCATGTTTATTTATGAAGATATGATCTATATTTGTTTTCGTATTTCCTTGAATTGTATGGTTGTTTCTTGTTGTTCCGTATAGACAATTTTTGAAACCATTATTGCACATAAGTTTTAGGTATTTCTGTACTGCGTTGTTTTTATTCATTTTGAAAAGATCTATATTTACGTCGTCAATTAGTATAGTTGGACAGTTGTTTAGTATTTTTTCATTTTTAATAAACAGATTCTCTAATTTATTTACTGAAAACCGTGCTGAATTCAAATTATAAATTGCCTACCTTATATAAGCACGATCTAGGTGTGAATTAGAAACAAATCAAAACACAACGTTTCTGACCTTCTACTATATAAGGTCCATTTTCAAGTGTGAAAAATAAAAAACTAAAGTAAACTTCGTCCAGTACTGAGTCGTTACATTTGTATCTTCGAATGCCTTTTTTAAAATGTAACGACTCCAGTACTGGACGAAGTTTACTTTAGTTTTTTATTTTTCACACTTGAAAATGGACCTTATATAGTAGA
>JAFIDM010000007.1:31257934-31273055 GCA_023159025.1 Thereuonema tuberculata | reverse complement strand
GCACATGTTATCAACAGTCCTGAACAGTTTCAACAGAATATCTTCTTAGCTGTGCCTTAGTTGATCAGCTCGATTAAGATTTGGAGACTGTGCAGTCCATAGCGAATGTCTGAAACTATTGATGGAAAAATTACCTTTTAGTGTATTTCAAGTTTTACAATAAAAAAAAAAAGTACAACTATTTCATTTATAGACGCCTAAGGGAAAGGCTACTCCCCCTCACCTTCGAAATCAGAGTTTCTTCTTTTTTGTTTTGTTTGGAGCTAGTTGAGGTCTCATTGGCCCTCCCCGAAATGCGATTTAAACCATTATCATCCCAGTGAGAAGAAAGATTGATTGCTTGGGCCAGTTGGAATGATCTCCTCAATGAAGAAAAGCAGTTGTAATACTCAATTGAAGGGAATTATATTTGCGAGGGAATCAAACTTAAATGACTTCAAGACATGAATAAAATAGCCATTTAAAATAGACACAAATAGGAAATGCTAAAGAACTGACCTTTCCATTGATTGATCGAAGATCACTAAGAATTGCCGCAACGATGTTTGATACATATAATTCACATTACTCATTTCGACGATGAGAAAGTACAGTATACTCCCTCTAGTGGCCACGGGACGGAATTCCTCCCTGGCTCGGTTGATTTTTAGTTCAGTCTCTGCGGAAACAGCCAGCTTTTCACTGACTTCATGGGCTGTAGCCTTGGTGTGTTGTAAGACATGAATTAAATCCTCGTCGTCAACGAGGGAAACCTAAAAAACAAACAGAATAGAATTGGATATCGATTTTCATAGCAACCAGTTATTGCAGAATGACATATATGTTTTACTATATTGTTTATTAAATATCTACAGGATATTTTAGTAAGAAATGTTTAAGTGTCACATTTTTCAGTTATTCCTTTTTTCCGATTTGCAGACAGAAACGTGTGGCTTTGAACGATCGAAAGAAATGACCAATTCCAATGGACATCGTTCTTAAAGCGTAAGTAATTGGTCATTCCTAAATAAGGACAATCTTTATTTGTAGTTAGGGGCCGTTCTCAAGTATTACGTAAGCACATTTTTAGTCATTTTAGCTCCCCTCCCACCCCCTGTAAACAAAAATAAGCAGATGCCCGACGCCTGTTCCCCCTTGTGCTTAAGTAAGATTTGACAAATCATTAACACTAAATATCACTGAACAATAAATTAAAACGGTCAAAATTGCTGATATTAACTCCTGAATTAAAATGTAACAAATTAAATATAAAAATACACATGAAATACTGAGGAAAAAAGTCTATCTCGCATGCATGTTTGTCTGCCTTACGTAAGCATTACTATGACCGCCATGAGCTTGAATGAGACGAAATACAAATGTAAAAAATATTCAATCGTATTTGGATATTTTTTTAGGGTGAAATGCTGAGAAGTAAATTTTAACACATTAGAACTCAAATTTCTACAAAGTTACTTGATATTATAATTATGTAAATTACTTTATAAACTGTACCTGACTGGTTGCCAGTCGATCTAATAAGTTGTCTTCTAAGTCCTTCATTTTTCTGGTATTTTCCATTACTTCTTCCATCAGTTGAACTCTCTCACTTTCCAGTTCCTAATTTATTAAAAAAAAATAATTAGATAAAATTAAAAAGACTATCACATTAGAATAGATTTTGATTCTTCGATGTTAATAGAATTACGCCCAAGTGCACCAAACTTCAGTTAACTTTGACGGCTGCATTGTGGACGTAGCTAAAATTAGTGAGGGGTGCTGCTGCAGAAAAATTTTAGCCTTTGCTTTAAAATTGTGTTAAAGAAAAAAGACATATATAAAAAGAAAATTTATTTATAAATTTGATAAATTTCTTTTTATACATGTTTGTGTCCTTTCACACAATTTTAAAACAAAGTCTAAAATTTTTCTGCAGCAGCACCCTCCACTAATTTTAGCTACGTCCACACTGCAGCCATCAAATTTAATTGAAGTTTGGTGCACTTGGGCATTAATGTCCTTAAATACAAAGGAGCAACTGATGGGAGCTGCTCTGAATGAAACTGACCAAATTAATAGAAGTAGATTTATAATATAAAAATAGAAATAGTTTAAAGGGCATATTATTAACCAAAAAAAATCAGAAATGCACAAGACTAAAAGATAATTATAAAAGAAATTATATAAAAGACATAAATATGTCTAAATTTAATATACTTCAAATAACCAATAGAATTCGCAAACTACAGAACCCTTATGAATAAATTAGCACGAGATAATTAATTGAAAAACGTATATTTGAACGGCTTAGAAATTAATCGGAAATTGTGGAACACTATTTAAGTAATACCTATTATTAATGCCTATTCGTACATTACAATTGAATCAATGTATTGAGTTGAGTCATCAAGAATTTATGAACGCAGTAATAAATATTACTCGTTTTTAAAACCTCTAATGAATCACTGTTGCTAATGACGTTTGCTTTATATTAATATCTTCTTCTTTTTCTTTCAAATCATTCAAGTTGAAAGGCTATAAAATGAAAATTAAAAAGTATAAATTCGCCACATGATGCTTTGGAACTTCAAACAAGAGAATAACGTTAACATTATTAGTGCAGTGTACGGCAACTGAACTCCTAATGGATTGAACAGTAGTAGAGTTGTTGTAGCAAGTTCCTTTTCCCACCAATACTCGGTGGCAGGATCTTGAAATCCCACCAATCCACTTCGTTAAAGTAGCTTAAATATTGATACCCTTTACTTTCCCTTTATGGCATTAAAAGCGGAGTGATCATCTCTTTGTTTTATAAAAAAATCCAAGAATATGAAAACAGTGATTTTAGATCAAAAATTGAAAGTAGACGTAAAAAAAACAAAACCATAAACGATAATTGGACAGTAATCATTTAGGAATGTTTAGGAATTTTGTGATTCTAAATACAGTATGGTTATTAATTTACATACTAAAAATGAAGACCACGTTATGATTATATATGCGAACACCCCACGTGTCATTTCGCAGATGCTGACGTATTACTTTTCGTAAGCGCTGCGCACCTATTAGTAATTTTGTCCAATTAGGAAAGATTTTTTTTGTTAGTGGAGCATTATTTCCACTCTTACGGAAGAGGAAGGTTCAAAGCACCGAAAGTGTTACATTCGTCGAGAGCATTTCTACGGGAAAAATGTTATTTGATGTTTCACTGATTTCCCTTCCCACTTTCTTGTTCTAACTTCAACGGATGCATGTGGGAGGGTTTGGTAAAGGAGTGTTTGGGGTAAACAGTTCAGCAATTGAAAGAGAAAACCATTCAGATGATACAGAACATGCAGCAGCCATTATTCCGTCCTAAAGCTAGAAACAAGAATGAACTGTGCATCAAACGCAATGGAGGACATTCGAACATCAAATCAAATACTATAAACCGAGCTATTCTTGTAAATTTTATCATGAAAACGGACCTACCGTTTTGGGGTGTTACCGAAAGGGGTTTAAATAACGAGATGATTGTCTACAGAGTTCTTCCTTTATTTTCGTTTTATTTTACAGAGCAATACTCGGTCTTCCAGGTACTGTTTCTTACAGACAATATGAACACTAATTTGTGCTTTATTTTTGTTTATTTCTTTTGTGATTTGAAAATGTAATCATCATAGTTGTCAATGGGTCATTTTAACAGTTCAATATTGTAAATAACAGCCTTACGGCTGCTTTACACTCTCTCGAAAACTTGCCATTTTCCAGTTGCAGCTTGACAAGTAATGCCCTCCCTTTACATGTAAGAGCGGCAAATTGCGTTTTGCTCTCGTTGAGATCGTGATTAAAATTGCTGGTCAGCGAAACGACAAACAAGATGATTTTGCAGCTTAGTTTTGTTATTAATTCTCAACTCATTTCATAGTGATAAAGAAAAAGGGAAAACAAGGAGAATGTGGTAAATGAAGCCGTGGATTGAAACCACGAACAAAGAACATCCAGATTTCAGTGTGAAGTTAACACTATCATAGTTTTTAAATAACTTTTTCTTGCCGCCAAGGGCGCTGGGTGTCGACTTGCTTCTAATCTTTGCCTGAATTTACAGCTTTTTATACTTGAGCAAGTGTGAGTTTTCGAGCCACTTGTCGGTTTGAGGTAAGTTTTCGAGGGCATTAATGTAAAGCAGACTTTACTGTATTTCGAGTAGGATACCTTAAATATAAGATAACATTTTACATTTCACCTGTTCTAAACAATAGTTTTAAAAAAAAGCCTCATACCTTATCTTAAATTTTTTCCTGTTTTGGGAGACTCTTAAAACACTGTTAACAGGTCACGAAACAGATAAATCAAGTAATATAAGATTGTGTTGAATTACACACCCACGAAAATGATGGAAGAAAACTTCATTACAAAGCAAATTGTCACAAAAATAATAGCAAATGAATAAACTTTTTAATAAATAAGTGACTTACGCTCTTCTCGGTGAGAATGACTCGTCCAAGAAGCTGGTCTTCCAGTCCTTGCATTGTTACAGCAAAATCTATGATTGCTGTCTTTGCACTGACTTCAGGGGTATAGGCTGGGTTGGCCAGCTTGGTGGTCATATACAAACGGAAGCCTTCAGTCACATCACATTCTTTATCACCTAACATTACCTAGATAAATATAACAAACTTAGTATAGATAAAAATCTTGCTTCGTTTCTTCGTAAATCGAACATACAAAGAATATGGAAATTTTTATTTAATTTCGGTGATTCGTACAGATATCTGTTATGAAGATTTCAGTTCTACATCAACCACCTTCTATATTTCATAAGTTTATTCGTATCCTTTTTTTATCCATATCCACAAACAATAAAGCAATCAGTATTTTGCTAAATAAATTTGAACTTTAGAAAGCTCTCTGAAATGAACGGTAAAATTCTCAAAATTAATTTGGTTTTTTTAAGAACTTTATAAAATACTATTTTATTATTTTATCTAAATTTATTTTATTAAGTAAACAACATAAATTGTTGTTTACTTAAAAATTGTATAATTTAAGAAAGATAAAGTATAAAGTAATAAAAATTGATGAGGAAATGGTCAGAAATTGTGAAGGTATTTTTTTCCATTTTTCACACCCTTCAATGCCGTAGAGCGGAAACAGACAAACACAGGAAAGAAAATCCAAGCCGACGCCGGGATTCGAACCCAGATGCCGACGCATCGGCGTAATAGAGATAATATTCAAAGTATCTAATGAAAATTATATCTTAAAATGTCACATTGATATTACATTGAATCTCCTCAACTTCAAAACTTTACGAAAAGAAAATTAATTTCAAGCAAAATACCTTTTTCTATTTTTCTTTTGAATTTCTTAAACCTAAAAAGGGTTAATTAAGATTTTATTATTTTAATTAAAATCTTAATAAATAAATGAAAAGTATTTGACATTTGAAATTTGCGAAAATAAATTTAATATACTTTATATGAACTTCCGGCTTTGATAAAATTCTTTTCTAATAAATTGTCCAAAACTGGATCCAATTCCAAGCCCACATCTTCGATGAGCAAAGGACGACCCAGTGATAAACTATCTTCTAAGTGCGTCCGAAAATACTTGTGATTCAGGGAAGTAATCTATTGAAATAAGAAGATAAACATAGGAATTAAGAAATGATATTACATTTTAGACAAGTAGACATTTTGTATCTGACTCGTTCTATTCTGAACTGTTTTTAACATGATTCAAGTTCGTACTGTTACAATATTACACTCATTTACGCGTGGGAGGTTAGCAAATTGTTACCTGTAGTTCGTATTTTGCATCCATGTTCTTAATCCAGTTCTTTCCCTGTCCTTGAGGGTCAATGAGAAGAGGATAACACGATGCTTTGGTGACAATAATTCCATTTTGAATCGATAATTCATCATTTGGAAGACCGTAGGTATTCCATTCAGCAACCTATATGTAAAAAAAAACCAGAAAGAAAACATTGAAAACCACTACATAAATATTCAATAAATCAGATATCTCATATTATACAGATGCCTATTACAATAACATATCAAGAAATAAATCAATCCTTAGTGAATTCTTTGATGTAAATTTAATATACTTTAAAACTGGAAAACTATTTTATTTTTTTTTTTGATAAAAAAAGATTTTAAAGAAATGAAGGGATGCATTTGCTTTCCAGAACATTCCAGCATCTTTCTGCCAAAAGTCAGTAAAGAGGTTAAGAAAATAAAAGAAATAAAAAAAGACATATGGGTCTCATTCTACTGCCAAAAACAGAACGAATAAATCTATTGATAAAAAGAATCCTTTTTCTTATTTGTTCATCTACAACATTAAAGAGCCTTTTCAGATTCCTATTAAAATGAAAACTATACAAACTAATTGGAAATTAATTATTGTTCTAGGAAACACGTCATCGTTTGTTCATACGCTACTCTTCTAACTTCCTTCCTATTCCAGATCAGACGTACAACAGTCAGTCACTCTGATTTCTTTGTGTTAACCTTCTCTATAACTCTTATTTAGTAAATAAATACAGAAACTAGCAATGTTTGAAATTCCATCACAGATGGGGTCATTCCACTCCTACGTTCTGAAACTTTTTAAAAATTCTTCTCCATTAGATCTTAAGCGATGTGTGGCTTGGAAATGTCTAACAGATATTGAAAATAACAGAGCTCCAAGTAGGGAAAAGTATTGCAATGGAATTTTGAAAATAGGGGATCTTCCAGCAGCAGAAAAATATTACACAAATGTATATGACGTCACACATTTAAACTTACAGGGAAATAAGCAGTGCAGGAAGCTGTATTCACTAGCCGAACCAGACAATGTTGAAGTCGAAGGACCAGTCCAATGCATCTTTAACCCTAATATCCATTTTGACAGACGGCTAGGGGAACCACTGGACCCACTGGAGGGAAAAACCCTTACTCGGCAATGTGGACAAAATCTATGAGAAATACTAATTTCACTTATTACAATTCTGCGTGTTATAATTTTACTATTAATTAATAATCAGAAAGCGAAGTTTTTAGGATCATCTAAGAAAAAAAATTATTATAAATAGGTAAATGTAATTTATCTTATTTAATTAGTCTCATGATTTCGAATCGGATCATAGAAGACGCTTATCCTAATTGAGCGTCGGGCCGACCCCCCGACCTCATCTTCGTCCCTTAGATTACGATCATTGGATCCTACCGTCCAGTGGCCTCACCGGCTTGGCCAAGCTGGTTGTGGCATCGCGCGGTCCTCTGGGCCTGATCGCGTCTTTAACCTTTAACTTATCCTAATTAAGAAAGTGGATTCCCATATCTTTGATTTGCTGCTCACATTGTTTTCCTTTGACTTTTAGCTTCTTAACATTCACAAAATTATTAGTCATGTCATCAATTCATCAGGATCCCAAACAGCAATCAAATTAAAGGAGTGTTGTTGAAGATTCATTGTTATCTAATTCTTATTCAAAATTAAGAAAAAAAGGGAAAGGATATGAATGTAAATCCTTACTGTGGTGTTGTTTACAAGCATGTCAAGAATATTTATGTCAACGGTAAAAGGAATTTCTCTTTTCTTCAACATTTTCTTCCATTCAGCAAATAAGAAATTGCGGAACTCTTGATTGAAAGGTCCTGCGTACGACAGAAACGCTGTAGCTGCTAAGACGTCACCAATTAATCTGAAAAAGACACAAAAACGTCTTTTATAACAACAATAAGAAATTATACAAAAATAATACTTTAATCTTAATCAACGTCATCGACATTTTTGATTAAGATTAAAACTTTGGATATTATTTCCATAACATCAAAGAAAAGATAAATTCATGAAATTGTCGTTTTTTGTGTTATTTGCTTTAGTAAATTTTAAAGCACTAACGGATTTTCTTGAGATTTGATATGAAAATATACACACAAAAGACCACTTTCTTTTTATATTTAAAAAAAACAAAACAATCCTTTCCAGGATTTACTTTTAAGTTTCTTTCCTAAATAGATCTTACTTCTGAGACAATTAGCAAAACTCAACATTTCAAGAGAATTCTTAAAGAACCATCATTTTCCAGCTTCATTTGAAGATATATGAAAACAAAGGTTCCATTACTGTGGAGGGATAATATGTCAAAACAAACGGTGTTTCGAAATAAACCTCTGAATTCAGTCTGGTGGAGAAATGTAAACATTACGCTACCATACCGTAATGCCACCGTCTTTTGTTCGAAATTAGCTTAACATTGTCATTATGAAAACCAATGAAATGAAATAAGATGAATTATCTGGCGTAACTTCTAGGTCTCAGCGTATTCTTCGAAATATTATCTAATCACAAAGAGTCTTAAGAAAGACAATTTCATTTTAATTTCAATTATTATTATTATTATTATTATTTTACATTTACGACATTTTGAAAGGAAATGATGATGATAATTTAACAAATCTTCTATTTTGTTAACAAAGTCAAGGGGATCAATGTCATTCATTAACAATTTGGATTAAAAAAAAACCATTTCCTATTTTCTTAAATCCTATTAAAATTCTTATTCTCCTGATCACCACAGAAGAACATAGAATGGCAAAATAATTTATTCTTATCAATCTTCTGAGCTAAAACAACACTACTACTAATAATAATAATGTTTATATTATGAAACAATTATTGACTTATGTGTAAGTCCTGTGTTTTCTTCTTGCATTATAGTTAAAAAGGTGTGCTATTGTAATTGGTCATCCAAATAAAGCCATTCTCTACCTTCCTAACTGTGCTTTGAATTCTTTGCTTTGTTGTGTCCATCTCTTTTGTTCTCCTGCCAATCCATTGATTAGGGTTGTGGCTGCGTTCATCTTCTTTAAACATTGAGCAGCTTGGTTTTCTAATGTCTGAAGAAAACATTGACAAAAAAATGAATATCAAGGAAAAAACATTACAGTTTAAATACAGTAGAATATAAACGAAATTGCTTTAAACTTGGACATTATGTTATTGTCACCTATTTTTGTAACCTATTTTGTGCCCTTTGTATGAACAAATTAACTGGCTTTTTTTTCTCGTAATGATGAGATATTATTTTTACCTGTTTCTCTCCTAATGCTTTCTCATACATAGCTTTAACTTCTCCCAGTTCTTCTTCTTTATCGTCGAGTTCCTTCTTTAACTTATTCAGGCTCTCCGTTGCTATAGCAAGACGTGCTTCTTGTACAGCTAAATTAGCCTTTGCAAATATAGATAATAAATTACTTATTAACAAAGATAAAAAAATAAAACAATGTAAAACAATAGGAAGAAATATATTCACAGGCTATCATTATGTATTTAGAATACTTAATTAATTAAGGGGTTACAAATTAACATTAGTTGATGTACATGATTTCTTATATTTTCAGTAAATATTCAGTAAATATAAATCATCAAAATATCAAGATAAAATATTCCAGTAATTCCTTATTTACTGAAGAAGAGTAATTTTACTAAAGAATAGAAGTAATGAATTTTTCTTCTGCTTACTTTTAAGGGCAGGACTTCCTTGTTTATACTATAGAAAAATGCCATAGCTTTTGTCCACGAGAGAAGTCCTGCTACATCTCCACAAACGCGTCGTGCTATATCCATCTCATAGTCTTCCATTTCAAAATAGGGAGCCAACAGTTCAACCATTTCATCATTAATTGTGTCTTTAGGAAAAGTCTGGAGGCTTTGCAAAAAATTTGTGTTTGACATCATCTACAAGAATCAAAATAAAGGAATAAAAACACAGGAGAAAGGCATTCTAAAAAGGAAAATACAACTTAATTTCTTTTAAATTAATAAAGTATGCTAAAGTTCTGTAAGTATTTTGTAAATTAATTATTTAATAAAGAGTTCAAAAAATCACCATAGCTGTTCATATGAAGAGGGTTTTTTTAAATTTAATTTATTATAATAATATCTCGATGATCATGTCATCGAAATTTTACGATTATATTAGGTTGGAAACCCTAAAATGTCGGTTTGATTGACCTGCAAATATCACCACTTCTAGGGAAGTAATTAAAGCATGCTTTAGGTGCATACTGATGTCGGTTGAATTTGGTATCGACTGGTCATGAGATTCTTTCTGTATTCTGCGTCCTGTTTTGTGAGTTGAATCAAAATATGGAGACGTTGGATATTCGACAAGTGATGCTTTACGAGTTCTTAAGAGTCTTATCAGCATGTGAAGCGAAGGGGAACATATGTAGTGTTTTCAGTGAAGACCATGTAAGCGAAAGGACAGTGCAGCGTTGGTTCCAAAACTTCCATGATAAAGATTACAACGTAAAGAATGCTCCTAGAAGACGCCATGAAAAAGTGGTCTCAGTCGAGGAGGTAAAAGAACTGATTGAGTCTGACCCACATCAAAGTTCACGAGAGATGGCTGAGAAACTAGAGATATTTCTCACAACAATTTTACTCCGCCTGGAAGAACTTGGCAAGTGCGGAAGATGGACAAATGGTACCCCATGAACTCACAGAAGGAAATAAGGCTTCGTGCTACACAATTTGATCTTCACTTGCGAAGAAAAAGACCCTTTCTTGGGCAGAATTTCAACCTGCGACGAAAAGTTGATAATGTACGACAAAAAGAAGCGCTCATCATCTTGCATGGATAAGAACGAGCCACCGGCAGCAACTCCTAAACCGCCATTCCACCCACGAAAAATTCTTTTCACTGTTTGGTGGTCTACGGCTGGAATTATCCATTGTAACTTTCTTTCCCGAGAACAAACCATTACAGCAGAAGTGTACACGTCAGAATTGACTAAAATGCACCCGAAGTTAGGAAAGATACAGCTTATCCTGATCAATCGAAAAGGTCCCATTTTGCTTCATGATAATGGAAGACCTCATTGGGCAGAACACATGCGCAGGAAACTTCATGAACTTGTGATACGAGATTTGCCTCATCCGCCTTATTCCCCGGACCTTTCGCCAACAGATTTTCAGCACTCAGGCAAATTGTTGTCCCTGTGGACAACTTTTTGAAGGGCAGGAGATACCTCCATGATTGTGATCTCAAAAAGGACATCGAAGGATTCCTGCAACGCCTAACCACGGATATGTGCAAGCAAGGAATTTATAGCTAAAGATAGAGTTGGCAAGATTATATACAGATGGAGCCTATTTTGAATTATAAAAATTACACGCGACACTCAAAAACAGTTTTTCAATTCCTTCAAAACCGACATTTTAGGGTTTCCAACCTGATACAATATTTAAGGCTTAAGATTTTGTACCTTGCTTTAGTAAGAGAAACTTTTGTTAAAACTTTCAAGTCGAATTTACTTCACAAATAAATCCTACGCATAGAAGGATTTTATTCTAAACTATTAGTACAGAATGAAATATAGCAAGAATCAACTTATATAATTTGCTAATTTCGTCTGTCTGTCTGTAACTCGATATAATTAAGCTATTATGATAGATCCAAAGTTCTCAATGGTACCCTTGAATCAAAAGTACTCAAATTCGATGAAATATTAGTTCATTTTGTCATTCCATGTTGGTTCCATGAAATTTTAACTGAAATTCTAACAAAACATACGTTCAAAACCAAATAATTTTGTTACCACTGCACCGATTTTAATGAAATTTGGCATACTTACTTAGTTTTAAATGCCTTTCGGCGTTATGAGTCAAAAATATTAATTATTCTTTAGATAAATTAAACTTTAAATATGTTGGTATTTCGTTTCTCTTTTTGGTTGGAAAATGATCTTTTAGATTAAACTCTCAGAACCTATATTACAGGTGTACAGGTAAGAAGTACACCTATAGGTCTGATAAACATTAAAAAAAAATTTCAAATCAAATCATCAATCGAATCAAATATATATATATATATATACATATAAATTGGCTAAGTTCGTCTGTCTGTCTGTCTGTCTGTCGGTAACTCGATGTAATTAAGCTATTAAGATAGATCCAACGGTTCTCAATGGTACCATTGAATCAAAAATACTCAAATTGGATGAAAATATTAGTTCATTGTGTCATTCCATGTTGTTTCCATGAAATTTTATTCTAGGGAACTGACCTCGACAACTGAAATTCTAACAAAACATACGTACTAAACCAAATAATTTTGTTTCCACTGCATCCATTTTAATGAAATTTGGCATACTTACTCAGTTGTTTCGAAACTCAAAATCATTTTTGCCGTAGAAGCTTCGTTCACAAGTTAGCACAGTATTTAGATTACATTTTCTTTATATTTGATACTTGATAATAAAATGATTTTTCAGATTGTTTTGTGCCTGGCGTCCGACAGGCTTTGCTGCTAGTGTTTTTAATATTATGCTTAAACTCTTTACAGCTACCAAAGTATATTAAAACATGTCTTTCTGATTAAATAAGTTTCTTGAGCTTTAATAATCTTTCGTTTAGCTATTATAGTGACAGCTGAAAATTCAAACTACTTCAGTACTCACCAATACACTCTGATATAAAGCTTCCCTATTTCTCTGTTCCTGTTGCAAATTACCCCTTTCTCTTAATAAATCCTTAATGCTGCTAATCAATTATATTAATTTAATACAAAAAGCGGAACCCAATCAAAGTCAGTCAATCAACGAGAAGAATTTACACTAAAATTTACTATGATCTGGATCTTATACATTTCTTAAGTAATTCTCAATAAGTAAATTACTTGATTTTATTCCCATGTCAAAACCTGGGCTATTGAACTTTGGCTAAAAAGCTGCCCGAAGAGTCAAAAAGTAAAAATAGACCAAATGAAAAGTGAGGAAAAATTCAACTGCCTTCTTCCGATAATTTGAGTTTGTAAGACATCTGGACAGCTGTTTCGTATTTTTTTTTTAACCTCATCAACCAGATTCACAAGTATCAAAGACTTCTGAGGCGCTATCAAAGGCGCTGTCTTTTCTCTTTGAATTCTATGAGATAAGTTTCTTACTTTCAGACTCTCGCTCCAGGATGGCTTGACGCAATTCATACTAGGGTCCTCTTTGGTTGGTTGAAGTTTCTTCAAGAAAAATATGAGGACGCAATCCATGACCCTCATGATTAAATGAGGAGGTCTGCCTAGTTTGCGCACGGTAGCAATGTGAGCTGGTTTGATGGTGTTGAGAGCGGCTTCTGCCTCCTCAAGCGCAGGTCTCGCCTCCTCCAGTTTCTCTTCAGCCACGGCCTTGTCCGCAGCGATCTCCCGCACGAGGATCTCTGCCTTGTCTCTCGAGATGGACACCTGATTACGAATGGTCTCTGCTTCATCAGCTCGAATACAAACTTCTCGTAACACCTGAAAGATTTAGACGAAAAATACATTAATGGAAAGATTTAATCAGAATCAAACTGGGTTTAAATAACTAAAGTTCAATTCCTTGTTGATTTTTTGAAATGTAAGTATTAATAAGTATAAACAAAGTAAGATTAATGATTATTTTTATTCGTCGATTGTATTTGAACACTTTTATATTTGTCATAAATTCATTCCGTCATATACAATGAGTTTTTACTTCTTCTGCTCTTTGTCCTGCCAGTGCCAGCTCTTGTTCCATAACATCTAAGTCTAATTTAAGCTTCTCCACTTCAATGGAGGCATCATGAAGTTTGGCTAAACCTCCGTCCATTCTCTCTGCTGCCAAATTGATTTCCTTCTGTTTCTGGGTGTAGACGTTCTTGTAGCTATTGATGAATGAGAGATAGGATTTGGGAGTCACATGGCACGATCTCCGGAATCTGCAAATAATTAAAATTTACTTTTATAGCTACTTGCAGTCATCTGATTATACAGAATTCATAATTAAAGAAAGGTATTCCAGAGGATACATTGACTATCTTTTTAAAGCAAATAGTATTTTTTTTTCTTATTTCTCTGGAAGCGAAAACGAAAATAGTCATTGCTTTAAAATTGATCATCACTTTGTGAATATGAAAGTAAAGTCATTTTATATAACTTCATTGTCGTTACATTGGCAGCAAATAACGGATACACGAGAAAGACAGTAAATAATTTCAAATAAAAGCAATGAATATTTATCAGGACTCTTAAATTAAAAAAACAAGTATTTGATACTTGCAGGATGAGTATTTTAAACAAATATTATAATTATTCTTGAAGAAATAAAAAATTAAATCTGTTTTACATTTAAGGCTTTAGACTAAATGATCTCTGGCTTTAAAACATAAATACATTTTTATAATTAATACAGTTTGAAATTATTTATTTTAATATTTTATTATTTGTGAAACTTTGAAGCCATTTTTGTTTATTGTTATTTTTCTGAAACTGTAATTAACTACTGTACAATATTTCTACATTTATTATTCAGGGATTCTTTGGCATCTTAATGCATGAATAAACACTAATAAAACTATGATGTCAATGTAACTTTGCAGTCCTTATGAAGAAATCAATTAACAAATTATCAGGTCTTTCTCATCTGCTTTTCAGATCTATAGTATTTAAGATGGTAAATAAGATTAGCAATAAATGGTGTAAGATAGCATCGTTTTAGTATTCGTAGCAATTAGTAAGATTTTCCCCTGACAATTATTGACACCAACACTCTTACCTTTGAAAGTATTCCACACAGCAGCCAGCCACTCCATCTTGGATGCAACCCATTGTTTGTACTAATTCTTGTTTGATGTGTGGTTCACAGATGACTTCGTAGTCAGCCAGAAAATGATCTGCCACTGCAATGAGTGCGTCCCGGGGCCATGGTTGGAACCAATCTATTGTACAACCGGAGATAAGTCCCGGAAAATGAAGCGCGCGGGTACGGAACTTTTCGCCGACCTAAAAACAAAAAAAAACAAAACATTATGAAAGAAGGAACAAAACATACTATTAAAGAAAAAGAAAGAATAAATTCCCCTTGCATTGGATAATAAACTATGGCTTCCTTTCTTCAAAAAGACATTTTATTAATAACAAAACTTTTTTTTTTTATAATTATCATCACTGCTTGCAATTCAAACACTGAAAACTGAGATATCCAGTTTTGTCAGTTAAAGCAGCATCTATTGAAAAATCTCAAGACAATCCAAAAACTTCCTTCTATTTTACTAAATGGTGTCTGCTTAAGAAAATTAGCAACGTCTATTATTTTGATTGCTAGGATGTTGAAATTATCTTATAGCCTACTACCGTCAATGACATCTAAAA
>JAFIDM010000007.1:31225781-31250569 GCA_023159025.1 Thereuonema tuberculata | reverse complement strand
TCTTCAAAATGATGCCTCAATCATTGATTTTGATGAAGTAGTAAAGGAAATATGGCGTTCCGACAAAAAAAACCCTTTGAGAAATAATATATAATGATTTGTTCTTCTGGTAAAAATCCCAATAAAAATTTAAAAGCCTAAAATTACCAAAATAAAAATAAATTGGTTTACGGCATTCCATGCATCAATTGCAATAAAAAATATATTGGTTATACAACACAATCATTAAATAAAAGACTGAAACAGCACTTAACCAATTACAACAATAGAGACCATTTTAGATCCGTTCTATGTCGGCATAAACAAAAAACTAACCACATACCAGATTTGCACATTCAGATAATAGACCAAGCCCAAAACTGTCTTCTTCCTTACCTTACATGAGTCTTGGTATATCGCCAATTCTCCCACAATCAATAGTGAACTATCCAATCACATCATCAGAGACTATTTAAACACAACCCTTCCAAACCAACACACAGTTGAAAATAATCTGCATGCAGATTGAAACATCCTTGTACATATGTTTTTAAATGATGACAATTACCTTTGGTAATTTTAGGTTTTTTTAAAATTTTTATTGGGATTTTTTACCAGAAGGATTACTCAATACTATCCCATTTTACTTATTAAAGATTTGGTTTCTAATGGAAGAATGGGCTTTGGGCTTTGAATGTAAAGTGACGAAGGAAGAACCATTATTCAGTTATACAATAACTTTTTTCTTTTCTTTCTTTTGCAACATGTATAGACATCTCTTACAGATTTTTTTCCCCGGACCATTAACTGTCCTACAAAAGCCTATACTGGTCCATAACTATTTCCTACATTTCAGCTGAATCTTAGGCTTGTAATCATTCATTTTTTTTTGTAAGATGAATGCTAGCCCATTACTGTTCAATTGTATTTTTTCCTGGTGGAGTTGGAAGTCATTTTATTTTTTAATTAACTTTATTTTACATAAATACTGTTTCTTTTCTTCTATTCAGTTAATTTTTATAATAATTTAAACAGTGATCGGCCCAGTTTGAAAGACCTTTTTTTACTATTTCTGAAGCCTGAATATCTTCCCTTACTCTTTCAACTAATGTTCTGGCCATGTTTCCATAATGTATAATCTCTATATTTTAATTTACAGACCACCCCCATTACAAGATAAATGTGTTTCAACAATGTAGCTTCTAGTTTGATTTTGAATTAACTTCTTCCCTATAGTGCATATTATCACTGTTTACATGAGCAATATAATCTGGACCTCACAGTTGAAATTTTGTATAAGATTAAGAATGAAAAAAAAAGGATCATTGCTGAAGCATTAATTATCAATAGTTTCCAATGTATTAATAGGGTTCAGGAATTAAGATAAATGATTGGTTTGTTTGTTTAAGCAGAGTTTTAAAAATTTATCTCAAATCAAAATTAACGTGTATAACAGATTAGGACATCACTGAAAAAACAAAATCGCACAATAATTAAACAAAAATCACTGAGCTTTTTTTTTATTTTTGCTGGGAATCAGAGACGGCACCGTTTCGGGTTTCAACACACTCTTCAGTCCGATCCCGCCAAGCATACCCAGCCCAGTGAAGAAGGACAATACACAAGACGAATAAACGAACAAAACAATGACCCCCTCATTTCAAAAAACATCAAAACTTAAATAAAAAAATAAAAGAGGGTAAAAACAAATTCACGCTAGCAAATTGCTTAGCTTAGTAAGAATTTGTTGGAATAAAATGTTAGTAATCAAATCAAAATTAACATGCGTACCAAATTAGGACATCACTGAAAAAACAAAATTGCACTGAAAATTTTTTTCAGTCTATATTTTCTTCATTATGTCTATAATAATAAAAAAAAAAAAAAGATTTATTGTTGTGATGCTAATAATCATCAGTTTTAGCTAGTGCTAAGACTCATGATCATCTGTAATTAGTATTTTTCCTACAATTTGTATTTTTAGCAAGGATCTTAGATTATCATTTTGAACTTGAAATTGACTATTTTCATAATTTTAAAATTTGATTTTGTTTTAACTTTTTTTTTGCATTTTTATTTTTTAAATATTATTTAAAATGTATTTTGGCCCATGAATTTTCAGGCTTCATCAATTTCTTACATATTTTTTACTTATAGACTGGATTTTATGAAGTCTTTGATAAAAAGTTTTGTATGAATTTCTAATTTGTAAGATTTATTATTATCTTTAATATCACATCACTGTCTTTATTATTCCACTTGAACATTTTTATCTGTGTGTTTGTATATGCATCACACTTAAATAATTGGGTCAATTTTCTTAAATTTTGATATAATGTTTATTTATGATGGGGGACCTGAAAGCTCAAGTAGGTTAGGAGCTTTGACTTCAGGCTACAGGAGAAAGATCAGGGATTTAGGGTTCTTTCTAATCCTATGGTTCACCAATCCCAAGTGAAATATATACCATGTAAAAAAATACCATGAAGTAACATGTATATATATATGTTGGTTACTCTGTAACTAAATATGTAAATATAATGTAGATATGTAACTATGAAAATCCTTATGTAAACGTAAATAACTTCTTATATTTGCTACTCTTGTTATATGGCTATTGTTTTAGTTTTGTGTTTCTATTCTAATCACTTTCTCACCTGGCCAAAATTTATGTTTTATCTTTAGTTTTTAAATAGTTTTAATTATTTTTTACATAAACTGTATATTTTAACATAAAAAAACAGCACCTGTTGACAGGGAAATTAACTTCCCTAACGGGACTGAGTTGTTGATTCATGTATATTATCAATAAAAAAAAAAATATAAGGCCCATAAACCCAGGAGTTAAAGACAAATGAATGTTCAGGCTGACCATCTGATTCAACTCAGTCCAGTTGGTCACAGAACACCAGGAACCTTATCTCCCACAAACTTAGGGGCATAAGAAAGCCTATATTGGGATACTTATTAAATTTTAGCTTATTTATAGTGTTATTTAACTTAAAAAAAACAAACAAAAAAAACCACAATTATTTTAATGATTATTTGGACCATCTTTCAAAAATGCCTCTCCTCCATCTACAAACTTAGTCACTATGTGATGGATACCTACCCCTTGGCCCTACAGCTCATAGAGAGCTTAATTGGCCTCCATTTAAGGACCCTATTTTATAGGCCATTTTGGGCCCTTCAGTGAGTTGGAGGTATAGGGATGAGGTTAAGTGGTCAGTCTGATTCCCTCTTCTGGAAAAGAAACCCAGGGTTTCTTACATTTGACAGAAAGCTGGTTAAACCCTAAGACTGATCTGGAAGAAAAACACTCAGGAAAAAATCCCTGACTTCCAGTGGAAATTGAACTCGGCTTCTTCCATCTCCTTCCCAGCATGTACACTACTGGGCCGTATGCAATGGATACCTTTTCAAAGAAACCACTAATATTAGCATTTGTTTTAAAAAAGTTAAAAGATTCCCATGTATAGGCCTTTACAGGCCTTTGGGGAAGCTGGAGGGTAGGCTCCAGCTTTCGCGACCTAACAGGACGAAGTTTGGGCCGGGGGGGGGGGTGTCAGCCTGACGCCCGCCTGCCTTTAACTCTCGGAAAAGAAACCGGTACCCATTCTACAGAGGGGTGGGTAGACCCTAGGATCTGTTTGGGGGAGAAAGGAGCGTGGAAAAATTCCCATCCTCCCACCAGCAATAGATAGCAATAAAAAGCTAATGATTAGACACTTAAGATTAATACACAATATATTGTAAATAGTTCAAAAGGTATAATTTCTGAATAACTTTTCTTCTTTAAATAGGATTACCTTTTGCTTGACTGATCATTTTAGTAATTTCTTTTGAGTTCAAGTATTTGTCAATTGACTCAATTTTTGGGAACCTTTATCTTTTTTTCTTGGCCTATCAGACTCAAAAAACCTGACTCTATCAAAGTTACCTTTTTTTTTTATATCATTCAGTTACAAGAATAGAAAGAACATATAAAAAAAATTATTTTCCTTTAATATTGTAATTCTAAAACATTGAAGAAAGCTAAAAAGTATTCATTCCTACTTAGATGTATTAAACTGTGTATGTATCTGTACAATTCAGGAGTGTTTTCAAATTTCAGTGTCATTGTTTCTCAAAAGAAAAATATTTTAGTTAATGGTTCAGAAGCTACAGAGAATTAAAATGTGCACGAGTTTCAATTTAGAAACTAAAATGACAGTTTCTAACTACTTAAACTTTATGTTAGCGCAGATTTGTTTGTTCTATTAAGATCTCCTATGGAAATCTCAACCTACAAAATAAATGTTGACAAAGAAATCCATTTCATCTAGGGAAAGGGAAAGTTTTTAGGATAGTGAATTTCCATTTGTCATTCTATTTCTTTGTACATTAAAAAAAAAACTCCTATTCAAAATTATTGGGAATGGAATGAGTATATCACCTGAATGGTGGTAAAAAGATGGCCCTGATTTTAGTTTCTGTGAATATAAGTGTTTTGTAACAGATGATGGGCTTAAAGTTCTGTTAAATTTCAAGAAAAATAGTTAGCTTTTAGTTTTAAGGGTAATTCATATCAAAAAAACCTCTCTCACAAGAAAGCCTTAAGTAATGTGTATTTGAATTGTCATCTATTGCGGCACATAATGGGATTCAGATTGAAGCATCATTAACAACTAATGATTAATCACTGTTAGAAGAATTCCCTGAATTATTAAAGACTAACAGAAAATGGAATCACAGAATTGCAGGTGCTAAGTCAGTGAAGTGAGATTAATTGAAAATGTAGTGATTATGTGAATAATGATTGCTGAAGACAATCATTATTCATTTTTTCATTAAAAAAATATTCTTAAAAAAAATGAAAAAATTAATTTTTTCAAATTTTACATCACTGTCCGGATATATATATATATATATATACATTGCGGCCATTTTATTAAGTACACGTACCTAGTAGCATGTTGGGCCTCCTTTAGCCCTCAAAACAGCCTGAGACATGGATTCCACAAGATACTGAAAACGTTGTTGAGGTATTGTGTACCATGCAGACATGAGTTTGTCACGCAGTTCCTGAAGATTTGATGAAGGTGTACGCCTGGAGCGAACAGTCCGTTCCAGCTCATCCCATAAATTTTCAATCAGGCTGAGATCCGGGGACTGAGCAGGCAACTGCAGCAAGGAAAAGTCATCATCATGTTCCTCAAACCCATCCCATAGTGATGCAGGCTTTGTGCACAGGTGCATTATCCTGCTGAAAGTAGCTATCTGTATGAGGATAAACTGTAAACATGTACGGTTGCACTTGGTCAGCTATGATATTTAAGTATGCTCTAGCATCCTGACGTGCCTCCAGAGGTATCAATGGACCCAACCTGTGCCGGGAAAACATCCCCCACATCATGACACTGCTCCCACCGGCTTGAAGAGTTGTTATGAGACAAGACGGGTCTAGACATTCATGTTGTTTGCGCCAAAATCTGTGTCTGCCATCAAAATGATGCAGTAGGAACCTCAACTCATCAGATCAAGCAACCTTTTTTCAATTGATGGCCCAGTGTCGGTATTGCTTTGCCCACGGAAGGCATGCGCTCCTGTTCTTTGCTGATAACAAAGGTATCCGATGAGGCCGTCGGCTGTTGTAGCCCATCTGTAAAAGGGTACGCTTTGACCAGCACGTCTAGCCCCGACAATCATGCCACGTTCAAACTCCGTTAGATCACTACACTTTCTCATTATCTCTGTGGTTTGCTTTCTCAAATGATGATGGAAGGCCTGTATTGCAGTAGTAATAGCCACAACTGTCCATGTGACTTGCAAATGAATGGAAGGTATATTTGTGCGCATGACATGGGTGTACCTAATAAAGTGGCCAGACAGTGTATATGTATATTATAAAATATATTCTTATATACGAAAAGAAACTTTAATGAATTTTTTTTTCACATCCACAGAGGATGGATCAGACGAACCATCTGCAAAAGCATTATTGCAATCTATTAAGAATGAATATCAAAAATGACCAAAATGTTTAGTAAAAGGTTTAAAGTGTGCTTACTTAATGAATAAGCCATCAGCTTGACTCTGCTATATTCAGTCTTTTCTATTTCTTTCTAATAAATGGATTCAGTAGGTGGGGAGTTCTTCCAACTTTAAAATGCTGGTGAATGAATGAATGCCTTGCAGCTGTTCCATCGTCATCGTCATCATCTTCTTGAAACTCTTACTTCTTCAGAAGCAGTCACTTGATTTGTAACTAATTCTGGCTGTTCATCTATCTTTCTTAATAAAACTGCTGTGGCTAATAGCTAACGTTGTGTCCAGTTTTTGATAAAATGTCTTTGATCAAACAAGGAAAACATTGTTTCCAAACTTTAAAAAAGTTTTCAATATAACTCCATGTACAACTGTGGGCTTCGTTGTATCTAAAATATATAAGAAATTCAAGTCTATTAATTTTTAAAATAATATTTCAAGGAGTTTTTAAATGTAACATTGTATATTAAACATTATTGATAACTTTTACAATTGAAAGAAATTGTTATAACTTTTGTCTGCTGTATTAAATTTATGAAAGATCAGACAATTTACAAAGAATTAAGTATTCAAAGAATTTCTAAATATGCCTAAAGATTAATAAGTCATTTTATAAAATAAGTAAAAGCTTTGGTGTAACAGTAACTTAAATAACTGATACATGATTTTTTTAGGACACCAGAAAAAAGTGCAGAATGATTCAATTTTTCAGCCAAATGTACAAAACCTTACAAGTGAGGCTGTCAAAGGATAAATTCATCAATTAATTACTTTTTTTTTCAAACATGTATTGTGAGAAGAATACTATTGCCTCTTTACATAATAAGTAGTATTCAGGCATTTGTTTCAATTGGTTATATTTAATGGTGTTCTGTAGCCAATGGAATGACTATAATTAACATATAATTATTAATCATTGTTTTAGAGCTTTCTTTTCTCAGAACCAATTGTAAGTTTTGGGAGCGGGAATTAATATAATCGTTTTATTAGAATTTAAATACTGTAAATTTAACAATTTTTAATTTTTTTTTGCATTTATCATGTTTTATTCAAAGTTTTTTAGCAAAGTTGAAATATCTGTTACTTTGTCAGTGGTTTAAGGCCATTAATTAAAAAATAAAATACAAATAATTATCCATGATATTAATTTCAGCAGCATTTAGTTCTATAAAACAGAGAAAAAAAATCTGCACACTTTAAATGATTATGGATAAACACCTAAAATATTCCTTTGAGATAATTACAAAGACTTAATCAATAGTACAGTGTTACTTGGAAGTTGTGATCTTGCATTGAGAAGCTGGCTGCAGTAACATTGAACATCCTACACAGCATTCCAACCATACAGCAAATGGTCACTTAGAATTATTTGTAAGATTATTTATAAAATTTATAAATCACACACAGAAATTTAACCTCTCCATAGCAAATTTTTGTCTATGTGCTTCATATGTTAAAATTTACAACACTCACAATAAGGGAAGGTCATAATAACTATATTTATTATTTTTTTAAGATAATATTTATAGTAAGACCTTGTATTCACATGTGACTGTTCAAGGTTATCAGATATCAAATACAGGGTGACAAGGAAAACCTCAGGCAAAGTTTGATACGTCCCGACGCGAATGCATTGTACTGTATCCAACTGATTTTTGTTTTGTAAGGTTCCCTATGTTCGTATGTACTGGTGTGTGTAGTTTCGATTTATTGCTGATTATGTTTTTCTTTTATTTAGTATGTCCAACAAACGTGGTGCAATTGTGGAGCTTTTTCGTGTGCTGGAAAATGTCAATGCGAAATTGTTCCTCTGCTTAGCGTGCCTCAACAGACCGTCTCAAATGCCATCAATCGGTTCAAGGAGCTTGGTCATGATGGATGACGTCCCGGAAGCGGAAGAAAGTGCACTGTCAACACGGCCGCTAACCGCCAGAAAATCAAGAAGTGGACCAGAGAAATTCTAGGGTCTCAATGAGGAAAATCGCTCGTGAGACAGGCATCAATCGAGAATCGACTCGACAGATGGCCAAAAAGAAACTCAACCTCAAGCCATACAAGCTCCGAAAAAGTACAGCTGCTCACCGATGCGAACAAGCATGTAAGACTTCAAAGATGTGGCCAACTGAAGCACCCGGTCACAGCTCAGCGATGGGAATGCATTCTCTTCACCGATGAGAAGCTATTCATCGTCGAGCAGGCACACAACCAACAAAATGACAGGAGCTGGTCCGCTGAGGCTCCCAGCACGTCGGCCATCGTTGAACACCGCCAAAATCCGCAGTCAGTGATGGTCTGGGGAGAAATTTGGGCCAGCAGCAAGACCCCCCTCGTTTTCGTTTTCTCGAACAGGGGGTCAAACTCAACCAAGAAGTGTATCGCCGCGACATTCTTGAGGTTGTCGTTCTACCATGGGCCCAGCAGCACTTCGGCAATATGAAGTGGACGTTCCAACAAGACTCCGCTCCGCCCCACAAGGCGAAAACGACTCAGAATTGGTGCAATGGAAAATTCATTTTCCGGATTTCATCTCGTCTGCGCAATGGCCGCCCTACTCACTGGATCTCAACCTGATGGACTACAGCGTCTGGTCGATTTTGGAGTCCAGGGCCTGTGCTAAGCGACACAAAAGTGTCGCGTCGCTGAAGCAATCTCTGCGCCGGGAGTGAGATCGATTGTCGCCAGAGGACCTGCGGCCCATCGCTGAAAATTTTAAGTCGCGTTTGGAGCTCTGCATCGCCGCCCACTTCGAAACCGGCTGAACATACTGTTTGTGTGATGTCCATGTTATTGGTATTAGTTGTTACATTCATGCAACTTTCTTTTCTTCATAAAATATCGATGGAAACATTTGTCCGAGGTTTTTCCTGTCACCCTGTAATATTGACTGGGGAGATTAATAAAATTTAATATGTTAAAACAAACAATTTTGTACAATTAAATGAAACAGATTCTTGGCTAGGTGCTTGTGAAGGTTTTTATGAAAATATCTAGAGATTTAAATAATGTTAACAGGAAAAATTAGCCATTTTTAATTAGTAAAATAAGCCATTCTATGTCAGTCATTTGATTTTTTTTTTTTAATTCTAGGTAAATATTTGTTTCAAGATTAGCCACATATCCATTTCATTTACTTGGATACTGAATCTATTTTATTTGCTGCTTTATTTGCTATATTTTGACCTTTTTTCATCTGGAGTTTCTGGATTTATCAATGCTGTGAATAAATATGGCTGACAAGGATATGTATTTCCACCAAGTAATATTCCTTTAATCTGATTTGTTTTAAAGATTTCATTTGGCTATGATTGAATATGATGCTGTCATATTACACAGAACCCTGCCAATGAGCCACGATGTTAAGAATTTGTAGGTTTCTATCGCAGACAGCTTGTACTTTTATGGACAAATAACCTTTTGAATTTTTGAACATTTCAGCATTGTCTCCTCCCGGTGGTTTGATGAGAATATGAGTGCAGCCAAGAACTCCAATAACTCCAGGAAATCCATTGATATTATCAGTCCACCATGACCTAAGACAGAAAATGAAGAACTCAGTCAATTCAAATACTAATCAATTAACTTGCAATTACTTAAAACTACAAAGAAACACAAAGATAAAATAATAATAATAATAATTAGAGTTCTTATGTTTCTTATAAAAATCAATTTTAATGTGTGGGAAAAAGCCGTAGTAATACACAAAAAATACCATGCACATTTAAAAAAAAAAAAAACACTTTCAGTTTTTCTGCTGAAGATGGCTTTCCATTTTTCCACAGGTCAAAACATCCTGATTTACAGTATTGTTATTTTTTAAAAATGTGCGAAGTATTTTTTTACATGGTAATATGGCTTTGATATTATTTTTCTTCATTATTGTTCTTCAGCCTTTTGGAGCCAATAAATTTCACAATTACTAATCCCTGCTTTTATCCCAGGCAATCATTAAAAAAAAAAAAAGCACAGTAAATTAGCTGTCATTGTAAATGAGCACAACTAGACAATATTAGATAGAAGAATAATTTTACATTAAGAAAAAAAATAATGTAATAATTTTCACAAATATACCAGTGCTAGTGAATATGGAAAATTAAATAATTATTTTTTTTTAACTATTCCACATAATTCCTATCAGATTTCCATTTTTCTAAATCTATTAATTGTATTAGAAATAAAATATGAAATCTATCATTTTTTTAAGATATCATTCCAGTTCAAAACAGTAAATTGCTAAGAACCCTTGATAATTAGTCCTTTGCTAAATATTAATCTAATATATATATATATAATGAATGGCCAAACTCGAATGATGCATAATTTCGAGTTTAGCAATGCAAAGATTTCAATTAATCATTTGCAATTTAGAAATTTAGAGCATAAAGAATATAAGAATAAAATTAACTTATATTACTAAACATATAGTCAAGCCGGACAGATATCTGAAACTTAAAATCCCAATACAAATTTCAGAAAACTGTTTCTGTCAAAATTTAACACCAGATGCCGCTGACGAAGTGAATGTAATTCGAAGCCGTACATTCACAGAAACAGTTTTCTGAAATTTGTATTGGGATTTTAAGTTTCAGATATCTGTCCGGCTTGACTATATATATACATATATATTTAGATTCATATTTAGCAAAGGATAGTAAAGTTTAACGACAAAACTAAAGTAGTATGAATAAAATAATCTGAGGCAAAAAAAGAAAAAAAGACCATTTTGCTAGTACTCTGAAAATACTCATAAAGCACAGATATTAAAGATTTACAAACAATATTGTTGGAAATAAAAGTAAATAATCCATACGTACATGATTATGATTAAAATTTCCTATATTAACCAAAAGCAGGGATATTTTTGTATCTATATGTACATACTGAATTTAACAAGGGATGAATAAATTTTAATTTTAAGCAAATGATACTTAAAATAAAACTAAAATTCTGTATAATTTTCAGAACCATTAATGAACCAAGTCATAATCATGTACAGGTGTTATTTACTTTTATTTCCAACAATGTTGTTTATAAATCTTTATAATATCTGTGCTTTGTGAGTATTTTCAGTTGTTTTTCTAAATATCCAGTATTTTCCTTGAAATTTCGAAATTTTGTTTGGAGTATTGAAGTATGGAAGAATACAAATAGAGGATTTGGGGAGTTTTATAAAATGTTTATAAAAAATCTTAAGATGGGAAAAAGCACAATTTTCCATTTTGAAAACAAAATGAACGAGACAGAATTTTCTCATTCCATCATATTTTTTTTTTTGCTTACTAACAGAAAGATAAGGAAATCTATATCTATTGTTAACAAGCCTATTTCATTTAAAAAGATATTTCTTGTTTTAATTTATACTGAAATTGGCTTAAGATACATTAATGATAATGTCTAGCCTATATTAATGCTTAATAAAGGCTTTAAATCAATTTAAACATTTCCAGTTCAAAATGAATAAAAGATTGAGGAAAGGAAGACTGAAGAACCAGATGTACACAGCATGGACTCATATAAGATGCTTTTGTGTATTCAATCATTATAACAGGCATAAAATGACTGATGATGATGTGGTCTCTATAGTCAGTCATGATCAGTGATTTAAAAGGTTACTGAAGGTATTTGAAGTTTTTAAGAGTTTTTACTTAAAATTGTGAGATTTGTTTTCATTCCAAATTAGTGGTTTATTTTAACAACTTGGATAAAAGTTACTATAATCTAACCCTGAAATTATAAAAATGAAAATTAAAAATGAAGTTTACAGTTTTGGACTCATTTCAGTCATAAACTGAATATTCCATCCAATCTCTGCAACATTCAAACTTAGATGAAAGCAGATTCCGCAAATTATTAATTTCTATTCTACTAAGGGCTTTTAACCTCTTCAGTCCTGAAAAAAAATTTACAGCAAGTAAATTTTTTTTGTAAAACTGATATTAAGTGTGTTTATTAACATGTTTTTCAAAATAACTGTATATCTGAAAATATTTAATTTTTCATTAAAAAAAAAATCTATATTCATATGAATACAATGGGAGCCAATGAGGTAAATTAAGAATACAGTAGAACCTCATTATAACGGACCCTATTACAACGGGTGTCGCTTATAACGGACAGTTTTAAAAACAATTGTCAGCCTACAATTAAGGTGAGCGAAGTGAAAGACCATTTAAATTTTATTTAATATGTTGAACAATCGGCAAATGAAAATGTGTTGCATATTATGAACACTTATGGCACCTCCGTCAGTTATTAACTGAAGAGATGAGCAGCAAACAAACCCAGCAAAAAATAAATTATTTTTTCAAACCAATGAATGTAAGCAATCAACATGAACCAGGACCTTCTTGTTCTAAAGATTAATGCAGTGCACATCTTTTTCAATTCAACCTACTATGTTCAAGACTGTTTTTTATTTGATATGTAATAAACATTTTTTATAGCTAACTACTGTATTTTCATTGATGTAAACCCTGCTGCATTACACCCCTATAAGAATTATTGTTATAAACTGAACTTTCATTAAAACAGACAACCTTCAGCCCCTATTAGTCCGTTATAATGAGGTTCTACTGTATGTATGTATGTATGTATGTATGTATAAAATATAAAATATATATATATATATAAAAACATAAATGTAACATTTTTGATAGATTTTTTCAAGATCTATATTCAGATTGATATCACTGAGTGTGATATCGCGGTGTGGCCAGGAAGTTCGCATACCCCCTTTATTGTAGCAATAAATGTAAACAAAATTTGTTTGGACCAAATTTTTTTGATGGCCATGTTAATGGTGAAACTTATTTTGAGACTTGGGTATCATGGAACGCTACAGCAGAATGGGGTACGTGCTCACTTCACTCTTACTGTGCGCGGATTTCTTCATGAACATTATCCAGAATGCTGGATTGGTCTCAGTACTTCAGTATCGCCAGCTCTGTTGAAATGGCCACCACCTGACAACTCATTGTGGTGAATCATCAAGGCTTACATGTCTGAACATCATTATGCTACAAATGAAGAATTGCACAATGCAGTTGTGAATGCATTTTGAACCATCATACCGGACTTGCTCCAAAAACGGTAAAGTAGGACGTGGTGGCGTTTGAACTTGTGTGTACAGCATGATGGCGAACACACAGACACATTGGACACTTAATGTGTAAATAAAATAAGACTACCATTAAAGAGGTATGGGACCTTACCGGCCACGTTAAATACTAATGCTTTGGATTATCTGGTTACACTGTTAAAATATTGTAATTTTTGTTTAGATGAGAGGTTCTCATTTCACTCTATTTGTAATGGAAGTTAGTAAAAGTAATCCTTATTTGAAAGACAAATATAAGTTACACATATGTGTTACACTTGTTAGATGTTCTGGAATCTGTTTTTGTATTGTAAATTCAAATTTTTATTATTGATGACAGTAGGTTTTCGTATTCATGAGCTGCCATTCTGATTAGTGTAGTTATGACTGAGAACTTTACCTACATACACTGACTGCTGAATTGAAAGTGGACACTTGCGGTATGGAACAGACGCTTTATTTACAGCATGTCTAATAGCTCATACTGTGATCTTTTGCCCTATGCACAGCATCCACATGCCGTGGCATGCTCTCCACCACTTTCTGATAGAAAGCAACAGGTATTTTTGCCCATTCCTCCTTCAAAGCCTGCACAAGTTGGATGCATGTTTGCGGTCGCATCAGACGAGCACGAATCCGGCACTCCAATTCATCCCACAGATGTTCAATAGGGTTGAGGTCCGGACTTTGGGCCGGTCACTGAAGTTCATGAACATTATTCTCTGGAAACCAGGTGCTTACAACATGGGCCTTATGGCACGGCGCACTGAAACACAAATGGCCCTTCACCGAACTGCAATCAAACCGTAGGAAGCATGGAATTGTCTAGAAGGTCCAGATACTGTGTGGATGCCATGTTCCCCTCGATCATAATCAACAGGCCAAGTCCAAACCAGGAGTAACACGACCACACCATCACACCACCATTGCCAAACTTCATTGTTGGGATGAGACACTCAGGTGTCCACTTTCAATTGAGCAGTCAGTGTATATTCTAAGTTCTAAAAAAATCTTTCTCATTGTTTGGAGGGAATGCTGTATTGTACACAATCTCTTGAGTACAAGCTATATGTATTTACAATCTTCTGTTTCAAGAACTTAAGAAAAAAAATTTAAAGCAAAAAAATTCAAGCTGCGCATTTGAATTATTAATAACAATAATGGGCTGATGACAGCCAAAGAGCGTGAAACAGCTGTTCCAGGATTTCACTTGGTAAACAATTTGGTTTCACCCATTGTTGTTTACATAAATATATCAATGAGCTTAACTCATCCAGTATCTGTTGTCGTTTTGAAGTATAGCAAGACAGGAAATTGAAATGTATTTTCTCTCCCTTTTGCATCAACGCAATATGTCGTATGGTTGACTACATAAACAGGGAAAGTCAGTGAACTGATCTGTTTTCTTTTCAATTGCTAATGAATTATTTTGTATCTTTTCATTCCATTTAATTTTTGCCATTCCTTTATCTGGGATAAGTCTTTTATCAAGACCTTCACACCTGTTGGCATTAACATACAACATATATCTTGCTGGATTTTTTTTTTTTTTTTTAAAAAAAAAAAAAAAAAAATAAAAAGAACAAGGAAAAAACTTGTCTGCATAAATGTTTAATCTGTTTAAATTTAGGGAATATTTCAGTATTTTTTAACAATGGTACCAAGCTTTTTCATATCATCCTCAGATACTGTACATAACCTTGAATAGAACAATGTCTTTTATAGGAGCTTCAATATAATCAATTATTACAACAACATTGTTGTAATAGATTCTATTGTATTCAATTGAATACATAAAAAATTTAAGTGATGTCAGAACATTTAACAATGTTAGTTGCCAATATTTATTCTATCTTTGTTGATTTATAAATACGCTATTAACATTTTGTCAAATTCTATTAATTAATAAGAAAAAATGACTTAATTGCACGCCTGACGTCAATATGTCAACCATTATTTTTGTAAATAAAAAAAAAGTATAAAAAAAGTATGAATTGTAATGTATACAAATGACTATAGTCAGTGGCAATCCTCTAAACAAAAACAAAAATCCAATGTATTCAATGTACACGTGGACTGAAGAGGTTAAAATGCTCTTCCATGTGGGGCACTTGGGAACCTAAAATGCGCTACTTCTTAATTCCACCATTTTTATTTATTTATTTTTTTATGAAATAATAATTTCATAAAAAAAAACAGTAACAGAAACACTGAACATATATTTTATGCCTGTAAATTTTAAACATTGTTTATTTAACTTATGAATTTAATTTACTTTATCAGTTCTTCGTTGATTTTAAGGAAATTCAATGCTTCGTCGAGCCGCAATGAGACGAGTAACTAAGTCCAATAGAGATTACCGAGAAGTTCTAAGACCAATGTCTTACTGAGACGGAACTGCTGTAAGAACTGATGGTCATTATATTCCTCAAAGGGATTACTTCTATCTTTTAGTCTACGTTCCTTGACTAAATAATATAGTAAAACCAAAATTTCTAAATTGTCATTGTCATCCAGAAGTTCATGACGGGATGCCATGTTTGTCCAAGACAGAAGCCGGAAGCAGATTGGGACAGACAGGAAGTTGGCCGAGATCCTGAATGAGGAACGAACACAGCAGTAAGGTTAACTTTCAACAGCATACAGGACCTACCGTACTCCAAAAGAAACGGGAAGCAAATGTCTTTTTCCTGTAATACACTTACAAGTGTGTTTTCGACTGTGCTGCGATTCTTCAGGAGGCGCTGCTTTCGGTGTCCTACCACCAAGTCACCCTGACTGCGCTTTTTCATAAAAAAAAAAAATAACACAAATTTTTCATTATCTTATTATAAAATGATAAGAAACGCAATATAATTTTTAAACAACAATAATATAATTACAGTATCGTTAATTACTTTAATAATACTGTTAAAAAATTGTAAATAAATATAACTTAATTCTCTTTTTGGAATAATAATGTGTTACAGAGCATTTAAACCAATGCCCTTTCAAATTATGTGAATTTCCAATATTTTTCTTCCTTTTTTTTTCTTGGGAAGTCTTATTACCTTCGTGCAAGAGGTTCAAATGCTTTAATTTTTAAACTTTTCTAATGAATTTTATCTTAATTCTTGCTTTGTAGAATCCTATGCTGAATTACTTTGTTGGCTATTTAATAGTTTCTTTTTTTTAATGTTTTTCTAAATCGGAACTTGAAATCTTATATTTTGACATCCTGTTAAAAATGATCAAAAGGTAATTGTCTTTTTAAGATACAAAAACAAAAAATAATGTAAATTTTTTTCTCTAAGACTTACATTTGTAATTAATTATAATTTAAATAATTTTAAGCATTTCTTTAAAATTGTTTAATTTAAATAAATGGCATTATAAAATGGTTTCAGATGTTTAACGTTTGCTGTAAGTATTAATTTATAACTTGAATCTGGAAAAAAAAATTTGACCAAAAAAACCAAAACCAAAACAATGATGGTTTTGTGTTGTGTAATAGTGTTTCTGCTTTGTCTACATTTCTTGAGAAATCTCATCAGCTGCTCCAGATGAACAATTCCCAAGAGGTTTAAAATAAATGACAAATTTTTTTATTTTTTTTTTTTTATTTTTTATCAATTATCGGAAAGTAATTTCCTGCTTTGAGGAAAAAATATATAAAGAACAACAATACTAATTCACGGAATTTTTATTTTAATACAGTACTGCTAAAGAAAAGACAGATATTAAAATAATAAAAATAATCTGATTTTTATTCTTTTTTATTTTTATCATTGCATAGAAATATGATATTTAAGAAAATAAAAAAAAATTTGGAAATAAATGTGATTTTCATTAACTAATACTCAGGTATCCCAAACTTTTACTTTAGGACCGATCTTGTTGGTAAATTGAAATAACGTTGTAAATATATGTATCATATTAATATAAAATCCACAAAGCATCAAATTAAAATCGGTAACAAAAAGAAAACCCAAAGTTCAGTTCATGTTATAAAATTTTATCGTTCCGTTAGAATCTGTTAGAATATTGGTTGTAACAAAAACAAAAACGCGAACATTGAGAAAAAAAGAGTAAGAGAGAGAGAGAGGGAAAAAAAAAGTAGGTATAGGGATTCGAACCGACAACCTTAACCAGCAAGCTTTTGCTGACCACTGAAATGTTGCATATCTAACATTTAAGCTAATACCGGAAATCCAATGAAAACAATGACAAATATCTCGAACATGGATGGGGGGGGGGGGCTGAAAATACCATATTCCTACGCTATTTGAGCCTCTGAACACGATGGTGAAATCCGTTTGCCGATCCGGCCTTTCGTTCAGGAGTTTGTTAGGGGAGGACAGATGCAATACCTCCCAAATGGGTCGCTAAAAAAAATTGCTTTATTAAATAAGTGAAATTTAAGATTATCTTTCATTTATTAAAAATCGCCAGGAGAGAAGAAATTTTAAAATGAATTCGTTTCAACACTTTTAAGGCGAAAAATTTCTAAGCATTGAAATTAATATTATTTCATTCTTTCATCGGAAATCAAGACACATTATATATATATATATGTCTATATATATAGACATCAAAGAATATAAAATAACAACAATTCGGAATAACTTAATTCAAGGATCGCAATGACCGATTATAGATTAGATTAGGTTTATCTCAAGGCTCACAGGGCCCATAGGAAGGTTGGAGGTAAGGCTCCAACGTTACTTACCCAGGAGGGGATGAAAAAATCTCTGAAATGAATGAATTAAAACAACTTAAAAAATCCCTTTGCCCAAATTCAATAAAAAAAAATTAACGATATTGAAATCATTGATAAACGTCTGCATTTTGCAATTGATTGAAAAAGAATTTTAATATTTAAATGGTTGAATATCTTTATTCTAATGATGATTATTCCAACAAATTCAGAACAGAAAGTTACTTTCTTGTTAGGGAAGAACAAAAGGAATGTTTTGTTCAGACTGTTTCAATGATTTACTGATAAAAAGAATTTGGATGAAATGAAATATTTTTTGTTTTACACATCTACTACAACATTCAGGTAAGAGTTGGAAAGATAGTTCAGGAATCCATAACCTTTTAACAAGATGAGCCCATTTTTTTTTTTTTTTCAAAGATTGAACAAAATCCTGCAGACCTCCCCCTATCATAGCTAAATTGAACCTTGAAAAGCTGCTCATACTATCCAACCAATAAAAAAAAAACAATTATACAGCTATTCCAAGAACTATTTTTTATCATCGGAAGCTTCCGTCTGTCGAAGCTTGAGCCTTAAATCATTTTACAAAGTTTCGCCGATTGCAGACTCCGGTTTTATTTAGGAATTGAAAATTTGTTTTGAAGCCTCAGAGCACTTAATTACAGCCTCCGATTGAACACGCCTTTTTCAAAGTGGGTTTTTCTTACTCTAGTGATTCAAGGACTTCCTGTAATTTCTATTACTAACAATGTATGGAAGCTACAGAATTGTTTAGCTTCATAGCAATACACTCACTTCTCAATTGATGCTTCTCTTGCTCTTTCACAAAAAAATAACTTTATCTTCAGTTTTTGTTTCAAAGTAATTTTTTTTTTTTCATTTTTTCCTCCCACTTTTACATGAGTCTCTCACTTTGACTTTAATGTTCTTATAAACATCAGGGACTTGAATTTACCACTTCTCAACAATAGTGAAATAAACTTACCTTTGGAAACTCTTCCAATGCACCAATAATGTTGAATACCACTATTGTAAAATGACTGTCAATCATAGGTGTAACCTTACTTTATCATTAAATTAATAGCAAACTTTAAATACGATCATTATTATTATGATCTAGATTAGATTAGATTAATTGAAAGTGGAGGGCATGACTGCCGAGCACGTCGACCTGAAATTATGATCTAAAAACAACGCAATATTAACCACATAGTGTTACTCATAAGATAATGTTAACAGACCATAGAATGCTGATAGTAATAAAAGCTGATTAGTTATTAAAGAAATGTTAACTACGATTCAGGTCTGAAAGATTTTTATTTGCCGAGCGAAATACATGCAAAGCTTATGGTGACAAATGTACACACACAGATCTACAGTTTCATGTACAGTATTTACACTGGTAAAATCATAAAATCGTTGTTTGTACAATATTTACAACAGATCTTACAAAAATTAAAAGTAAATACGTATTTAATACCAAATGAAGCTATGATTAAAAACTATTTGAGCAGATTTTAGGATTAAAAAGGTCTGGTCGCTCCTCCATTTTTAATATTTATAAATACTTAAAAAAAAAAAATCTTTTTTTTTATTTGTTTTAAAAAGATAAATCAAAAGTTTACTTTCAAATCAAACCAAGACATCAGCTGTCTTGCAATATCCAAATTTACATTTGTTTCTTGTATGCATAAAATTACTGTACATAATATGTAGGAATGGCTATAAATGCTTAGAGAGATATAAATATGCATATCACACAAATATATTGATCTATTGTAAATTACATGCATTTAAATTCAATGTGAAAACGTGATCAAGTTTCTGAAATTTACGTATAATTTAATATGAGAATATAGAAATTGAGTAAGTGGATTTTTTACATATGAAATATATGAGCAAAAGAACAATATGACTATACACTGTACACATAGGAGTTGCTATGTTCTACAATTAGGGTAAATACATATTTATATGCGTTTCACTTACTATTATATATTAAGAAGGTGAGAATATGGATTTTTTTTTATTTAAATCTTAATTTCCGAAATATAACAATGTATTTTTCTCTGCTTTAATCTTGCCCTTGATATTCTAATTGCTTCACACATTGAAATAACTTTAAACAGGTAGGATTTGAGCTTCAAGCAATTGTAAGAATATTTGTGTTGGTTTCAAGGTAAAGCAGAGAATTGGTTGTTAGTTAATTTTTGAGAAAAAAATTGTTGGTTTTCAAGTGTTAAGCCTTCGATCCCTGTAAGGAACTGATTAGATCAAACCACAGGTGCTGGGATTTGTACTGAGGGGGGGTTTGTAAGTGAAAACGATTGGAAGATAAAGGGGATTAAAGGAAGAATTATTGAAGAAACATCTTCAATTAGAATTAGGGTATTTACAATTAAAAGGAATTACTGAGTTACAAATAGTTGGAAGAACAAATTCATTATTAAAATAGAAGCTTTTCATAAAAGTTATCAAAGAAATTATACAGAATTATATACAGTTTAAGACAAAAGTATTGCATTAATTTCAAAGAGGTTATTTGTTAAAGAATTTTCCTTATCTTAATGCCCTTTGTTTGTATTTCAAAATTCTCAATTTCTTTTTTAAAAGGAAGTTTAAAAGATTTGAAGATTAATTTTTGCTCTGAAATCAATGACTTTATTCAATGGTTTAAGTAACTGTTTCTGGTTATGTTAGTAAACACTTTTATATTACTTTTCTGATTTTTTTTTTCTCTTAGTAAATTCAGAGCTTTTTTTTATCTGAGATATTTCGTTAAGAATTCATTTGGTTTTTTGAATTCTTAGTTCTTACATCAATGTTGGAATTTTCTAAAACTTTCCTAATACAATAAATGAAAGAATTAAATAACGACTGGGCATCAAGAAAAGGAATTGTCTTCAAAACAAAGGGATTAAATAAAAAAGAGTGTTATTTCGGGAAGATCATTCACCGATACGGTAGCATTGGAAGGAACTTGGCACTTGAGACGTTTTTTTTTATTTATTTGATGTCGCACAGCAGGGCCACGCCACGGAAGATCCAGTGGAATGGACTCTCGCTGGTCCGCAGGTCGACTGAGGTGATGTAGTTCGTAGTAGTTCGTTGCGGCTTCTTGTAGATTGGACATTCATAGAGCTTAGGGTCCTTCCCGGCAGTGCTATTGACGGCGAACATGTGAAGGACCGGTAGCGGCTCGAAGAGTACCTTGGGCCGCGACTCTACAATCTTACCTTTCTTCCGATCCCATCCGGCGCCTTCGATAAACAGACCATACACGTAAACGCCCTCCTCTGGCGGGGACCGGATGTCCTCCCTCATATAACGCGTGACCGAATTCTGAAGGACGACCGTATCAAGGGCCCACCCCTTGTGAGCGCGAGTCACTTCCTACAGATAAAGGACAGAATCACGATTACAATAACAGTTATTCATCACTTGATCACGTGCGCATGAAAAGCAGAGAATGCACCAAATGCTGTGAGCAAAGATTGTGTGAGTGAGTGAGTGCTTTTTACTTTCAATGTTCCTTTATTGCCCCCCTCCCAGATGAAGATGCTAATAAAAAACTAAATTAAGCATAAGCCAGTATTTCAAAACATTTCATGCAAAATAATTGAAATTTATTTCTTTGATACATATTTATTTTAATTTATGTTTCTATTTAAGTTACAATAACTCATAAGTTTTTAATTATGCAATTTATAATCATTGACTTTGTTTTGCAAACGAGCATGGACAAAACTTTTTTTTTTTTTACTCTTTTTTTTTATTTACTATTGTTTTATTGGTCTTCATTCATTGAATTTCAAAAACTTTCATACAAATCCTCGTGTAATACAGTATTGGACAACATAAACAGTACTGAAACATTCCACATTCCCTCGTGATAATAGAGCGTCACGAACTTTTAAATGTAAACTGTATCGTAACTGGTATTAGGTTTTGAATAAGTCGAGGAAATCAAGGTTTTGAACAAAGAATAAAAGTCGAATATTACAACTGTTGGTACGGATTAGGACGAAAAGTGCTTATCTTTCACACAACAGCTGTGGCCTGCAAGCAGTTTCTTCATGAAAACATTTATGGCCGTGTCATCTCAAGGTTCACAGAATTTCCATATCCTTCCCATTCCTCTATGTTACACCAAATGATGCGTATCTTTGGGGGATGTTGAAGCAATTCCACACTAACCAACGAACACTATTCAGAAACTCAAGCAGTTCCTTTTCAAGGAGTAAAGTTCGCATGAAGAAACTGCCTGCATGCCACAGCTGTATGACAGGTAAGTATCCTTCCAAGAGACGACAGTGATTCTCGTTTATTGTTACCATTTGTGGCCGTCGCGTGCACCTTTTACGCTGTATCAGTCACTATCTGTCCGTCGGAATTTTTGGACGAGGCTAAGAATCACTTGGGGCGCGTTTCCGAAACACAAACTGAAACTGCTCCTTCACATATGTAGGGCTATCTCCGTCTTTTCGTCCTAGCTAGTATGAACGTAATATTCAACTAAAAATACTTTTTCTTCTGTGCTCAGAGCCATTACTGCCTCGACTGATTCAAAACCTAACAGCAGTTACTAATCAGTTTATATTCAAATAGATACGGACACGTCCTATTATCGCTTTGGGGATGTGGAATGTTTCAGTACTGCTTATTTTGCCCAATACTGTACAATGAAAAACTGAATGGTGGTAATTTCCTAAAGACAACAATGCAAGAAAATTAGTTGAAAAGCCTCGTAGGCGTTGATCCACTCTACTGTTCTTGAGGAACAGATAAAATAGATGGAAAAGAACAGAAAGAAATCAAATATGTGGAGGGAACCTAATAATATTTTTTTTTTTTTAAATATTTGGTGAAGAGGCTAAAATGTAATCAAAAGACTAGAAGACTCTATCAAGTTTTATTATTAATTTATTGTGAATGAGAGGAAAGTTTTAAATAAATCTTAATTTTATTGGAGCGGTGAATTAAAAACTAATTAAGATTCAAAATTTTTGATGAATTGATTAAATTACTGTAGAGATAACAGCGTAATCTTATTTGAAAGTACAGTAGGGGGTTGCGACCTCGATCTTGGATTAGGATCCTTCTTGGAGCAGAGTCAAAGAGTGGTGGTCTGTTCGACCATTGAAATTCTACATGATCTGAGTTCAGACCGCTGTGAGCCAGGTCGGTAAGTCTGTACAAACCATTAAAAAATAACAAGAACAACAATATAGTACTTTAAATATCAAAACTAACTTGAATGGAAAAATAATAAAACTAAGGATGCTATTAGAAGGAATAAAAAGAATATTCATTTCAACAAGCACAGGGTATTAACAAGAAATTAAAGGCAAATAATGAACTCAAAGTTCCTTTGAAGCAAAGAACTAAGAATAAAATTTATTTTCGAAGCTTGGTTCAAAATAGTTTTATTACTGATCATCCAAGAGACATAACATCAAGGTTAAAAAATGGAAACTAAAAAGACAATTATAAACTTTCATTCAACCTAAAGAAAAAAAAGTACCAGTCAGAAGTCTAGTGTAGAAATTCGCTGTTTTGGAAGTCAGTCACATTAATATGAATTTGAAAGTGTAGTCTTACGGTCTTCTCATTGTTATTTGACAAGATACTATTTTAGAGCAGACAAGAGCATCCATTAAAGACAACAGATACATTTTAACCTTATGTAAACCATGGAGCCAAGAATTTGATTAGGAACTGCTTTTGCTCCCAACATCATTTAAGCACAATTATTAGAAATATCAAAACATGAAGGCACAAATTACAAAAATCGTCAGCGTTTCCTCAGGAACCAATCTTCAAAAGAATTTAAGAAATGTTCATATATCCGTTTTCATTCTTTTTTTGACCAAATAGAAAATGACTTCAACTGCAGAAGTGTGACGGAGTGAACAGTTTATGTTCAAACTAAATCATTTGTAGAAAGAACAAGAACGTTAAATATTTTGTTTTTATCGAAAAAACTTAAATAATTTCTTCACAGGAGGTTCTTAAAGATAACATGGTTTTAATGGTTTTTATGCTTGTATCCATGGCTTCAATCGAAAGAGAACAACTGAAACCACTTTTGACTTGGTACAACCATAGGAAACCTCTATTTCCTGTTATCACTAAAGAGCACATTTTCTCTTAACACCATTCTCTTAAATCCTAATAATTAAGTTCGACATGAATTTTCTTCGATATGATTATCGTATGTTGTCTGCTGTAAAGAAATTTTCAATTTCTATCAGAGACTCTAAATTTCTAAAGATCCTTTTCATTAAAATAATCCGATTTTTCACGATAGAAAAACGAATCCCAAAAAGAGCGAAAGATAGACAGGACAAGGAAGAAATAAATTCCAATCTAAACTCCATCAAAACAGTAACTTCGTTATTACAAGAGTTCTTAATGGATTATTCTAGAATTAATTCAAGCGGGGGAGGGTGAAGGGACTTTAAGTGATTATTAGTGCAAAAAAACAAAACAATTCTATTTTTTCATTTACTCTATTTTTTATAGGGCCTGCGTGATTGTATTTTTATTGACTGTCCTCGGATTATTGAGATTTAAAAAAAACAAAGCCATGGAAATCTACTCAAGAATAATTGACCAATAAAGTGTGAAATGACCTACCTGTCTCATTGCTGTTAAGAAACCTTGCGGATTGAAAAACCCGGTCATCCAGAAAACGTCCGGTCTCCCTTCTTTGAGCCAACGTTTTAATTGGGCGTTTCTCTCCACTAATTCAGTGAACCAGAAGCCAAGAGTGCTGGACTCCCAAGACACCTACATTCAAGGAAACAGAGCAAAGCAAAAAAAACATCTGTTTAATATACATTTGGTCATAGAAGAAAAATCTATACGTAATGGCAAAATTTAACGTGCATAAGAGTTAGTAATAAAGAATAAAGATAAAAACGCACAACAATTAAAAGATCCACTGAGCTATTTTTGGTATTTTTGTACCGGGAATCAAATACAGAC
>JAFIDM010000007.1:31181813-31212943 GCA_023159025.1 Thereuonema tuberculata | reverse complement strand
TAGAACTTTCAAATACCAACATTTTCTCAATATAATGTTCTCTTCGAACTTTTATACTTTTCGTTTAAATTGAGAAAAAGTCAAAATTTGACCCTTTAAAAGGCGACATCTTGGAAACCAAAAACTTTTTTCGAAAGATTTTTATAGCATTTTGTTTGTCTTAAAAAGATCTACATTTTATCCATTTGCATGACCAATCTATCTCTTATAGTTTGGTCCCAAAACTGGAAAAACTTAAAAGTCTTATGACAGACGGAATAACGTTTTTATATAATAATAATGTCTCAGATCAAAGTGTCTATCCCTGGTCTCAGTGCAAGTCTTGAACCTTCAAAACAGCAATCATTTGTAATATGTTGACCTTATTTAATTGGAGGCAGAATGAAAACTGCACAATTTTGTTTTTCATTGAGAAAGGATTCATGATAAATAAGGGTCGTCTTTTAGTCCAACACTTTATTCTTATTTCTTCTATTATTATCTGTTATTATTAATATTCATGTGACTATTATTTTGTATCTTTTGAAAAAAAAAAAAGACCTTTTTTAATTCATTAAAAAGAAAAATTAGAAATTCATATAAAGCTTTTTTTATTTAATTTTAAACAATAATTAAAAAAATGTAACTTCTTTTAAAAGTTATTGATTACTAAAAAGTTAAGTACTTTTCTTTTTTTTAGTGTAGATGAAGCCAACTGCATTTGTACTGCTGCTGACACAGAGGTATTGGTTTCCAGTCCATTTATCACAGCCTTAAGGTAGATTGTTTAATTAGCTCTTGTTTTTAATTTATAGTATTTAGTTGTTGCAATAGAAGAACATTTTTGAGTAATATATTGCAGAAACTATCATACGAATTTATAAATAAGACAAAACTGTAATGACACATTCTCATGATGTTTATATTATCTATTCAGATGCAAAGTTTATTTTTCTTTTAGTTTATATTATAATAATTTTAAGCAAAACGAAGTTTCATATGTTTACGACTGTAAACTGAAAGTAGACTGTGATATTAAAGTAGATAGCACAGGAGATATTTCAAAATAGTAATTGATTTTTTTGGGGAAAAAAGTAGAGTAATCCCAGTGTGTAAAAGTAAAGATTGTTCAGATGCAGAAGGTTTAAACTAAAGCATGTCACTATTTCTGTTGCTTCTTCTGTTTGCCTTTTTTAGAGAACTCTTCTGAATCAAATAGGTTTTCAATATTTTAAACCAATAGGGACACTTTTTTAATGGTTTACCAGTAATCGTGTTGTTGTGGGTTTGGTATTAATAGCATTTCATTGTTACTTTTCTCATAAGTTGTTTTAATAATATTATAATTCTCTTGACAAATCAAATTAATAGGGTTCTTGTTATTATAACATGTTGGAAAGCTCAGCTAACTTGTTCCGCTTTACAATAAGTTACTACTGTTCATTTACAAACAATGCATTTAGCATTTCTCTTGAAATGTAACATGTTTCACTTCCAGTTTATTTATTATTTTTGGTACATTGTCAGCAGCTCTGCCATTGATTGTAACTTTTTATTCTTTGTTTTGTTTTTGTGAACACTAAGTATTGGATAAACAAACAGAGCAGAATAAATAGAACTTCTTAGGAATAGAAGAAAAAAATAGCAGCTATTCAGGAAATAGGTTTCTTAAAATAGATATCGGACACTCAGTATTTCTGCTTTTGTATTCACAGTATTATTAAAATCTTTTCTGAAACCTACAAGGGACTGATTACTTTTATTAGTTGATAAATCAATTTTAATACGGGCTTTTTTATTTTAATCGATAAAGAATTTTTCTGGAACTACTTTCATATCTGACAGCAATCGGAATACTTTGATAAAAATCTCATAATTTCCATTGTGATAAATTGAAGTGAAATCAACTGTGTCTTTATTAGTATATTAAAGAACACTTCATAATAGCTATAGTGTGCATTAAAAAGTAGGTTGTTTTTTTCTTAGCTATTATTTCAATTGATATTTAACATAGAAAGGTTGTGTCGTCATAAAAATTCATATCCTTGTTAATAAAATGTGATTTTTTTTAGATCACTAGACTGCTATTATCAACTCTGTATATTTATATATTGTTTTTATATATTTTCAAGTTTTCTTTATAATAACCAAAACTGTCAAAAAATAGAATTTTTTTGCAGAAAAACTGCAACTTGTTTTTGTTTAATCCAGAATCACACTTCATTACATCGTATTGCCATCAGACTAATTTTCAGCCCACTGGGTACTGTAGAGTAAATAGGTAGATTTGGGAGTGACAGCAGTTTCCAGTGTAGTAGCGTATGAGGATTGGTTATTTTGACATCAGATTTCTTCAATTTTACATTAAGACCAAGTTAATTATTACATTATAGATAAAATAAACAATGTACTGAGTTGGCCCAAAAGTTCGTTCGGTTTTTTTTTTTTTTTTTTTTTTTTATGTATTTTGACTCTGGTAGCGCTTAGGTGTCTTTAACGTCATTCGACGCCATTTTGTTAGATTGTATTGTGACAGCTGTCATATCAGCGTGCATTTAAAACAAAAATTGGTGAATTTTGTGTTAAAACTGATCAAAATTGGTAATTTTGTGTTGTCAATTTAATACTGAAGATGGAAGATAATAAGCCCACAACACCGCATATGTCTTTGATGACCAGGAAAAAACTGTTACAGCTTGGCTGGGAAGTTCTGATTCATCCGCCCTATTCACCAGACATTGCACCTTCGGATTTCCATTGATTTCGGTCTTCACAAAATTCTCTTAATGGAAAAATTGCAATTCCCTGGAAGACTCCATAGGCACCTGGAACATTTTTTTTTTTTTTTTGCACAAAAAGATAAAAAGCTTTGGGAAAATGGAATTATGAAGTTGTCTGAAAAATGGCAGAAGATAGTGGAACAAACCGTTGAAGACGTTGTTCAATAACATTTTTGGTGAAAACGAAAAATATGTCTTTTATTTTTATTTAAAAAGCAAACGAACTTTTTGGCCAACCTGATAAATAAAATAAAGTCTAAATAAACATTAATCTTTCTAAGATAAAGTAGATATTCATTATGATATTCATTATAGATAAGGATCAGAGAACGAATAACTCATTTATTTTTTTATTACAATTTTTAATTAAAATAAAGCCATTTTTTGTTTTGTTTTGTAAAAGTCATTCTTTACAGCAATATTTTCCAATTCAATTAAAATATCACCATTAATATCAGTTAGAGATTTTTATTCCAATTTTTAGTTTAATTTACTTCAATTTCTAATTAACATCAATACAAAAATAAATAAATATTGTTTCGTAACCTTTTCTTTCTTCATTTTTTTATCGAATGCAGAATATGTAAAAATTGTTCTGTTTTAGGAAATTTACTGTTTCTTCGTCTGTTCATGTATATTTTAATAAGCATTCGCTGATGTTTACAACAGATGTTGTCTCTTTAAGACTTTCGTCTTTAAATCTGATTATTTAGATTAATGTGTCATTTTTTTTTAAGTTGATAGAAATGTTTTTTTAAAAATCCTTTGTATGGAAGTAAGTTGAGTGGAGTTCTTTTCTAACCTGAGACTCTCTTTTTCGTTCTCTTCTTTGCCATCGATGCCTTCTTAGAGGAGGTTCTTGAGTTCGTTTCCCTCCGTGACATGGCGTTGTGGGCTAAATGTTGTTGGTGGGATTCCATATCCAAAGGATAGGTTTCTCCTCCGTGGGTCATCATCTGTCGTTGGGATCGTCTTTTTTCTTCTCTGCTACTAAACACTGACCCCAACAGACAGACACAAAGCAGCAGAATATAAAAACACATCGTCCACCGTTAGAACCAACTGAAACAACCAACAAACGACAGCCTTCAACGAGTCACGTTCGATGATACCATACCATTGTTATCCTTTTATTGTTGTTGTTATTTTACCAGTAACATACTTAATCTCAAATATAATATGAAAATATTTCGGAATTATTTGAAATATTAAGAATTAAATCCTCAGCTTTGTCCTTACATTTTTTTTTTCATAGAACAGGGAAATAACTAAATTATTAAACCAGTTTAAAAAATAGTAATAATATAATGAATTAGAGGTTATTATTAATTTCTGAATGTTTCTTTTATTGATTCCCTGAAGAGTATTTTCTTTTAACTTTTTCCGTTCCATATCAATTCAATTGTACTCAATTAAGTTATAAAATTCTAAATGGGATTTTGATTTAAATTGATTATTGTAAATCAATTGATGGTTGATCTTTGTAAACAGCGTGGGTATTAGATGATTTATGAGAAATATATTTCTGTCAAATATATTTAATTAATCTATTTGTCAGAAAAACAAAGTTATGCGCTTCTGATTATGTGTGTGTGTGGGCGCTTTTGAATTTAAATACATTTTGATTTGCTTCATCTCCACACTTGTCTAATTCGCTCTAAAAAGATAAAAAAAAATATTAAACATATTTAACAGCATTATGAATATTATAATTCAACATTTAAAAAAAAAATATTTTATTACCAACTAGCCGCAGCATCCGTCTCTGGCCGGAAACAATCCCTCAGCTGTCTCTGCGAGCTATCGACAAATCTATTTAGTCCAAGAAAATCTTGGACATTTAACATTTAAGGCCTTTTCTGCCTTTGTATATAAAAAAAAAAAAAATAAGAAGGAACATTTCTATGCTTCAGGATAAACGAAATTGAAAATTTAAAGTAATTAAAAGTATAAAACAAAAGTAACTGTTTAATAAATGGAAAGAAAATCACAACTGGACAAGTAAATATGCCTTCGCACACTGAGCCAACATCAACGGGAATCCTGTACAGCTGTTTCATCCTTATTAAGAATCATCAGCAGAATTTACCCTTTATGTTTGGTTCAGGTACGCGAAAGCTATGGTAAAAGCATTCTCGGTCCCAGGAATGGGCCGCCGAGATAAAATACAAGCAAATAAAAATAATCCTGTGAAATCCACAGTATTAATTCCTTGTCCTTTCACTGAAAGGCACTAAGGAATTTAAATTCAAAAGAGAATTTCACAAGATTATTTTTTATTTGCTTTTTTTTTTTTTTATCTCGGCGGCCCATTCTCGGGATCGAAAATGCTTTTACCATAGCTTTCGCGCCACTGAGCCAAACATCAAGGGTAAATTCTGCTGATGATTCCTAATAAGAATAAAACAGCTGTTCAGGATTCCCGTTGATGTTGGCTCAGTGTGCGAAGGCCTATTTACTGTTCAGTTGTGATTTTCTCTCCATTTATGAATTATTATGGACGTTAAATTTCCTTTTCATTGAACTTAAAATTGTTTAATATTTTTCAAAATAATTTATCTTTTTTTTTTTTCGTATTTTCGAATCATAACAACTTGTCAGTTTGTTTTCTTCTTATCTTTTCAACGTTATTTTGAATTTAGGAAACGACACAAAGTCATTGGAATATCAAATAATAGCTTAATAATTTAAAAAAACAACAACATAGTAATAAGTGATTCTCCTGAAATATTTTATCGTAAAATGAAGATTATAAATAAGAAATCCTTAAAAATCTTGTGGAAAAGAAGGCTTGTGGATTGAATCTCCTTCTTTTTCTCCATTCGTAGCAAACAGAATGATTTCCACTGCAGTCATTATCGACTTTGTTCCCCCGTGTGTTCTGATGTTCCTTTTTCTGCTGATCTGTCAGGATTCTTGGGACAAATTACACTCAAGTGTGTCTTGCCTCTAAATCATTTTCTATAAATGGTGTGGCCCCAATACTAAAGAGAACCCTTTTATTCCCTTTAATTGTACTTGATTTTATTTGAGAAATTGAAATAATCAAACCAAACTTCATTTCGTCGGAAGACACAGATCCTACAAGTTTTGTTATTTTAAAAGCGATTCTCTTTATGAGGTTCTATTGAAAGTGTATCTCATTTCACATTTAAGAATGTATTTATGATTTTAGTTTTTGTAGTTTTTCTTTCCAGAGCAGCTTTGCACTAGAATCCAATCATTATTGATTTTAAACAAAGAAGCTTCAAAGACCTGTTTGGAATCTTATGTATGATTCATTTGTCTACTAGGACTGAAGGCACTTTTAATGGCTTGACTTGAAGAACTTTTTTGCACGATAACTCAAACTATGAAAAATTGTCGAAATGCTTCAAATTCTATATTAATAATAGTTTTTTTTTTCTTTGTTTTTAATGCATTTTAGTTAAATGATTTGAATCAAAATGAAAATCTAGCTCCTATGTAGGTCCTTCACAGTGTTTTTTTTGTTAATAGATGTAAGAAAAGAATGGTTACTGTAGGTTACTGTAGATTTGCTATTTGTATTACTTTCTTAACGTGTGTCAAAGAGGAAAAAAAAAGGGTTAGAAGCCAAAAAAGAAAGAAAACGAATTTAAAATTGAGATCCACTCGTTATCCAGATAAGTAAGCACTTAAATTAAGACTGAATCAGGAAGACTTCATTAAATTTTTCCTAACCGTTGAATAAGCTACACCAATATTAAATACACACAGTTTAATCCAATAAAGAGGAAATAAGTTTTCTACCAATTTCACAGCCGTTCCTTTCCAGTGTTGATCTTATACAGGGTGTATCTGAAATGTGCTGTCAAAGTTAAAGGTTGTATTCGATTACGCAAAACAACGAACAAATGTCATATAAACATGTGTCTGGAAATGCGTTATTTCCAAGATGAAACGATACAGAGGTGTTGGGCTTTACGTCGTATCATAGTCATTAAATTGCTCCTCAGTATCGTGACATGTTGCCTACATACCTGGAGGATGTTCCTTTGCACACTCGTCGTCACATGTGGTTCATGTATGATGGTGCGCCACCTCATTTCAGCCGTACAGCCCGACGAACCGACAATATCCTGACTGTTGGATGGGAAGAGGAGACCAACAGCATGGCCTGCTCGTTCCCCTGATTTAAACCCTCATTTTCGTATGGGATTATCTTAAAGCTTTAGTGTACACCACATCGGTTCCTGACGCCCACACACTGCTGATCGCATAGTGGATGGGCGCAACACAATTCGACGTGCACCTGGCATCTTTGACTGTGTTTGGCAGTCGATGGAATGACGTTGTATTGCGTGCATTGTGGCGAGTGGAGGACATTTCGAGCACTTTCTGTGAAACTGGGTGACTGTATGGCCAACACCTCTGTATAGTTGCATCGTTCATATCTTGGAAGTAAAGCATTTCCAGACCCATGTTTATATGACATTTATTCGTTGTTTTGCATGATGATTGAATACAACCTTTAAGTTTGCAGCATATTTCAGTACACACTGTATAGTTTTTATTTTCTTTAACTAACCAGTCTTCTTCATTTTTCTTTAATTTTGTTTTATGTAATTTAGTAAATTTTGGATTTCTCTTTATATCTAATTTTAATTATTTTTCTATTTTTTGTCTTCTTTAATTTATTTATTATTCCCTTTTTTTTTTTTTTTTTTGATTAGTTCAAAAATAACGGAAATGCCTTTTAGAGAATAAACATTGAAATTATTCTTAATGACTGTAAGAATTGAGATGCATTAAAACCTCTTCTTTCTGTTTGTAGAGATGAAAGAAGACATACATTGGATATTAACATCCTCTTTATTCTTAGAGCATTCGGATGAGCTTCTTAGCTGTGGTGGCTGGACTTTTGTGTTTTTTACATAATCCTGTTTTAGTCTTACACTGTTTCTGACAAACTATGCCACCGATGACACTGGAACAATAACATTCTCCGTTCTCAATGAAACACGTGTTGGGAGGAACGATGCTCACAGACCCTTTCTTTTCACACACCTTTGGAATTTTCGTACAGAACTAAAATAAAAACAAAAAAATAATAATAAAAATGAGGAAGTAACGGAACAATCGTGGTATATTCGCAATAGGGTTAAATCAAAATATAAATATATAAGGTGTTTCAAAGTTTTGAGAAAAATCTAGAAGTTTCTGAAACAAAGTATTTTTAAGAAATAAAAACTTCTATTGTGATTTTGTTTCTCTCTACAGTTCAAAGGTTTCTTTTCGAAATGCTTGGATTTAGATGGAATTAAAAATTCTGTGTTTAAATGTTCAGTCAATCCTTTTGAGATCAGAAGTGAGTTCTTTTGTTAAAAAGAATCTTTTCACTGACTTCATGTTGTTAAAAAAAAAAAAAAACCTGAGTTGTTTGAAATCCCTTTAATCAGCTAATAGAAAAATGATCGTCTTCGTATTGTGTTGGATTCAACAATTCCATTTTTCAGTTGTAATCCTACGAATTGGAGTGACGTCCTACCCCGGATTTAATGACTGTGCAGTGGAACCACATTCACTTGGTGTGTAATGCACTGTCTCGTTACTAATACATCTGTTTTTCTATATACACTCTTACTCTTTGAGTTTCATTACATATTTTGCTGTGACCCAATACAGCTTGCACTTCAAGATTCTTTGAAGAAAATGAAGCTTAATGAATTTGGTTTAACTTGGAGGCTGGAATGTCACTGAATAAAAATACGAGCCTTCAACTTTTTGCTTGGGTCAAAGAAGTTTTAGTACAGTCTCTTAAAAGAATCAAATCCAGCTAAAAGAAAAATGGATATGACTAGGGAGTGAATTTATTGGGATAATGAGATAAGAGAAGATGACAAATAATATGAACATAGACAAATAGAAGTTAAATAGAAGACAAAGACAAAACGCCTGTCACTGTTGCTAAACCTCCCTAATCCCTTACTTCCCTCACATCCACTATGCATTCCCATCTCGCGTTATCCTTAGTCTTTTGTGATGTCCTATATGTTTGTGCCGTTCCTGAGGATGGAATATGCTCAGTATTCTGAAACTATCGGATAATTACCATCTTTTTTATTCCTTTTTATCCTGTTCACAAGTGCGATTTCTCTTTATATTAATACACGCACGTTAAGCCTCCTTGTGCAAACAGAAGGTATCGGCTACTTTTGGAAAATCTCTTAATAGTACCAATAACAAGAAACTGGACAGAGAAAATTATTGAAAAAGATGATCAGTGTAAACTGATCTTGAATGTTTGAATGTACAGACATAAAAAGTTTTCACAAAAAAAAGTTACTTAAGTTATCTTAACTTCCCATAGACGTGAATAACCGAGGTTTTATTTACTAATACAGTGCAACTTGGATAATTCGAACGTCTTTAATTCGAAATCGTGGTTAATTCGAAGATTTCTCTTAGTCCCTTGAATTTCTTATTAAATTAATGTTAAAAAATCGTGGATAATTCGAAGTTCAACTTCTTTAATTCGAAGTTTTTTATAAAAAATTTTAAACCATAACGACTTTTCGGCGTTTCATTGTTAAGAAATTCGACACTGAAATCCCCTTCCCGCCACCGTTCGACACGTGACGCTTCAGACGCCATTCGAGCTTCCTGCTGTCAGTGTCACCATGTCTTTCAGTAAACCATGCATGTACAAGAATTTAACGTTCGCTGAAAAGGTCGCCGTCATTCGCGAGATGGAAAAGGGTGTAAAGAAGAAATGCCAAATCGCCAACGAGCACGGGATAGCGCCGAATTTCGTCGGTACATTGAAGGACATTGATGATTTTGCTAACCTTAAGCAACTGAATTCTACAAAGCAATCAGACATTGCACAATTTTTTGAAAAACTACAATTTTCTGTATTGAATGTAATATGTACTGTAACTTACATAATATAAATATTATTTTGTTTACATACGTATAGTGTTCAAGTCTTTCATACCATGATCTTTCTGAATAAATATTTACTTATTGACAGAATAATATTTTCAAGCATTCAGTGGACCTGAAATTAAAGTTAAAAGATGTAACTTGTTTAATTCGAAGTCTTGGATAATTCGAAGTTTTGTAGTGGTCCTTCAGCTTCGAATTATCCAAGTTGCACTGTATATTCAAAGACAGTTTGCTTCGCTGTGAGTAAATTAGAAACTATGTGTAGTAATACGCAGTTATATACTTGTACGGCGATCGCAGTACATTATATACATTGATAGGTAAAATAAATAAAATACATTGATTCGAATTAACGGAATCCGGGTTATAATTGAACAATATCAATAGAAATTGTATTACCTTAAAATGCTTATTGTGTCTTACAAGCCTCCATAGAGAATATATTGAAATACTGTTTATGTGAGATAACTCCTGTTGTCTATGAATGTATTTTATACTTAAGTATTGAAAGGAGAGATGATCACTGTATGATCTATCAATAATAAAACATAAGGAAAATTAAATGGCGCCAAATGAAGTAAGAAAAAATAAAATTAGAAGACACTTACTTACAAAGTTTTATATTCTAAAGGGAACAGAATGAAATAGAAATTCAGTTAATATTGTTCTATCTCTTAGTTAAAATTATAACTGATTATAAAACATTAATATAAATACAAAGATCAAAAAGAAGACTGTCAGTGCACAACTGACGAACGGAAGATCGGATCGACAAACGGATTTCACCTTTGTGTTCAGAAACCAAATACTGTAGGAATAAAGTATTTTTAGAGGTCAACGCCCTCCCCCCATGTTCGAGATATTTGTCATTGTTTGAGATATTTGATAGTGAAATTTGTGCTTCACAAAACTTGCTAAAAAATATAATTGAGAATTTCATTTGTTTTAATAACATAGTTTATTCTTTTTATAATTTATTTATTTATTTGTAATTGATTTAAATTTTATAACTTATTCTTTCTACTTTAAATAATTTTTGAATTACATATTTTCTGGTTTGGTTTTTGTTTTATGATGGGTATACATCGTAGAACTGTTCTTCAAATCTCCACTTTGTTAGGCTGCTGATAGCAGAAGTCTTTACCTCCTGTGTTGTCTATTCTCGTGCGAATAAACGGACAATCGGATGCTTTTGAGCTTTCATATTTTTAGTCAAATGATTTCTTATTATAATGATCAAACTTAACTAATAAAAAAGTATACGAGGATTGTTTTCTTACAGTGGAATTCTTCAGTCATAAAACTTCTTTCCTGAGTTAATGTGTTTTAGAATAAATCAATGAAGATATTTTGCAAATTTAGGAAACTTTTTTTAATTAATTTCTCTTAACTCAGTACCCCATTGTGTTGACTTCGTAAAGAGGTAGGAGATTAATAACTGACAATTTCTGTAAAGATTTTTGGAACAAATTATTTCAATGCTTTGTTTACCAACTTCTCTGTTAGGAAGGTATTTGTATTTGGAAACCTCAATTAAACGCTTTATTATTATTCAATGTAATAAATAAATATGTTTACAAGCAAACCAAATCCACTATTTTGTACATTCAAATATGATGTGGAATTACCATCTGTGCTTCATTTATAATAATTAAAAAAAAAATTCTAATCTGACTTTTCTTAGTTTTCTTATAAGATGAGGTGGGGGGGTGGGGTGTAAGTGCACATGAATAATTTAAACGTTTAAAACTTTGAGACGCACTTGTTTTAATTACTCACTTTGTCACCTTAAAATGGGAGCAAATGCATTGCGTTTCTTTGCAGCTAAATATTTTAATGTGATTCTGCATCTTTTCAGCTACAGAATGATATTTTCAATTTTAAACTGTTTATTTATTTTTATTTTATTTTATTTTTTATTTAGTATTTTTTTGGATTAAGGCAATTTTTCCTTTGAAAGGTAATAAAACAAAGTAGAAAGTGAAATGTAGATATCAGATTGTTGAAGATGAAATGTCAGTTTTGCAGTCTCTTACAGTTGGCACATATTTTAAAACGTCTGTGAGAGGTAGATTGAAAGCGGAAAACCAACTGCATATAAGGCAAAGGTCATGCGGTTTTAGACTTCAGTTTCATGTATCGTCATGGAAATTTCGCGCCATTTTCCCATAAGAGCCATTTTCAACTGGGGAGCTTGTGGAAGACGCAGTGAATGAACGCATGACACAACGTTGGCTTGCAACATTTCGATCTGGCGATATGAACCTCACAAATGCCGTAAGGAACTATCGATGAAGCCAAGCTGAAAGATTTGATGGAATCCGACACTCGTCAAACAGTTCGAGAACTTGTTGAGAAACTGGGAGTAAAATATTAAACAGCTTCCCGACATTTGGCGACTGTAGACAAACTGAACAAGATTGATAAAAGGATCCTACATGAAATGACAAAACACGACGATTGGATGTCTGCTTCTCTGCAACGAAACAAGCGACATTTTAAAATGTATCGTTACATGCGATGAGAAATAGATTCCATACGACTCAACGGCTCGGCCACGATGAGGCCCTAACTCCATCCCAGGATGACGATGGTCCGTGTTTGGTGGTCCGCAGCTGCTTCTTACATAACGGCGGACAAGTATTGTCACAACCTTGACATTATATGAGTCAACAGCCGGCATTAGTCAATTATCATGGGCCCCAACTTCTCAACAATAATGCCAGACGATGGAGAAGTTGTAAGACCTTACCTCTTCCGTCTTATTTACCAAACACTTCCCTTACGATCTATCACTTCTCCAAGCACCTGAGAATCTTTCTTGAAATCGCATTCCTAGAGTTTCTCGCATTCGATATCTCATGACGGCAAACAGTAACTCGTTGGCAACAGTGCTTAGCTGCTGCTGGTGATTATTTTCATTAATAACCTTCATTTCGCACAGAGTTGAAGTTTCCATCCAGTTTTCAACATTTCATCTAAAACAACCTGATAAGATATCTCGGTCTTCTACATCAGATGTTGGGTGAAATTTATCCCAAATAAAATATAGGCACTGGCCCCATGCACAAATTTGGGGCGCAGAAGCATATCTGTCTTATACTGAAAAATATTTAAGGGCATCTACCTTTTAAAAATGCTTTAAAAAGCGAAGAGATAATTAAAAATCAGTTACGTGTTATCACCATGAATGTTTATGGATTGCGCTCAGTCTGAATATTGCGAACCTCTTTAAGAGAATTCTAATAAGATGCCACAACAACAAAAAAGAAATGCACTAAAACTCCAGAGCTGCCACCAAGTGGTGAAGAGAGGAAACGATAGTTGTAGAAGAAGCTGTAAACACGATGTAAACAACAGTTTCTCCTTTTTTTTTTTTTTACTGATTCTGAGCTCATTTACGCATGCGCCCCATCTCTCCTCATTTAAATAAAATATTACTGTTTGAAAAATAACGGACTTTAATTTGTAATTAAACGCAGTTTATATGTAAGTTTTCTATTGCTTTCAAGAATATGATGATTCGGCTACACAATAATAATAATTATTGTTCTCTTACGAACGAAATATAAAATTTGTTAATTTCTATAATAAATGTTTCTATTAATAGCAGTTTATTTATTTGTTCACTCATTTGATTTTAAGGTTCGATGCTAAATTTCTTTTTTTTTTTTTTCTTTTTTTTTTCTTTTTAGAAAATAATAAACAAATTTCCATTCAAATTCATGAGATTTGATCAAATGAAATCGAACCTAGTAACCTCCAGATTGAAATAATAACATGAATCTATTATTCTTTATTATGAAGCTATAATATTTAAGTTTATTTTTATTATTATTTAGAAGTCCATTAAATTCGTGATGATTAATTTGAATGATTTTACTCTATTTACTCTTTCTGCTAATCTAACAAAAGAAAACTCTTGTCTCTGATTATGATCTTATTCAGGTATTAAAAATAAGTTTTCCAGAAACTAGTTTCGTTTTACTCTTGCTCCCGCGACTTGGTTTTTGCTTCTCTCTATAATATCTTATTATTTTTCATCAATGGCTCAATCCCGAGGGAAAGTATCCATTTGAATTTGAATTTAATAACTACCCTCAGATTCCGCAATTTCCAGTTTGTTTGTTTGATTGTATTTTTGTTTTTGTTTGGGGTTAAACCCAACATCAACACACACATGCATGCGTTCGCAGTGGATTTCTTTAGAAAATAAAAGTGTAATATATGCAGTATTCGTTAGTAGTTTTGTACAATAAAAAGCATTGTAATTAAAAAGATCTGGAATGAATGCATTCTGAAGTTAGTAAAACATCTTACAAATAAACAAACAAAATCTTACACAGCTTAATAACGATAGATTTAGTCTTTTTACTCGTTTTGAATATCAAAGACACCTCGAGTCAAAACAGACATAATATGTTATTCTAATGTGATTTGAATAGAATAAAAATGGTTTCACTTGGTATTCAATGTTTTTAAGATTGGATCCAAAAATAAGATCAGGAAACAAAAAATCATCTTCTATAAACTGAAGCAAAGAAAAACAGGATCATTAGTGATTCAGCCAAACCTCTCCCACCACCAACAAAAAAAATAAATAAATAAAATTGTTCAAGATTTCTGAAAATAAGATGAAGATTATTAATCCTACTCTGAACCTTCACCTTAGTAAATAAGTATTTTTTTTTTACTTTTATAATTAACTCTTCGTATGTTTTGGAAAATAAAATCATATCTTTTAGATATCACTTCCATGAGAATGACAATCTTTGATTTTACTGCTTACCAACTGCGTTTTGCAAAGGTGTCCCCAGGACGTGAAAGTGCAATAGTCCATATATTTCAAGGACCAATAGGGCTTCTTCAATTTCATGGCGAGTTGACTCTGAGCAGCTAAACCTCGTCTCTGTTTCGGTCGGTACCATTTTTTGTGAAGATTTGCCGGCGTTGGTTGATCCAAAAAGATCCACAACAACAACCACAGGATGAAATTAAACTTCATCGAACTGCACCGTTCCCCAGTAGAAGCAACGGAACGGAAGACATTGACGGAATATTCTCTGTTCACTCAATAGATCATTCACGGTGGACCTTTGTTCATTTAGAGAATTCCATGATTGTTTGAAATGTAAGTGAGTGAATTGATTACCATTGTTGTTTTAGTGCATTGTTTGCATTATAACTTTTTTATTTTTATGTTATTTATGAGCAGTGAAATGATTCTATTTCAATTCTGTGGAGCAGAAGCGTACTGTGGATTTTGAAATGGGGTTTATAACGTACGTAGCTCTTCAAACAAAACTAACGGAAAACATCGGATCTTTTTCCGGATGAGGGGAAAGGGTTACAAACGAAGCCTTTCGAAAATCTTAGATTTTTTTTTTTCAGTTTCAGATTCAGTAGAGAAGGGCGTTACAGACCCTAGCAACATATTCCCAAGCTATATCTCAGTATTCCAATGTCATGATTGTAATTTATAACTTGACTCTTCTAGTTGAAAGAAAAAAAAAATCAAATTTGGTTTCGTTGTAGGCTGTATAATTGTAAAGTAAATTACGAACCTTTCAGATGCAAACGTCCACGGAAAGAAATTAGAATGCACAAAAATACTGATAATGTGTTGCAGTAAAAAAGGATGCACCACATTTAGGTTGAATTTTTAAATGTAAACAATGAGGAAAACTTAAGATTTGTCTGAATTCGAAAAAGGTGTAATCGTCTGTAGACCTCGAGCAGGAACCACGATTAACAAGTTTGCTGACACAGTCGACTGCATTTTTCCGGATAAGCAGAAATAAAACAATATAGATTTTATAGTAGGCACTCTTAAACTGAAGCATATCCAAATTTCAACTCGATCGAGTCAGTAGTTGTCCAGGAAAAAATCCCAAACTTCACCTTTATTTTTTCTTATGTGCAAATAATATCGGCGTACTCTTAAGCTTTATTTCTCTGGCTCTTTTCTCAATGCGTCCCACACACACAGAGAGTGATGAGAGATGTAGTCCCCGTGGCCTAATGGAAAGACGGATCTGAAGATTGTAGGTTCGATTCCTGTCGTGGACGTTTCATTGTAGAATTTGTTTTTTAATCCTCCATCTTATTTGAAATTGATTAAGCACACGTTCAATATCCGCATGGGTTTTAATGGGTCGCCCTTAATTTTATGTTTTAGCACTCATTTTTTTTTTACTTGTTGTTTTCCCAATAGCTCATATGCATATATAAGCCTCATCCTTGCATTCAAGGCCTTTAAGATCTACTCCCATTTTCTTTAACGGATTCACATTATTGTTACACGCAAATAAATTCCTGATAGTGTTTGTGGCTTTGGTAGTGATTTGTATATTAACAAATGTCTTTAAGAATTGCAGTTAATTGGTAGTAAAGATATGTGTGAAATAGTTACATAGCTCACTATATCTTTCTTTCACTACATTATGTTTTAACTCATTATAAATGTTATGGAGCATCTTATGAATGTGATATTTAATGAAATGTAAAGGATAAATCATTGGTTAATTCGTTAATAGGATCCTATATATACTCATTGCCAAAAAAAAATTGCGCATCACGAAGGAAGCGTTGGATTCAAAGGAAATGTTAGTAGTGTGATGGTAGAGACAAAGGACAGGAGTGATTACAATATCACAGCGGTACACAATAAGGTCACCTTTAGTATCACGTTGTACCATCTCGTGCCTGGATACATGTGGTGATATGATCGGGCATAGAGTCAAACAGACGTCGAATGTTCTCTTGCGGTAGATTTGCCCACAGTTCTTGCAAATAACTCTCCAAATCACGAACACTTCTACATGGCGAAGTTAGCGTCTCATTTGGTACCAGACATGCTCGATTGGCGACAAATCAGGCGAGCGGGCAGGTCAAGGAAGTATCGCAAGATGAAACATCCCCGACAGACCTGTGAAACCATAGCTGTGTGGGAATGAGCGTTTTCCTGTTGGAAAATTGCTCCTGGGCGCCCAGTCAGGAAAGGCAGCAGATGGGACCGCAGGGTTTCTAAATGGAGGTCAATTCGTGCTCCGCCCAGCCCTCCTCTCGCAGCCCAATGATACGGTCTTTCTCAAACTCCGTGAGTTGTTCGTACTGAGGTCTAAGGCGTATTCGTGAAAATTCAGAGACCAACACTCCACAACAACACTGATTCTAAGGCACACTGAGGTCATATTACCATAGCCGTAGCTATAATAACGTCCGTGGTGGCAGTTCTAAGTGGGCAACCTCAGCCCAACTGCAAACAGTGGCACAACATGAGACAGTGCCGTATACAGAGTTTCGTCATTCCCGGGTCATTCTTTCTGTATGCGTAATTTTTTTTTGTCAATGAGTGTATTTTGCTATTTTCTTGCTCAAATAATGCCTCCGTGGAATAAAGGTGAAATGAATAAACATGACAATCGTTTTTATTTTAAATGATACCGTTCAAAAAAAGAGTTAAAATTAATAGTGATTCCTAAGTATATGGGTTTCCGATACACTGTGGTATTAGTCCTACGGTGTAATAAATACATCAAGGAAAGCAATCTTGTAATCTTGCTCTTTTTCGATTTCAAATTAAGTATTTCTATTGATCATCTCAAATATTAGATTTCATGGATGAATTAGTTGCGAAGAGAAGATCATCTACACAGCGATAGTAAAGAGCGATTTCTAGACAAGCGACTCGTTTCAAATTACAGAGCGATTTTTTTTCAATGTAAGCCATGACAAGCTCAGCTAGAGTTTGCCAAACCCATGGAGAAACCTTTGGTTTGTGAATAAAAGAGATCAGTAAATTGGAATAGCTTCCTAATACATCTAACCTCTAAGGTAAAAAAAAACAACTGATTTCTAATTAATATCCAAAGTTCTAATATTAGTGACAAATTGTTAACAATTAGAAATAGTAGACTTAGATCTTATTTTGAGAAATCGTTATTTCGTTTCACAAATTTTATCGATTGCAGCTGTAACTGAACCCGAACAATCAATAATAGACTTATATAGATCTAGAGGATTTTTAGGTTTGCGGATCTTTGGTTGAAGTTTAAGCTGTGCTTTCCTTTCGTCATTGCATGTCTTGTTATCAATAAGAGATTTTTTATACATCTCTTTACAAATAGATTTAATTTGAACTTTTACCTTAATGTTTAACATCGTTGGTGACTGAAATACCATCAGTATCCTTTAGTGTCCCTTTCAATCTTAGCACTCTTCTTCCCTTATCAGCATTGATAACTTTAATGTTCTTGTTATTCTTGAGTTGCATAAACCCAATATATTCAATGGGTGACAGGTTACTAGAAATTTTCCAATGGGCTATTTTGTTGAGCGTATTTTCTATTTTCTTTCTAATATTATTGGTGCGTTGTTTCGCTGTAATTTGATGTAATCGGTTTCAATGGCAGCAGTCATTTCAGATTTGTTAAATGTTTCAGATTTGATGTTAAAGTCTTTGCCAATAGCTTAAAGTTGATAATTGTTGATTGATGTTGAAGATTCATAAAGAACGCGGTTAATATAATGTTGCATTAAAGGCCATTTTTTTTTAGCTTAACTCAGCTAATTTACGACATCTTCTTAGTATCATAAGTTAAAATATATTTATCAAACCCCTATGTAAGAAGTTCAAAGAAAGATTAAAAGTGAATTTAATTTGGCTTAAAAGTTGTTGATAAGGATTTTTTTAGCCTTTATAAATTACGTTTCAGATTTTTTTGTGCAGTTCTTTAATAACACATATATTAAAAATCCTGTGATAAATCTTGTGTAATAAAAAAAGCAGTACATCAGCATAAAGGCGTAGCTGAATGTCGACTGATATTGGGATAACATATATTCACAAGATCACAGAATACTTTTTCTCAATGATGTAAGGAGTCTGTCACTATTACAAATCATGTTATAACAAAATACTTTCATTACAATCTCTCAGTAAGTTATAATTTCTTTTAAACCAAGCTTCATCAGTATCTTTACTAATGGACTGTCCAGTTACAATATAGTTTCCAGCTCTGTATCCGGTTGTTGTCTGTACTTGATATAATTTCCTCTGTGGATAATTCATTTTTTAAGATTATTTATCCCCAAAGTAGGAGATTTTTTAATGATTGGAGTTCATTTTGATATCAATTGAATCAAACTTCTTTTTTACGTGAATTTTTACTTTTTTGAATTAAGTGGTATTTTTCTTCTTAATATTAAACATATAAATGACATCAGACTCCATATAATACTTCTTCATTTATTTGGCGATATTTCGCAAAAACTCAAATCATTTTTGCTTCCTCAAGCCTTCCTTTTTTTGAATTATATCTACAATAAGATTTTCTAAATTATTTACAACAAAGAAAAATTAGCAAATGATATAGTAAGTGCTTTTTCCATTATTACAAAAATAGAGACAAACAATTTATATGAAACCTGTTAAATTTTGTATTGGTACATTAAGTGTTTTTTTGTATTGAATTTTTTTCTATTATTACAGAATAAAGATAACAATTTGGCAATGATGATACATTATTGAAATTTGTTTTCTTTTCCTCTAATCATATCTTGAAAATATGATAGGGTATTGTGATTTACCATATAACCTCTGTCCTTATTAATACATGTGAAAGTTTGAATTAATACATGTGCAGGCTTCTATGATGTACCTTGTGTGTTTGTCCGTTATTCGAAATAATATGATAACAATCGGGTCAGGATTGTGCCTTTCTGTAATGCAGTGTCCTGCCCAGTCGGAAACAAGTGGATGGTTATTTCTGTAGGCGGCGGTGTGTTCTTCAACCCGTTCCATTAACATTCTGCCTGTGTTTCCGAAATAAACTTTTCCGCATGTTCGGCATTTTAATTCCGTCCCCATAACTCTTCCTTCCTTTGTCTCTATGATTATACCCTTTACTGTTTCTTTGTAGATATTGTGTTTTATTATCGAATTTATGTTGTTTCCTTTTTTGTACAGTATTTGAATTTCGTTCTTTTTACATATTTCTTTTATTCTTTTGTTAACTTTAATATTATTAGGGAGTTTCAGAATCTTTGTGTTTTTCTCATATAAAACACCTTAGACCGCATAACCATTAATACTAAAGATGAAGATAAAAGAAGAGAAAAAATGAATAATTTTAAAAGAACATTAAAAATTAATGAATACCCTCATTATTTCATTGACAACATCTTTAAAGATTTTAGTAAGGAAAATAAAGAAGACAAAATGAAAGGGAAAGAAGAAAGAAAAAAAAATATGATACCAATACAAAATTTAACAGGTTTCATATAAATTGTTTGTCTCTATTTTTATAATAATGGAAAAAGCACTTACTATATCATTTGCTAATTTTTCTTTGTTGTCAATACTGTAGAAAATCTTATTGTAGATATATTCAAAAAAAAAAGGAAGGCTTGAGGAAGCAAAAATGATTTGAGTTTTTGTGAAATATCGCCAAATAAATGAAGAAGTATTATATGGAGTCTGATGTCATTTATAAGTGGTATTTTATTAGGTTTGTTTTCAATTTAATTCTTTTCGCAGAATAACTTCATCTGTTTTCATAATTATTCTCATTGATCCCTGTACGGGACCTTGGAGTTTCGTAAAACTAAAATCTAAGGTGTTTTTTTTTTTTTTTTTTAAATAAGTTTCGTGTAGTTAAGTAAAGAGGTTTGAGACGAAAGGAGGTTATTTTGTTTATTTCTTTATTTTCACTGAAGCTGAATAATTGTGAAGATAGTAAATAATTCTATATCAGATATTTATAAATTGAAATCCGATCTTATAATTATCAGGGAGTGAATGATCAGCAATGAATTGATATCTAGAAGAGCCCACTCTACTATTTTAGGGATGACAAGTATTGTAGTAAATAAAGTGAACCTAAGCAACACCTTCTTGATTAATTATCTGTAATTACTTAATGACTCACTAGGTTTGCCTCTAGTGTTTTATTTCTTTTTTTTTTCTTTGCCTTCTTTCCATTCGTTGCTTTATCTTTGAAGCATCTAAGATCACTAATGACTTCAACCAGAGAAAGATCATTTATATCTGAATGAAAGAGATGGGATGAGAATAAAAAATAGATGCGAATGTTTGGCAATAAATGGAATCAGGATAAAAGGTCATTCGTTGACAGAGGAAGGAAGGATATTTGTAATGTACTAAACTGTTTACATTTAAACAAGATATGCTTTAATAGTGGATTTAATATAAAATATTAGGTCGGGCGAAGTATATCGCTTGTTTTCTTGTCTTTTTCTGTAATTGTTGAACAGGTGTCTGTAAATAGCAAGTTCAGGTTGTATTTGTGTACAAAAGTGAATTTGTTGATGAGAATGAACACAATTATAAATTCAAACTAAGTCATGTGAGAAATGAAATGTTTTCGAAGGCTATTGGCCAGTTTTTAATCAGGGCTGTCCAATCAACTTTGGTAATATTAAATATGATGATTTTCTTTGTGCATTAACGCTAAGTATGTAATCAATAAATATCTATAATAAAATCTTAGTCCATTTTAACGTAAAAGTAATAAGTAAGAAACAGAATCAATAAAAAGGCCAACAAACAAGCTTAAAAAAACACTAAATATTAAAAAAAAAAAGAATCCAGACGCCGTTTCGTTCCCTACCACGAAACTTTTTCAGTGGGGACTGTCTTTACACTGACGGCTTATATGTGAACCAGGACCAATGAAATGCAACATCCTGTGGACACTGTAGATGAAAAAAATCAATCCTGGAGGAGCCACTACTCCTCCAATCAGATGCTTCAAGAATCTCCTGGTTGCGATCAATAAAACTTCAAAGTCCGCTGAGAGGAAACCACGTGGAACCTTTTTTTAAGACTGTGTGTTGGCTTCTTTATTGATTTTATGAAACATTTAAGTAATAAACAACTATCCATGTTTTGATAACAATTTCTGAAGTCATTCTAGAAACCTCTTTTCCTAATCATAATCACCAATAAGATCACTACGTACAGATATTAGTTTTGTTGAAATATTCTATTTAATGAATTTTTATATAATTACAACACAGATTTACATTTAAAAAATATTGATGTATGTTGACATTTCTAATCAGTTATAATTTCGAGTGAAATACAGTCATTGTATTGTAAAGAGCACATTTCTCCAATTAACTTTTTTATAACATACAACACGAGTAAAAATGTCTTTTTCTTCTGAATGTACAAAAGACACAAAGGGATTTTTTATTCTGCATTGAAATTTGTAACTATCTCACTAGATCTCAAGAGATTCTTAAGAAAAATGTTTTATTTTTGGACAGGAACAGTTAGTAGATCTATGGATTGGTCATTCGTTGAATATTTTGTTAGTTTAAAAGAAATTAGTTACACAAACCAACATTAGGAAACCTTTTTATGAAAAGACTGATCTAATCCAGGATTATTTTGTTAATTAAAGTAATTGAATTCAACTCTGAAAAAAATAATTTCATAGGATTTTAATTAAACAGTTTAATATTATTTTTTATTTTTTTTTTTAATTTTAAGCCAAATCTGATTCCGGGGAAAAATGTATTTAGATAAATTACATTTTTTTGTTGGCTCTTTTTCGTAAGCGTTTTGACAAATGTGATTTTGGTATTTTGTTGTTTGAAAAATAACGGAAAATTCCTAACACTTGAAGTACGTAATTGTTTCCAATCTATTTTCATACCTTCCAATTATTGCGTTTTGTTTTTATTTTTATATGTTCTTAATTTTTCATAAGAAGCTGAAACAATTTCTATTGCTTGGTAACTTAACAAGTTGGAGAATTATTTATTTTTTCTAAATTAATGTAATCAATGTAAAATATTTCTAATAGGCTTGAATTATAGCCTAGTAGTAATTACAGCAAACTCTTTATTATCAGGTATCAAGTTAAAGTATGATTTGCAAAATGAAGGGAACTTCCTTTTCTGTTTCGAAGTTCCCAAATCGAACGCTTCAGTTCATTGGCGCTGGAAGCAATAGTGAGTGCAGTAGTGCACTGGAAAACAGACTGCATAATGATAACCCACAGATAAAAAGATTACATTTCAGAATTTATTTCTTGTTAAAATATAAGATTAATTGTTGAAATTCTTATTTCGGGATAATTTCTGAGAAAGTTATTATGATAATTATATTGGGTTTTTTTGTGACGAGGCCATGTATTAGCGGAATAATTCCTTCTCCTTCATTCCGTCTGAGGATGATTAGCGGAAGCTAATCGAAACATGTTACGGTTTTTTAAATTTTTTTAAAGTTTTTATAATTATTTCAAGTGTGTTGTTGATTTGTATATGTGCATTATTATGATAATGTTTGGAAATTTTGATGACCCGACAATAGATGGTAAAGAATAAAGAGTTTGATGCAATTGTGAATTTAAGTTATTTAAAGAATAAATTGAAAAAAAAAAAAATCAAATAATACGGGTTTTTAAGCAAAAGATACAAAATTAAAAAGTTACTTTCTTTGAGTGTTCGTTTGTAAAGTACAAGGTATATACTGACATCAAAGAAAACAAAAGGAATGGCTCAAGAGCATTATATTCTATTCTCATAAAACAATTCCCTTAACCCTTAATTTTACTAATGAAATCCCCTGCATTGTTTGAATTACCCTCTTAGAAGGATTGCAACAACACAAGATCGAAACTTTCCTGTGTCTCGGGTTTTTTTTTTTAAAGAAACTACATAAGATTCAAAGCTTTGAAGTTCTATTATATAAATAAATATGTACAATATGTATTTTATATATATATTCTTTTATAAAACATTTAACGATGTGGTAATAGCTTTGTTCTGTTTAGGGTCATTCAGATTCCCTTGGGGGGAAAGAAGTTCATAGTTTCACTGTTGGAACAGTATTTGGTTTGTTTTCTCCTTTTGTTGTCAATGTTTAGAAATAAAGAGTTACATTAAACATGAAAAGAAATAAATGAACATCTTATGACTTTGGCACAAAATTCTTGTTAATCGTTTGCTCACTTTGTTTCCTCATGGATGTTTGGCACTCACAGGTTAGAAGATGTTTTACACTCAACTTCACCATTTGAATAAACATGAACACAGGCCGATTGCTTACTGTGGTTTAGTCAACACATCCAATTCCCATTTGTTCATTCACTAATTAATAAAGCAAAAATAACAAATTAATACATAGTTGGCTGTAATCTTCTTAAACCCACTGGATGTTTTATTATCAGTACAGAGTGTTTTGACTCGTTACTGATTTTGTGCATTGATTCCATTTATGGACTTAACACAGTTATTCCTATAAAAAAAATCCTTTAAGGAAATCGTTCTTTAATTAGTTGCCATTTAAATTCAATTCTGTTTGAGCTGTCAGAAAATTATCAACTTGTCTAAAATCGCAACGGGATTCAGATCCTTTAGACCTTTTTGTTTGTGAAAGGGTTCATTTCGTTTACCTTGAAGTTTTACTCTGGTCCCAGACCCGAACACACTAGGACTCCTGTTTGAGGGTATTTGTAATCGTCCTTGAATTCGTCCATGCTTTCAATTGTGGCAATGCGAGGCCGCTTCCCATCTAACAGGTCTCCGTTCTCTTCATCGATGGCAGGGTTTTCGTAAATTCCATCGTCCTCGCGTTCTTCTTCGTGGGTGTAGTAATCAGCTCCCCGGCGGTAATACAACATCAGAATGATGGTGACGGTCACCAGGAGCAGCACGATGATGGCGCACGCGACGATGATGCCCACGTGGGTGTCGAACCCCGCCACCGTCCTTTCTGGGAATCTGTCGCCCATGACGCAAGGCTCGAGCCTGGAAGAATCCAGAAACTGAATGACCCGACCGGACAAGTTGTAAGGTTCAGCGCACTTGAGACACTGGGGCCGATGCAGGTCGGAGCAGGCGTTGTCGAAGTAACGGCTATTGTTGAGCCAAGCGAGCAGAGCGGGAATGGAACAGGCGTCGCACGACCAAGGATTGCCTTGTAAATGCAGGGTGCGGATCTGGTGCATGGAGTCTACTTGTTCAATGAATGAATGTTCTAGACCACGAAACTGATTTCGGGAAAGATCGAGTACCTCGAGATGATGCAAAGGACGAAGCAAAGCAGCTGGGAAACGAACCAGGTGATTGGAGGAGAGATTGAGCTTCCTCAGTTGTAGCGGGAATTGCAGCTCGTGAGGGTCTAAAGTGAATAGGTTCAGTTTCATGATCTCCAACTCCTTCAAGTGAGGCAGGCGATCAAGCAACTCGGACAAGGTATCGGCGGTGATGCGGTTACCACTGAGATCCAGTTTCGTCAATCGATCAGCCAACGGCCTCAGGAAATCGGGATCAGAGAGATTCATCCAGTTATAACTGATATCGAGTTGTTGCACTACGGCATTGTTGAAGGCTTCTTCATAGATATTATGCAGTTGATTGGAAGCCAGGGTTAACACATTCAAATCATAGCCACTGAATGTGTTCTCCAGGATATTAGTGAGTTCGTTACCGTGCAGATACAATTCTTTGAGATGGTTCAGGGGCTTCAAATCAGACGACCACAGGAATTTAATGCGATTGTAGCTGAGGTCGAGGATCTGGAGGTGAGGAAGTAGACTGAGAATGTGATCGACGCGGGTCAGTTCACAGTTGCTCATATAAAGGCGTTGCAGCTGCTGCATCTCCGTAAATGTCTCTGTTTCAACGTTGCTCAGTGGATTTCCACTGAGATCCAGTAGCTCCAACTTAGGTATGAGGTAGAACATTCTGGGAACGAGCTGCGTCAGGTTGTTTCTGGCCAGGGTCAGGGTTCGTAGGTTCTTGAGGTGGCCAAAGGGTACGCTGGGCATAGATGCAATGCGGTTGTCATCCAGGTGGAGGTTCTGCAGTTTTTCCAGACCTCGGAAGTTAGCGTCCACTAAGTGGGTGAGGTTATTATTGGTCAAGTTAAGGGTGAGTAACTTGGTAGCGCCCCAGAAAGTGTTTTCACCGATGGCAGGGATGAGCGAGTGGGTGATGTGGATCTCCACCAAGCTCTCAAATTCTTCGAACACTCGACCAATCGTGAGAACATTGGGGTTGTCCAGGGGCGCAGTTATTACCAGTATTTCGATGGTTTTGTCGATCTGTTGAATGGGCAACGAACCACGGAGTCCACCTTTACTACACACAGTCCGTTTGCGGCCTTTGGGGTCAGCATCGCACCGGCAGTCAGGTGGACATTTGATCTGAGCATCGACCATCACCGCGGTTAACACCCACAACAGCAGCCAAACCAACGCTAGCTTCCGCTTCCGGCTGATTACCATTGTGAAATCTAAGAAAAAGAAAAGAAATAATTAGAGAAAAGTAAGAGAACAAAATAAACATTGAATTGCCAAAACTAACTCGTAAAATTAAAAAAAACAAAAACACATTTTGAAGAGAATAAATAGAAATGTCAATTTCCTTAATGACTCATCTTTCATTACAAGAAATCTTTCTTTTTTGTTTATGTCAACCAAACAGAAAACTTTCGCAGTTCATTATTTTACTAAGAAAACCAATCCTAGATAGAAACCTTTGTTAAAATGGGAATTTGAATAAAAAAAGAAAAGAAAATTTTAAGTTCTTGTCCGTCTTTTGTTTGTTCTCATCAATGGAACACGTAATTAATTATGAAGGCTAACAATCATTTAACCATAACTATTACTGCAGTTGTATCCATTTTGGTTAAAACAAAAACACATTCATTAATATTTTCTATCTCGTTAACTACGGTTAATATTTCAAATAAATTTATTTTATTGGTGTATTTTAAAGTGATGGGTTTTCTGAACCTATAACCTTTGAAGTGGTTTGAAAAGGTAAGCAGGATTTCGTCTTTGGTGAAAAAATAGAAACCTTAATTCGTTTCAAAATATAGTCAATAACTTATGGGTAAATCTAGGTGATGAGTTCTAATAAGGACGAAACAGCTGTCTCAGGTTTCCATTGACGTTAGCTCAAGATTTTGAATTAGATGTGCAATTTCTTTCATGTTTCAATTTGTGCTCATTAAACTCCCGCATATTAACATCCCATTAGTCCTTGACTTCCTTTCATTTGAGGATGAATAAGATGTGGATTTTCTTTTGTTGTATTTTTGATGATAATTTGTTTACGTCATAAAACAAGAACAAACTTAATTGAGGATCACCATCAAGTTCTCTATTTATTAAAAGAATTCTTTACATTGCAAGATTTATTCCAAAAAATTCATTAGTTAATTTTAGAATTATTTTTATTTGTTTCACTTATATTATTGAAAAACAAAATTACTGCAAATGTTGTTTCTACTTAGCAGAATCTTTTTAATAATGAGTTCCAACATCTACTAAGAGTTGTTTTTCTTTTCTTATCTTAATTAACGCAATCATTCAAAAGCAAGCATTTGACTAAACAATGGAGAAAATTGATTGCGGATACAATAACTATTTATTTAATATGTTTGTTTAACTATTTCTCATTCGCTCAATAAATTACTAATTAGTTTTTGACCTCTTTTAAAATCTGTCGATTTACACTAGATCCCCTTTAATCAATTGTGCTTCTTTATACATATTTTAGAGTTCTCGTAATAAGCTAATAGTTAGTCATTGTTTCCAGTCACTAATGATTAACACAAGTGAAATGTCTAATGGTGACCAAAAACAAAAGTCGTTTCTTTCAATATCATTAGGGAAGGGGGGGGGGGCCGGAAAATGACCACTATTTAACAATTGTTCAATTTAAAAATTGATCTCGTTTCATCATTACATTTATCTAAGATTTATCTACGAAACCTATAGGAATAAAGTACTATGAAACGTAGGAAGTTCTTGCAGCATTTAAGGTGTAATTTTTTGGGGGGGTTACAGAGAAGAAGTTCAATCATCCTTGTCTATTGATACGTAGCCGATTTGAGGAACTTTTCAATCAGTCGGTGGCGGCCTCTTGTGTCGCATGGATTGAACTAATTTGCCAGCAGTCGACACTTTTCCTCCAATGTTTCTGCTTCTTTTCGCAGATGTTGATTTTTCTGGACTTAAGCCAAGAGCGAAGCAGAATTAATTTGCAAATTGTCTTATCTGATTTCTCAAAGAGAAGCAAATTAAGAAACAAATCAACACCTTACTCCGTCCATTGAAGGAACGCTGAGAAGTCATTAAATGTCACAAGAACAGACAGACTAAATGGCAATTAGAAATCAGAGAATTAAAAATAAAGTATTACATCAGCTGCTAGTTCTTGTCAAAATACTTTCTTTTTTTGTTGGAAGGAAATGAAAGAGAATTGAGTTAATTTATTCTTTGCTATTTAATAGAAGAAAGAAAACGTGGCAGTTTCTCAAGACGAAGTAAGCAATAAAATAAAGTGTTAATATTTTAATCTTTCTAAATACTAAAGGAGACCCTTTAGTATTTACAGAGAATTGTAATGAGTACTGAAAATGATATTGTTTTCATTTAGTAAGTTTCTCATTTAATATGATCTGATATCACTTTGGCGAAGCCGCCCAAAGCAATCGAGTGATCTAGATCTCTTGGATCAAATACTTCTTTCTGGATGAAACGTAGACTGTACGACTTATTTGGGAAACTGATGATTTACAAACGACTATGAAATTTCTTTTTAGGATTAATGTTTATTTTTGCTGGACTATTTATATGTTTCGCGATCCTATTTGTAAATATATAAATCCTTTATTTGGAGACTCATTTTATTTTTTTCTGTTTGTAAATTTGTAGGTATGTTCCTAGATAAGAAAAAACGCCTATTATTTGATTTTAATCTGTCTGTCTTTTTTATGAAATAATTCAAAAAAACTAAGATTATTATAGAGTAATACAATAGGAATTAAACCAAAAGAGGAATTACATTAATTAATCTCCATTTAATTCAGCTAACTTTCTGGAGCTTTCTAATTACTCAACTGTGTTTACGTGAATGTGTCTCAAGGAGAAAATGGAGCCTTAGTTAAAACCTTACCTACAATAAAAGCTTTTTGAAATTACACGTTTCTAATAAGATGAGCTCTGAAAGAAACAGCCTTAGGCTATAGAATCACTATAGCTTTCAAATACAAAGTTACGTTTCAGACTAGGTCCTGCGTAAGATGAAGGTATGACTATTAGAACGAAAGATTAATTGCAATTATATTTACAATCAAGTTAAAGATAAATCAATATCGACTGTGGAAATCTCTTATAATATGTATTTCTTGATGATATCTTGTATTAGGCCCCATAAGAGGTACATTAAATCCTATCCCCTTGTCTTTACCTCATTAAAAATGATTTTATCTTAATAAATAATGTCTGTGTCTTAATCTGAGTGCGTCGAAGCTCAAATGAAATTACAATTTGATATTGATTGATTATTTATTAATTTTTTTTCATTGTTTTATATTTTGTATTTAATTGAGTAAAAGTGTGTTTTTAAACGAATACACACAGGTTGTAGATGATTGAGGTCGTTATAACGAATCAACGTTTCACCATAAGCGCAACTTAACGCAAATCTTAACGCAAGATTTGAATATCTTAACTGTATTCAAATTCTATTTCTGAAGAATCTCATTTTAATTATTGTGATGAAATGGCTTTGAAAATATCCACTTTTTCCACTCATTTCTTTATAAATATTTTATATTCACTCAGAATAAGCCGCTGTCTTTGATAGATGCTGTCAAATACTTTTAAGAGCAATCCAAACGATGAATTCCTCCGTCCATTGCAAAATAATAATTCCAGAAAATTCCTCCTGCAACGCTGTCCTGACGATCTCATCTGAACATTCGCGATTCCCTAAGACCGGTGTCACACGAGGCGATTTCAGTCGCGCGATTCAGTGAGAACATACATTTCAGTTGGACCGGTCACACGTAGTCGCGACTCTCACCAAATCGCGCGCGATTTAGAGGGGAGGGTCGACCACCGGCGACTCTGCGAGCTACTGTCATCCACTGTTTTCTATACAGCCTGTCACACGACGCGACTTGAGAAGCGGCGGCTTTAGAATAGAGCTTGACACTGAAGCCTTCATTTTTCGAAATTAATCAGCGTTTCAAGTCCTTTATCTGACATAGAACTTTTTGAAGGGAACAAGTTATCATTATTTGTACTCAATATTGAGAATTTTTTTATTTTATTTTGTAATATTAAGTATATTTATTTATAGTTGTATATATTAGGCCTGTTTGTATTTTGTTTGTCATTAAGTTTATTTCATTCGACATAATTTAATGAGGTTCATATTCCCTGAATACCCTTTTTTTTTGGGGGGGGGGGATCCTGGTGTTTTTTTAAATAAATAAATAAATAAATATATGACTAATTTTTCTTCTGGTGTAACAGCATTTCTCATGATGGTGTCCTGACGGGTATACTATTTCTTAGTATATAAATATATATTTTTATGGCGGAGTGCACCAAACTTCAGTTAACTTTGATGACTGCAGTTTGTACAGAGCTAAAATTAGTGGGGTCTGCTGCTCCACAAAAATTTTAGCCTTTGTTTTAAAATTGTGTGAAAGGAAACAAACATGTATAAAACGAAATTTATCAAGTTTCTGAATAAATTTTCTTTTTATACATTTTTCCTTTCACACAATTTTAAAACATAGGCTAAAATTATTGTGGAGCAGCACCCCCCACTAATTTTAGCTCCGTCCAAACTGCAGTCATCAAAGTTAACTGAAGTTTGGTGCACACCGCCATTAATGTGTAAGGGCTGAAATGTTTAATGTGTCAATATGTTTAGCTAAATTAAATTGAAACGCTTACATCAAGATGTCCCATGAGTAATTTAGAAATTTTTACAATATTTTTGTTTATTATATCATATATTAATAGTCTTAATTATTTTAAAACTATTGCTACTGTAGATTTCCCAATTTATCTGACTAAATAATTTTCCAAAGTATATAATTATATTCATCTGTTCTAAAGCCTAAACTATATTTTATCTCTGGAATTTCAAAACATCTCAGCCAACATAATCTAGTATCTGTATTGGAATTATAATTCTCTTTAATCTTTTTTATTTTTTTAAAACTTTTTAAAAATGATATTGTATATAAATTTTTCTTCGATATTCATGATTCTATAATTAGCTCTCATTTTTAATTAACTTTTTGCATTTTGATCTTTGTAATTCATGTAAATACTGTATTATTAAAATTTTAATTGTGCTACTACTGTTTAGACTATTATTGCAAGAGTTAACATGAAATTTGAAATGAAAGTTTATCTGTTTTTTGTTTTTAGTTTTAATCATCATATTCTCTAAAGCCCATTTTGAAATATTTATATCTTGTTGAAGATACATGAAAGCAAGGTTCTGATCTTGTTTATTGCCAAGAAGTAAATCATCTGCATAAATAAAATTATTTCAATTTTTTATTGAATCACAAGAAGAGTTTATTATAAAATAAAAAATATCAAGCAGTTTACCAAATAATGCAGGGGACATATGGCAAAAATTAAAAAAAAAATTGACGCCATC
>JAFIDM010000007.1:31155706-31176813 GCA_023159025.1 Thereuonema tuberculata | reverse complement strand
AGTGAATCAACCCTTTCCAATAAATCTCATCAAATAACGGGGGGGGGGTGAATAATTCAAATTCTGTGATTCCATTTGTATGATTTGACTTTTCTTTGCTTTAATCTCTTTAAAATAATAAGTTTTGTTTTTTTATAAACGGTAGAAAAAAAATGTTGCTATCATTGTTGAATTTCATTTATTTTGTAATGAGAAAAAGATAAAAAAAAAATATTTAACCAACAACAAAAAATAAGAGGGGGGGGGGGAAGAATTAGGAAGCATAAATTCTATATCTTTATATAATGGGTTGGTTTGATGTTGTTTTTTTTTTTTATCCCAAGGCGATTATCACTCATCCGTAAGCCATAGTTCAATATCTTAAATTTTAAACTTCGAAATCTAATGACAAACACTAAATAAATTAACTCTAAATCTGTTATTCTATTTCTATATCTGATCAATGACTGAGATCTTTATATTAATACCTTATTTGGTTTCTTCATAAGCATTAAACAAAAGATTTATAATAGAAAGTATCCGTAGGGAAAAAAAAAGAAAAATTAGAATTTAATTTTAATTTTGAAATCTAAGCTTCAATTTTAAAGGAAATTCCTCATTCGAGGCCCCACAAAATAACGTCAGAGGATAGAAAGAAACTACAGTGTGTGATCTAACTTCATGTGATGGAGGGATTTTCCTAAAAGATTTTTAATTGTAGGAATCCAGGAAAGGTGTTTCATACTTACTAGTGCTCATTAGCCGAATATTTCTATTTGAGAAGTGTTAATTGAATGCGAAACAGACGTCGCGGAGTCCTGTGGCACAAGGTTGTAGAACGTACATGTGTGTTTTGAATGGCATTTTTTTTTTTGTAGAATAAATTGAACTAAGTAAAGAATAGTGATATTAATTCTTAAGTTTATCTCTATTACTATTTTAATTCTATAAGTTTTATCTAGAGACATTTGTTTATTTATTTATTACAGTTTTTTAATGTCATTTTCGAATTAGCCAATTTATGTTTAAATTTGAGAAAGAATTGGATCTAATTATAATTACCGGTAAATCTTATTATTTCTTGAAGATTGATTTTTTTTATCTACATGAATATGTTACATTATGATAATTGATATTTAAATAAAAACAAAATAAGATTTGCTAATTAAAGCTTCGAGAAACATTTGATCCCCCACCCCACATTAATCCTCTTATGAGGAAGTACAAATGAATGAAGAATTAACACCACCCAAACTCAAAACCTTTCTTTTATTGATGGTACCCTATTTCACACACACAAAAAGTAAGGAGACAGTACAAGGTACAAAGTTTTCTGTCTTTAATCGATAAAACTGAATAAAAAAGGTTCTCCATCGAAATACACAAAGAGTTCAGGAGAATATTTTCTATATTAAGATTAATTTTAAATGAATTTAATATGAATCAATTTTATATGATAAATAATCTTAAGAATAAATACACTAAGAATAATAATTCAAAACCGGAACATTGATATCACTTATTAGAATGATTATAACCCAGGGGTTTTGTGCCAAAAATTCAATTCAATAAAATTTAATCTTTATTTTTTTTATATTAATGTTTGGTTGTAGAAATTAAATAAATCCAAGAACATTTCTTTTACTAGTGATCGTCTTAATGCGCATCTTCATTTAAGTGATTAATTTAGATTATTTCTTTTCGTTTTATGAGTCTCTTCATATGATTTCTCTTTTTTTTTTAATCTCCCTTTGAATACTTTTCCTGGATGATTCATCCTCTCAACTGAAACATTTAAGAATAAAAAAAAAATCCTTCTTTATTTATCCAATCTCATAAAATGGAAAAAAAATCTAATGACTGATTAAATCACGACCAACTTAAAAAGAGAAGTAAATGATAGAGAAGAAAAAGTTTTTCATTTCCCTAATAACAGGTTTTGGTTTCGAACTCACTTCTGTGGTAACATTCATCTCAATCCCAATTATAACAAATCTGGTTTTATTGAAGAGACTTAACAAGGAAAGTTTCGTTTATTAAAAAGAACATCGTTTTTCTTATTTGTATGAAATTTATAATGGATAAGTAAATTTTTATGTATTGTAAAGAGTCATAGAAAAGGATTGACAATGTAGTCAATTATTCTCGATTTGATTTGATTTTTTTTTTAGAGAAGATAAAACATCAATTGATTAAAATAATGGTTTATTTTATACAAAGTTTATTTAAAGTAGCATTTATTTATTTCATTCATGGTGTTGTTTAATAATTCCATCACTGTCTATAGGTAGCCTTTAGCTATAGAAGATTATTTCAGCAATTCTTATCTTAAAGTATTTAATAGATATTGTTTAAAGTAGCAATGACTGAGTACCTCCACTGTACAAGGGAAGAAGGGACAATGAGATAGGATCATTATCTTGGAAAGTCACGCGAGTCCTTTACAATTAAGATGGTTTCCATCGATTACCAAGGATGGTCGTTAGGGGTCGCCACAGAGCACGTTCATTATAGTCTCATTCTCTCCTTGAAATTCCCCCAAAAAACCCTCTTCTCTCTCATCCATAAAACTCAAGCAGGAGAAAAGAGACTCAGACGGGGGATTTTTCAGTCTCTAAAATATTCAACAGTGGATTTAGTTAACAGGAAAAAAATATTTAACTAGTTTTTCAAAAAAGATTAATACTTTGAACGCAATGTTTATTAACAGAGTTATTTTTTTTTTTTTAATCCAATTGCAATTCAGTTCCAAATCTCTTGTGATTATTATCGCTCTAATTCTGTACGAAATAAGTTACACGATTTAAATATTTGAAAATACAATTTTCTTCGTATAAATTTGGAATACTGAATTAATTAATTTCTAAACGGAAAGTCGTCAAACGGACTTCACCTTGGTTTTCAGAGGCCCAAACACTGTAGGAATGGGGTATTTTTCAGGGGCCAACGCCTCCCTAAGTTCCAGATATTTGGCATTGTTTTCATTGGATTTCCGCTATTACCTTAAATGTCAGAAATGCAACCATTTCTTTGTGTTCTCAGCGTAGCTTCGTTGATAAGGTCTCGGACTCAAATCCTGAAGGCTGTCGGTTCTAATCTGTTTTGGTTTTGTTTTTCTTATTTTCCTAACTTTTTTTTATTTTTTGCTATTGCTAATGTACTTCCTTAATTTTGTTACTATTATGGGTCGCTCTTAAATTTATGCTTTAACACAAATTATATTTTCATTTCTTTTTTTCTTTTTTTTTTGTAAAAAATGAATATTTGTAAATGAAAATCATAGAAAGACAATCTTCTAGTTGTTTTCTTTTTTTTTTTTTTTTGGCATTTAAACCACCCACACACCGACTTCTCTGCTCGCTGAAGGTAAAGTAGAAGTCGAAAGTCAAAGAGGCTGCTTGTAATTGGCGAAATTAGAATTTGTGACGTCATTTGCATATTCATTGGAAACATATTTCACGCCATCTGGTATCGGCAAACGACGGTTTCGTCAGCAAAATCCTCGATTCTATCGCTAGAAGTTGGTTTTCAAATTCTCTTCGTCAGCAGTTAATAAAAAACAACAAGGATTTTGTAGAATTGATTGTTTCTGGAAGTAGGCTATTTCCTGAAACTCTTTCTTTTGTAAAGAAGTTTGTTTTTTTACTTCTAAAAAGTCTTTAGGATAAATTAGATCACCTTGATTTAAATTGATCAATCTCAACAAATCTATTCTCCAAACTCTTACATTTAAAAGAACAAATGTATTTGGCCCTGACTTGGACGACCAATTACGTCTGGACTGCACTATCATATTTGAGTCGTTGTGCGGATAAGTAAGAAAAAGGCAAGTAACACGTGACATTATACAATAAGTAGTCTTCTGTCTGAATCTTTCATATGTTAAGTCCATTACAGCCTCCATTACAGCCTCAGCTGTAGAGAATGAACTCAAAGGAGAAATTTTTGAAATGGATTCTAATTCTTTTAAAAATCAGATCGATTAAGTACAAGAAACCTAACGAATGATATGGTGTTTTATAATCATTTACTGAGAAAGAAGTGATAAATACGCATTTGAATTGAACGTTTGAACGTTGATTCTTCCTACAGTAGTTTCAATATGTTTTATTTTTTTTTTCCTTTTTCCATTATTTCGAAAAAGAAGGCAAGGGATGGGATGGAATGAAAAGAAATTTAAAAACGAAAGGTGTATCTCGAAATGATAAATTACAAAATAAAGAAAGACAGACGTGTAATTGATATTTGTTTAAGTAGAACTGTGAATGATTTGTACGAGTGACAATCTAGAGCCATTGACACTTGTGATGGACGTCAACAAACCATTAACACTTGGTTAATTGGTGCTCTAACGATGACGGCCTCCAAATTATGGTAATGGAGTCATTAATTGTGATTTAATTCATTTTGGGATTTCCGTTTCAACCAATTGACAGCAAACAAATACAATTTACTCGAAAAATAACTTCTAATTTAAGTAATTAGATATAGTAGAATATTAAACTTTCTTTCTTTCTTTCATTTTTTTTTTTTTAGTATTTTTATAATTTGTCATTGGTACAATTAAATTCTATTCATTACTTAGATTATCTAAACTGATTAATAAATCATGAAAAAAAATAAAAAAATAGAAAAAGATAATTAACCAATCTGTAACCATTGAGCCTAATTTTCAGCTATTCTTAATTTTAACACCATTTGAACATATCTTTATTAAATCCATCGATTAAATTATTTGTAATGAAAATATTACAAGAGAAACTAATAATATTTCCTGATATGAGAATAATGAATGAATGTCTGATCAAACACTGCTTAGAATTTTAACAATTACAAAATGATGACATTCAAATATGTCCCTTAATGTAACGGACCCATTTACAGATGGCATCAATACGATTATAAAAATATCTCCCAAAATTTCTTCTTCTTTGGTCACGCGGAGAAATAGATTGAGTTCTACTGAGGGAAGTTCTACTTGTTTTTTTATTTAAATGTTTTTTCTATCGTATTAATGAGAAAATGTTTGACTATACCTCCGTACTTCTGTTTATCAAAGTAGTATTAAAAGAAAACATACTGGAACTAAGTTGTGGTAGGACCCAACGCCCTCCCGCCCGCCTTTAACTCCCAGGAATGAAACCCTGTATCTTAATGGCGCAGAATTCATCGTGGAAAAACCCTCCGGAACTGAACCCGGTTCTTTCAGGCCTCAGTAAAGCGTTTTACCACTTGGCTACTCGTATAATGTATTAGTTGATTTTGATATCCTTGTTTAATCAGAAGGAAGTATAGGTCCTACTTGACAGGAACACTTTTCAGAATGTGGAAAAAAGAATCTGAAAATTCCTATGAAAAAAACAATCAGTAGAAGAAAGAGACTTTGACTATTTGGGCTTAAACGCAATAAAATCAAAAGATATAGAGATGATATAATAACTATCTTTCTTTTAAATTAGCGTGTTTTCCAACTTAACCCAATAAATAAAACTGTTTATCTGTAAAATGAAACAAATCCTGTTTCTTCTTTAAGAAATAAAAAGTAGTGTTATAAATTGTGAATCCATTGAATTTCGAAGCAGCTTGGACTGAATCATTCCCTGTGTAGGGGATTCTTCGACGAGATTTATTCCAAAATAATCGATTGACTTTGGTACAACCAATAAACGTTGTAGCAGCTTCACCTGCTCGCCCGTCGGCCATCAACTACTAACTAATTAAAAGAAAGAAATCACGTGATCGTAACAGACCAATAGAAAGCAGGCGCTAACTTTCATCCTTCATTGGAGAGGGAAATGATTTCGACCTTTTTTTCTTTTCTGTTTCTTTCACTGATTGATTAGAATTTCTCCTCAGTTGAGAAAAGAAGGGATTTGAACGAAAGGAAAAGAGGATTAAGGATCAAAACGAAAAATAAATCGATGGAGTGAATTCACCTCTTGAAATCTAAAATGAATTTTCAGTTTCCAATAGAAAAGAAAAAACTAATTGTAGATTAAAATTACAATAATAGAACAACTCCTACTCAAAAGATACAATTTCACTTTCTGTTGAAAACTGAAGGAATTAATGGAATAAAATAAAATATATAAAAATTTCCATCAATTAAAACAGGAAGATTTTTAAAATTTATTTAATATCTCATGAAAGAATAGCTAAGAAAAAGAAAACCTATCAATGGTCATTGGAAAACGTTGTAAATTACTTACTTACGTATCTATGTATCCAGTTTAAAGAATAATTACAGGAGAAACTTAATTTTAAATGAAAGAAATAAAAGAAAAGGAAATTTAACCTAGAAAAATAGATGTAGAAATATATCAATTATTAATTTTATATCATTTTGAGTTCAGATATATTTCCTTTTGTAATACAAGTGGAATCCAAGTAAACACAATCGTAAAATAAATTGCCAGGAAATTGTGATTAGTGGGAGAGCAGGGATTTTCCCTGACACTCACAAATTAGGAGATTTTAAAGTTGTATTTGGACAGACATTCCAAAGCGCAATCAATCGAAGCCCATTTTCTAAACTGTTTTGGCAGCTCTATCATTAGCCAAGAGAGGGAGGTTTACTTTGATCCATGACTTCCATTCGCTTCCCCTGACAGGTGCAAAACAGCCAAAATTAAAACAGCTAGTTTCCATCGATTTTATCAAGAAACAAACCATTTACAGCCACAATAAATTAGTATCTCTTTTTTTTTTTTTTCAAAGAGAAAAGAAATTTTTAAGTTTTCTTTTTAGTTAATTGGACTAAAGTTATTGTAGTAAACAACCTATTCGTGAAAATAAAGTAAAAAGGTCATTATTGTGTGACAAAGGTCCTTTGGGTTTATTTATATATAAATTTACAAAATGCAGATGTAAAATACAATAGTTTCCGATCTTCTATGTTACAAAGTAAAAATAAATACAATTAGATATCTTCCGAGATGTTTTAGATAAAATGGATTTATAACCTTTGTTTTATCCGGAGGGGAAAAAAAAAACAAAAAAAAAACAGTGATTCGTTTTGATGTTGCTGTGATGATGTTCTTTTGTTGTGGAATGCTTTTTTTAACTTTCGAGAGTTTAGGTGGAAAGGTCCATTGTTGCAAAAGAGATAAACATTAATTTATATTCTGCTTCTTTGACTTCGAAGTTGGATTTATGTCCGAATAACGTCTAAGAAATTGATTAAGAATAATTTAATCTTTTGTTTTTCTTTGTAGTCCTTATGATTTCTTTTAGTAAAATTAAAAGCACTGACTTCTTTTGTTTTCATCTCTTCAATAGCTAATTTATCATCAATTTTTTTATTGAAAAAAAAAAAACCCTCTTCTTTATTTAGATTTCTGAATAGTATTTTATAGATTTAATAACATTGTTGAGTTTTTGTATGTTTTTATCAATTGCTTTTAAATTCTTTTATTTTGTGTAGAATAAGAATGGAATTAATTGTCAGTCTTTTCCTCGTGAGTGCCATCTATTGCCCAACAGTGTGTAGATGTTTAATTTGTGTTATTTCTATAACTAGTAAACATATTTTAATGTTCCATGTTACTTTTCTGAATTGCAAATAGAAATGTAGGAGTTAGAAAAATCGAAAGCAATTAAAGTTTATAATATAAATTTAAAATCGTTTTATCTTTCTAAGTCTCCACTTTAAACAATAATGAAATTAATTTGCCTTCAATTGAAAATTCAAGGAAGTGTTTTTTATACTTTTTTTTTGGTTTGAAAATACTTAGTAAAAACAATGGCGTCTATTGTTCGATTGGTTGAAATATCCGATTCCATTTTTTTATTCCGGGTTCCACAACTCATGACTTAAACAAGCACCATTGGTTTAGGGATGAGAAGCCATTTTTACCAAACGCGAGTCAAGTATGTAATTATAGAGTGGGGAGATTAAATCTTTTGATTCTGTGTAATGCTGGAGATATTAAGAACATCTTCAACCTGAATGTAATTAGAATGTGTTCTTTGTTATCATTCCTAAGAGAAATTCCTTGCGCGTGAAAGTATATTAGAAGCGAAATGGGTTTAAATACTCATTGTCGAATTATACATCGTAATTTCTTTTAAAATTTGCTTTGATTTGATAAAAATTAATTGAAATTAGAATTTTGTCTAATTAGTTTTTGATAAAGTTGAAGATAATGAGTTTCTTTCTTTGTATTGTTTTCAGTACTAAAAATAAAATTTTAAAAATCATTCGAAAGTAGGCTGTGGGTTCTTTTCAAGAATTTCTGTTCTGGTTGAAATTCGAATCATTCTATGTAGCATTAGGATTAAAAAGAAAGCGGGGCAGTCGGAAGTTGATCGAGAAAGATAGAGACAACGGTCTTGTGCTACAGGAGGCCTACCTTTGACCTCGGGTGCTAACAAGTAAATCGCACTCCGTGGGAGGTCTAGGATCAGTAGCTACCTTTGGGTTCGCTCAAGGCTTCAAATTACAAGAGAACGAAATAAAGTAATGATCAAATAGTGAAGGCATCAAAAGACACTACCCCAAATGGTTTCCTTTTTAGCAGAAATCCACTTTTAACTACTTTTCTATTTGAAGAATTTCACTTAAATAAGAAAATGTTTTTAATTTTATCAACCAAATAAGTAAGTAACGAAAGATATTATCTTTAAAAATATACGAGTATTGTACGTATTTGTGATGAGATTCTGTTTGTGGACAACCGTTTATTTCCAAAGTATTTTTCTTAACTCCAGATTGTTATTAATTATAAGAGGATAAAAGTGTATCACTACAGGCCTATAGGGGGTCGCTGGAGGTAAGGCTCCCGGCGTTCCGTGATCATTGAGAATAATATTATACCAATCATAAATTGTCAGTTTTCTGATGAATCCAAGGGACTCCTTTGTTTGTTTTATCCCCATTGATGGTGAATCTCAAACGAAAGTGAAGAATATCTTTATTCTTAAGCCACTTCAGAAAAATAATAAATAGTATTATTATTTAATACCATAAAGCGCTTGGTTGTTTCGTATTCGAGGAACTTCATCCTCGGACAGAGACTGGTATTGAAAATATGGTAAAAATGTCGAAGTGTAGCGTTCATTTGGAGAAAGGATTTGATACATAAAGAAAATTTCAGTTGTGTTTGTTTAGGGGTCGGGGGTCGATTTATTTTTAGAACTCGTACTAATTAGATTTTGATTAAACTTTTTTTTTTTTTTAAATTGATGGATTAAAAACCTTTGTCTGGATAAGCTCTAACAATTATTTGTATTTTGTCTAAATAAATACGTAGATCTTCTGGATGTTCAGGTTTTGTTGGAAAACCGAATTTCATTGGAGTCTTTGTTTTATCTTCTACTATTAATTTATTTCATAACAGATTAACTTCTTTTCAAGTTATTATATAGAAGCTTATCTATAATAAGTTGAAAAGAAATTAATCAGTTTGGAAAAAGATAATTAATGCTTTTAGACAGTATCAAAAGCAAAGCGGCCCCATAATGTGCACAATTTTATAAACAAACATAGAGTGAACCTAACCAGTGTTTACAATGAACCTAATGGATGCTTACAGCAATCCGGAAGTTGGGGGGGGGCCAAAAGTGGTCGCTTCCGATAAAGAGGAAAACGGCGATAGACGTCCCCCCAATATCGACCCTTCTGAACACATTGGTGGTGGTTACGTTTTTGCCAGACAAACGGTTGCTGAGATGTGATAAAAGAAAAACGTATTGAAGCACTGACTTTTGACCCCACCCCCATATCCGGTCAGGGAGTGGTCCTAGAGGTATGATTTTTTTGGACGTGGTCACCTACGTTTTGATGCTGAACACAATGGTGAAGGTTTGATTCTAATATCTAACCGTTTGGCCACAGTGACATCCAGCAAGCATAAAAGCAAGCATAAAAGCTGTAACTTATGGGCCGCTAAAAAAAAGATTCAAAAAGTTATGAAATAAATTAGTAGTAAAAGATATACATTGTCCGGCCACTTTATTAGGTACCTCCCAGCTGTGCGCACGAATGTCTGCACCCGTCATGTCTCACAACAACTCTTCAAGCCGGTGGGGGCAGTGTCATGATGTGGGGGATGTTTTCCTGGCACACGTTGGGTCCATTGATACCTCTGGAGGCACGTCAGGATGCTAGAGCGTACGTACATGTTAAGAGTTTATCCTCATGCAGATTGCTACAGCAGGATAATGCGCCGGTGCACAAAGCCTGCATCACTATGGGATGGTTTAAGGAACATGATGATAACTTTTTCCTTGTGGCAATGGCTCCCTCAGTCCCCGGATCTCAGCCGAATTGAAAATTTGTGGGATGAGCTGGAACGGGCCTACACCTCCATTATATCTTCAGGAACTGCGTGACACACTCATGTCTGCATGGTACACAATACCTCAACAACGTTTTCAGCATCTTGTGGAATCCATCGACGAATTCAGGCTCTTTGAGAACCAAAGGAGGACCAACACGCTACTAGGTAGGGGTACCTAATAAAGTGGCCAGACAGTGTATATATATTCTTTTTTTAATTGGATAGAGCTCAAAAAGTAATGTAACCTAACTAACAATATATTTAAAAACAGGAATCCTTGTTAAATTCTGCTTAGATTTGACTGATTTTTTTTTAACAGTAACAAACATCAGTTCATTCCGAATAATTTCGAAAGAAAACTATTCATATTCTTTTGGTTGGATGATATTTTTTAAGTAGAATTGAAGATTCTAAATCTCTTCTCTTCAGATATTGATTGCTTGGGAGGGTTTCTTTTACCATAAGTACAATGGTAATACATATATATATTTTGACCACAATTGAAAGAAACTTGTTTGTTTCAATTCGGGAGATAAAATAATAATAATAAAAAGAAGAGATGAGAAAAAAGCGTTCAAGTAGATCAAATCACAAAATGAAATTTGTGGGAACGTGGATTTGGTTTCTGTGGGAAAAGGTCTTTGAGGAAATCAAAGAACAAGTTTTTATAAAACCTTAAGTGAATGACATTGACAGCTACTGTGACCGCAGCTTCTCCATTTCTTATAGCATTTCTTAAGAAATGAATTTCTCGCCAAATGCTCTAATATCAAAGTGAACAAAACAAAGGAAGTATTGACTTCGTTTTTCACTGGATTATTTCTACCCATGAAAGTGAATTTAGATTTGATCCCCCCCCCCCCCAAAAAAAAAAAAAACCCTCAATCTTAAATTCGCTACTTATGTTTTATTTTTAAGAATCAAAATGGAAGGGAAATTGTAACAAAAATCTTTGGATGTACGAATTTACACAGGATATTGTTTTTATGTTTACAGAGTTTAGCGTTTTTCAAATGTCTTAGTTGATAGTTTCTTATAAAGAAAAAGTTGAAAAAGAAAAGCAATCACATATTGAAGCTACAGTGACGTCCATTTCGTTCAATTCTTTATAAAAATACAAAGTAATTCTAACAAAGGAAATGTTTCATTTAGAGCTGTTTTTATTGTTTGTTTTTTTAATTTTCTTGATCAAATGTCTCTTACGGAGCATTTGTTGGTTTGTGTATCTTAAGGGTCCTTCTGTTTATTACGAAAAAAATACTGGAGCTGATCATTCTAAACAGTAGCAATTCGATGTGGAGTAGATATTGTGTGGAGGTCTATCATTTAAGATTTTGTACCATTTCTTTTAGATTGAACTTTTGAATCTCTTAGGTTTTTGCTTTCTATTCGTTCTAGAAATAAAGGAATAGAAATTATTATTCTGTTATAGATCTGTTTAATTGAAATTTTTAATTTGAACTTCAAAACGCCAAAAAAAGATGATTTATTTTATTTTATTGTAAATCCCGTCTAATCTTTTCTAAATTTACAACATCTGGATGATCTGAATTCAAGGATTGATCTTTCTCCTCCTCAGTCAGTTCTTAATATATAATTAAACTAAAAACTCGTTTATCCGAATTTGATGGGACCGCGACCGTTTCGATAATCCGGAATATATTAAAGTTGTACTGCACATGTTATTAATTTGGAGGTACAGTTCCACATGAAAATAATATGAGCCAGTAACGCCCCTGGAAGCAGTATTGGAATTGTGTTTACATCGTCGAAGAATACAGCAGCCATACCATCAGGTGTCCGACTTTGATCGTGGGAGAATTATGGCATATCGAGACTGTGGAGTATTCTTCCGAGAAATTGGTGCTCTTGTTGGACGAAACGCGACCACAGTGATACGAATGTTATGCCGATGGGTCGAGGAGCGACGAACTCATCAACGTGAAGGATCCCAACTGCCCCGTCACACCACCGAACGAGACGACAGACATCTTGTGCGCATGCTATTACAGATCGTACAGCCACATCACAAATTCCAGCTCAAGAATTGCGACTGCAATGGTGCTAGAACGTCGCGAATGACGAATGACATCGTTTTTTCCGACGTGTATGGGGACACTGAGGCGAAAGACTGAGTGAGTCCTGCATTATGCATCGCCATAAAGGTCCTGCATCTGGGGTTATGGTATGGGGTGCCATTGGATTCCAATCCCTCTCGCGGCTAGTACGCATTCCCGATACATTGAAGAGCCACTGTTACTTCTCTGAGGTTTGGAGCTTGTTGTTGGCCTTTATCTTCTTGGCCTGCCTGGGATCACTTACCAACTAGACAATGCGCGACCACACGTGACACGCAATGGCCATTAAGTTCAACTTCTTCCTTGGCCTGGGGGTTTCCAGGATCTGTCGCTATTTGAACACGTCTGGTCCGTGATGCGCAACGACTGGCACATCCCCGCGGCTACCGCAGATGAACTTTGGCACCATCTCGAAACTGCATGAACTGAAATACCAATACAATTTCTTCTCAATACTGGGCCGTGTAGCAGAAGGTATTGCCGCCCATACTGAGGCTGATTTCTTTATGTTCGGCAAGTCGCACAGAGCTGTAATTGTAATCTTAAAGTAATATGGCTTTGATAGCTCTTGTCTTAGTAGTGTTCACTTTTAACGGCCAGCAGTGTATTTGAAAATCCATGAATATCTTAAATACTCTTTTAAGAGGGAAAAAACATATCCTCCAAAGCCTTGAGAATAACTGAAGATATAAAGGAGCTTCGTCATTTATTGAAATAAAGAAATCAATCATTAGACTATCAAAAAAAAAAAACAATGAAGATAACTTTGAGGGATATTCGCAATATGTATTGAGTATTCCTGTGTTCCTTTTTCTTTCTTGGCTATACTGCATTAAAATTATTAAACGATGATTTCCAAAGACCTATTTTCCACTTACTCACATGACGTTTCTTCACGGACCCAAACCCCATTAGTAGTACCGCATATTTGGCAGATAACAAAAAATAGTTGCTATGACTTCCATACGAATATTTGAAAACAATGCATCTGTTAAAATTATAAAAATTGTTAGAAATTTTTCTTATTAAGTTGTGGTAAATCTCTAAAGGAACAATCAATTCCCCTTTTTCGTTTGTTACACATAGGAATGGCATTGTGCAGCTTGAAGCTCCCACTGAAGTAAGATTCCCTTTTACTACCGACCTTCCCGAGAGGAATAGGCCATAGTCATATTTCAGCACTTTCCAGAGTACAGGGATCCAACCAAGTTGCTGACTATTTCCCGGTACGGAGCTGCAGTCATCCCGCCATGCTGAGCCATTACAGACGGCATTGAGCCGGCATCACCGGACTTTACTACTTCTTCGAGTTAAGACAACATAAATTCCATTTAGTAACTAATTTTTATATTTTTTTTTAACTTTAAATAGGAAGAATTTACTGTATAGTTTGTCCAATGTCGCGATAGCCGAGGTTGTAGGAGTGTAGTCTCTAATGAAGCACTTCGTGGGTTCGAATCCAGTCAAAGGAAAGCAGTTTTCTTTTTTTTTTTTTCCTTGAGGAACAAAGTTTTCCTTCAAAGAAAACGGTGTGTTGATATTTATAGACGCCATTGTCACTCGGAGACAGAAGATCCTATGTTCGATTCTCAATAACTGTTGTTTAGTTCAAATTAGGTGAAACACAATGATTTGATTGGCATCAACAACAACAACGCAGACGAAGAAAAGTGAAATATTTTTCTTCCCACGTATTCACACCTTTTCAGTGTTACGATTTTATTATTACTATTTCCTCTCGTCTGCGTTGGGTCTGGAACCGAGAACCTTGTTGATGCCAATCAGATCATTCTGCGCAGCTACTGTTTCATCTAATTTGATGTAAACAACAGTTATTGAGAATCGAACGTTTCCGAGTGACAACGGCGTCTATAAATAGCAATACACCTTTTTGTTTGAAGGAAAAAAAAAAAGAAGAAAGAAAACTGATTTCCTTTGACTGGATTCGAACCCACGAAGTGCTTCGTTAGAGACGACACTCTTACAATCTCGGCTATCGCGACATTGGACAAACTATACAAGTAAATTCTTTCTATTTAAAGTTAACTTTTTTTTTTAAATGTACTCTTTCAGATACCACCTGAAAATATTTTGTCACAAAAATTACGCCAATTGTTTTTAGTTAATTTAATATCAGTACATTTTGAAGAATATATTTTATGCAAATTTTGAGTTATGGCGTTGAATAAACCGTGTATTTAAATCTTGCAGGGTTGAATTAAGAATAAGGAACCGAAATCCAATCCCAGAAATAAAAACAAATCGTATCAAATATGTAAAGTTAAATAACAGCGTGGCAGTGAAAAGAGTACATAATCAAGTTTTTAATCTAGCTTAGAGATGTTCGATATCTCCTCTGGTATCTCGACAGACATCAATCCTGTAATCTAGCTCTTGTCACAATTTGTAACATCGATGGTAGCACTGCATCCACAATTCTTCGTCGAAGTTCTGGTAAAATCACGTAGTAAAGAGGGGGCAACTAAAAAGTCGCAACTAAAAAAGACGGAGAGAGGTCGGGTGACCTGGGAGACCATGGAAAAATAGGGGAGTCTTCGTTAGACGTAAGTCCAATCCAACGGTGAGAAAAAGTATTATTGAGGTAATGGCGAACGTCCAAATGAAAATGTGGAGGAGCTCCGTCCTGTTGCAAAATGAAATTGTCACTAACCTCATGTAACTGAGGCCATTGCCGTAAGTGAACAAAACCATTAGCACTTTCTTGGCAAATAAAAATGGTCAGTATACTTTCCGAGATGAAATTGCACAAAACAGATTGGGAGAATCACGGATGTGTTGAACTGTTGCACAAGGATTTTTCGTGCCCCAAATACGCACATTAGGGCGATTGACCTTGAAAGAAAGATGGAAGCACGTCTCATCACTGGACACAGCCTTATCTGCCTCTTCTTGTAAACGTTCTTGAAATCGCAAAGAGAATTCATGACGGATATTGTTATCTTCAGGAGTGAGGACCTGAAGCAGCTGCAACCGTTATGGTTTGTAGGCAAGTGTTTTGCGTAGGATGCGTCAAACGTTCACTTGAGACATTTGTAATTCTCGGCTTGTGTGACATGTTGATTTTTGAGGACTCCTGTTAAAGGATTCTCGTACGTAATCCACAGTAACCAGGCGATGGCCCTGGCCTGGCGTTTTATCCTTTGGTGGTTCTGTGTAATTCTCGGTTCTAAAAGCACGTTGCAAAACAAAATTATTTCTGTTCGCCTGAAAACGCTATTTTCCGCACTTCTGCCTCCTAGTGGAGAAACGGATAATTAAGCCACGGCATGTGCCGAAAGAGAACATGATTATGTTCTTGCTCTCTTCCCTGTGAGCTACAGACCTCCGAAATCCCGGAGGGAATTCTGAAATACCCTGTAGGCCTATAAGTGCTTGTCCAATCTTTGCTTTTACTATATTGTTCATTGAAGTCGTTGTTCTAAATTTGTTTCTTTTTTTCACTAACATTCTTCTGCCTTAAACCATATTCGATCAAAGAGAACAGAAACGCATTCTTTGTAAGCATTTACCTGAGTGAGAAGATTTTTCTATTATTTTTTATTCTCATTCAGGTAAATACTTACAATGATTGCGTTTCTGCTCTTTTTGACCGAATATGGTTTAAGGAAGAAGAAAGTTAGTGAAGAAAAAACAAAAATTAAAATATCTTAAGTAAAATTGAATTACGTATAAATTGTTAATGACATCAGTTCCTTAAATTCATCCCTTTGTTTTTAATCTATTGTTTAATAACCTTGGAATATTAATACAAAAATTACTTTGCTTTTAATTTGTAGAGGATTTATAATACGAAATTAAAAGAAACAAAAATTATTACTATTTTTAAGTAGTAATAATACAGTGTTGATATTAAAAATAATTCTAATCTCGCTGGGCTCAAAATGCTACAGAATTGAAACTATTATTTTCAACGATGGTTTCTTAAAACCAATCTTTCATTGATTAATTACAAATCTTCTCACCTAATGAAGTAAATATAAAATCTCCCTCTATTTACTCTGATTCTTTCAAATTTCTTAAATTTCCAAATAGATGAAAACTTTTAACCAGTCAGATGAAGAACAGTCAATGTTCTAAGCTATCACGAATATATATATATTGTTAATATTATAAAAAAAAGTGTGCTGTTTGTTTTATAATAACTTATCAAATATTATTCTTTTCGTTTTATTTAAGCAGATAACGAGGAAGTGGGTTTTGGCTCCATTCCCTGCAGAAGAGGATGCAATGGGTTTCTGAGGTAACTCAAAGTGAAATAAGATGTATTTATAAAACCCGCTGGGTTGTAATTGAGGGGATCTTTGGAAGGAGAAGCCAAAAACTCAATTCCATTCATTAAATAAAATGAAAAATATAAAAAATAGTTACATTTCACAAATGAAATTCAGTATTTGTCAATGTCATTACGTTTACAAAAAAATAGAATAAGTTCTAGAAAATATACGAGATCAGATCATGAAAACAAAAACCTTCCACTGATAAATTCTTCTTCCTATTCCCATATTAGATAAATTATAGGAGAGGGAATAAAGCGTGGGAGGAGCACTGATTTCAACTATTCACTTAACTATTCTTAATTATAATAATTGCGATCTGTGGATATTTAAAAATTACTAACAAACAAAATATTTTTGTGTGCGTGTGAAATCTCAGCTTAGTTTATTCTAAACGTTTTTCTAAGAATTCTTAAATTTCAAGAAATGATTTGGTAAAATTTACCATCTTTGAGATAACAAGATCTAAAGAAAATATTTTTTTAAAAAAAAACCTAAACTTTTGTTTCGCTTTGTTTCTTGTATTTCCCCGTTAGGTTCTTATTCTTGACATCATCAACTATTTTCTTCAACCGACAAAGAATTTCAGATTTCTTTTGGCTTTGGCCCAAAACTACAGAAATGGTTTGAATCAAAATTGAAATAAAGTGGAAACCATCATCACTAAAGAGAAACCGATGGGAGTTAAAAATTACTTCAAAATTGCAAGAAAGGTAGATTTTTTATTCCAGGTAATGATTTCACTCGTAATGGAAAAATCCATTTTCCCAAAATAACTTAAAGAGGGGAGGGATAATGAAAACCCATTCATTCCCTTTTGGAAGATTTAATCATTTGAAAATTCCTACACATACTAAGAAAGTTTATACTTGAATCGATGTCTGCTCGCTTCGTTCGCCCAAACCTTCCTCTGAGAGATATTGGATCCCAAATTAATTTCTAAATCAAATGAAAAGTTTTGCTTGATTCTTAATAGTTTAATTGTGGAGGAGAAAAAAGAAAACCTTGCCCCATTGGATCATTCTAGATCAAACAATAACACCTATCCCCACCCTCATAATCCTGAAGGACTGTCCTTCTCAGTAATGTTTCTACGGGTCACTCCCAGTAGCCGTTATACTGTTTTATCTTCATTCCCTCCACCGTTGTAGAAGCCTGAAATTTTCATAAAGAAATCATAGCTAAATTATGAAATGTAGAGGAAGAAGAATAGTTTCTTGTCCTCTGTTACAACCTGAAGAAGTCCTTCGCAAAGAAGGATGAAATATCGTGGAAATTAAAGGAGTTGTTTACATTAAGGATTTCTAGGAGGTTAATGTAAGACAAAAGGTTTCAAAGTTTTTTGAAGCATTAGTTTCACAAAAGGAAACTCTACTATTCCTTTAGCGAATTCCTCTACAATCTAAAGCTTATGTGAACTGAGATGGTAGTGCACTGAAGTGACACTGAAAGTCTTCTATTTTTAGCATTCAAATTTACATTGATTCCTAATAAATACTTATAAAAGTTGGGAATAAAACTATTTATTATTTTTTTGCAATAATATAAAATTTAGGATGTATTTCAGAAACTTTCTCCAACGTTTTCCATGAAAAAAAAAAAAATCTTCAATATTTACTAAAATCGTTTTTTTCAAATATGGGACCTAAGTATCCACATGACTTTGATATTTCTTTTACTTTTTATTTATACAAATAACATTCTTTGATGAACTGAATTCGGGAAATGAAATTTCGTCCAGGATATTTTGTTTTTAACTTTTTTTGCTATCACAACATAATGGAAGAAGACCTTAGATCTGCTATAATAAAGATAAACAAAGTATCAACCGTTACGGAAAAACATTCAATAAAAGAATAATATTAAATAATAAATTCTGAAAATTTGCTAATTGGATTCAAAGTAAATTGGAAGAATTTCTGTTTCGATTGAAGTAATGAAAAGGTTGTCAAATGTTATTAGAATAGAATTGCTTTAATCCTGTCGACTTCCAAGCGAATTTCATCAAAAGCTCTTTATTCTATCCAGTTTAGAGCCTTTTACTTATTTAATAATAATTCTTTTAAAAAAGTGAAATTTTGAAAAGTTTTAGTAACAAACAATTGTTAAAGTACGGAACGACTGAGGTTTTCATCAAATTTCTAACTTCAAAAAAAATATCTTAAGCAGAATTTATTTTTCTTTGAACTCCTCTTGGGGAGGGAAAAAAAAGCACAACATTGTTCTAAATTTTGTGGAATTTCCAAGAGCTTTGAACAAAGTCGAGCCTCGTCATTGGTCCTAAGATTGGTAGCAGATGGTGGCGTGGAATGTCTGAGCTATTTTATTTGGTCTGCAATGAACGAGGACAACAATTCTGTTAAGTACTAAAGAGGGAGGAAAGAGAAAAATAACAATTCGTTTTTGTAAATATTGCAGCTGGGGTCACTTCCTTTCTTTTTTTAACAGTCAACGATTAAGGCGCGTTACGTATTTTTCTAAATTCGGTCTCTTTAAGTTAAAAATGAAGTCGGATAAATTACTGCAAATCCAATGCTTTCTAAAGAACCTAAACCATTCACACATTCTGTAAAAAAAAAATCATAACATAAATAATTTGGTTGTGGACTCCTGACGAATCTGGTCATCTCGTTTGTGAAAAAGACTGATATATTTTCAAATCAAAACTGGCCTCAACAATTTATTATAAATAATAATAAAAATTTAAATTTTAAAATTCTATTCTCAAAATATAAAAACAGTTACTTGTTTACAACATCTTCATCTTTTCAAAAACATATATTTCGCAGATATAATTTATCTGCTTCTTCGGGCGGTAGAATTCTTCCTTAACAAAGGTTTAAATGATGGAATAATAACAATATATGGTAATTACAATGTTAATAATATAGGGTCATACATGTCAAATCATATACATATTGATAATCATAATTATTATAATTATATAATATTAATTATATCTGCGAAATATAGCGATGTTTTTGAAAAGATGAAGATGTTGTATCTATTTATTATAATTACATTTCTGGAGTAATGTTTAAACAAGTTACTTGTTTGTTTTTCTAAGAATTGTTGTTACTGTATTTAATGAATTAATTGAATTAATTGACTTTGAACACATTAATAAAATATTAAATAATAAAATCACATTTATTTTAAGACTCAGTAATCTGATATTCTGCTTTGCATTGTATGAAGATATTTAAAGAAAATCCATTACAACAGTTTTAGAATATATTTTAAATCAATCCATCTATTCGTCCATCTTATCTTCGAATTATTTTGATGACGAGAGAAATTGCCAAGAGTTCGTTTCATTTTTTCTGTTCGATTTAGACTCTCCAGGTTTCTTAAGTCTTTGAAAAATACTCTTCTATCAAAATACTCGTTTTATGAATAAATCATGTTCCTAAGTTTGAAAATGAACAATTCATCAATGATTTGTTTGTGTCTTTTGTAGGAATTGCAGGCTGCATTTGGAAGTGAAGTAATAATAAGTGACTGTTGGTTGGAGATGGTTAAAAGAAAGAAAGAAATCACGGACGACGAAAGAAGATAAAAATGTTATAAAAGGACCCGAAAATTAAAATATAAGGAAAATAATAAATAAAAGAATTCCTTTATTTATGTATTGCAGCAGCTATGAACCACAATATTAAGTACAATTCCCATTAAAGAGGAAAATAGGATGGATGTAAACAACAAGTTCCTGATTCTTGATGGACAGTAAAGCAGTTATCCATGGTTACAGATTAATAATAGAGGAACACTAAAGCAACTACGAGAAACCAGGTAATTTCTGAAGGGTTACTGATACCTATTAGGAGAGAAAGACAGATCAGATGCTATCCGAATGGAATTTTCATTAGCCAATGTAATCAGGGCTGTAACTAGCTTTTTTGGGCCCGTAGGCAAGACCTCATCACTGGGCCCCTACACTAAATTTTATACGAGACAGGACAGTAGTAGGGCGTGGGAAGGTGGGCTACTATTTTCGGAAAGGTAACCAAAAAGTTGCTGAAAGGCGTAGAGTTTTTTTTAATATTTTTCGATCTTTCTGGGCCCTAGGCACGTGTGTTGCCCCCGCCTAGTTACGGCCCTGAAGTAATGTTTAAGATTTCAAATGAATACATTAGATTTATAGTTAATTAAAAGTAGGCTTAAGTATTTATTTATCGTATCTTTAACTGCAAGTTACTCTCATCTGCACTCTGCTACTTTACAAAGTTTATTTTGTGTCAGCTTCAACCGAAGATAATATTACACAGTTGTGATTTAAAAACTTATCAGTTAAAATTCTCTTCCATTAAGGGAATTTAAAATGGAATATTTTTATACCACTATTAAGTGACAGAGAAATAAAAAGAATAATGAACGCCTAACGAATTAATGGGGTTACTTTTCAAAACAATAAACGACAGTTAATTTTAAATACAAATAACTCATAGTAACTCCTTCTTCCACTTAAAAACATC